>CP092864.1:30457367-30650759 GCA_030710605.1 Cordylochernes scorpioides
GATCTTTAGAGCAAGTGTTACCTTGTTGAGAGCCAGGCGTAGAATGACAATTCTTTCTTCTCGATTTAACACCAAGACCTGTCTTCTTTCCCATTGGTCGAAAGGTGTAACATGGCCGTTGGCTATTGGTTGACCTATTTAGGTGATGTCTTCTGATTGGTCTTTGCTACTGCCTTTGACGGAAGATACGTCCGGTCTTGTTCCGGAAATACGGGGCGTTACTCGACTTTTATGGTTTCCGCGGTCACAAGATACGTCCGGTCTTGCCCAGGAAATATTGTCTTGTAAATTATTTATAGTTGGGCTAGTTTTAAGCCTCTTTTGCTAGGCCTTGCTTCGACTTCTGTCCTAAGCCTGATTAGTTTTAACCTTAATTTTCTCCTGTTAGTCTCCATTCCTTCTATCTGTACAGTTGCAATACTTTATTAGATTCTTACGCGGTACAGATTGATGTTAGTTGAGGCTTTCTATGTGCAGTACATAAGAAGTTATATACAGTCAAGGGGTGGAACATGTGGTAGTAGATATCTAGACTATTTACAACAATTCCATGGTCTTAAATCATCACATATATATATATATATATATATATATATATATATATATATATATATATATAATAAATAGTTGTTTAATTTTATAGTACAGTTTTGTATTAAGATTATCTTCATTATTTTGATCATTTAAATTTAAATTATAAAATTTGTAAATTGTTATTAATTTGTAAATAGAGATGAAAAAAAAAAATTCCTTTGCTTCTAATACATCATTAATTTGATTATATATTTATAATTAATAACAACAAAAATCAACAACGTAACGTCTTTTGCATCGGCTTTTACACGTCATTTAGACATACTCTATCCTATATATAGAATAATAGAAGTGATAATATAGTAGTTAGAGAAAAGAGAGAAAGACAGAACCATGCACTTTTAATCAAACTAATAATAAGGAAAAAAAAAAAAAGTTTTGTAAAGAAGGTAGATAAGATTGTTAGTATATATATATATTTTTTTATAATTTTATATTTTATCTTTTTTTTTTAATAAAGATTTTTTAAGGGTTTTTTTATTTTATAATATGATTATAAATAGTTGTATTTAGTAATATATCTATAGTATGAATTAACTTTTGTTATAAGTTTGGTTATTATGTTTTGAAACCCTAATGGTAGACCAGACATACACAAAAAACTTTAAAATGAAATAATTATTGGAAAAAGAGATCTGCTGGAACGGGGATCTTCAGATAAAATTCCAGCGACATTTCACCCCTTCTTTATTATGTCATAGATCTCTTTTAAACCGGATTTTATGTGTTAATATTAAGTTATTTCAGTGAAATATTTAAATGAACATATATAACAAATACAAGTGTAAGCAAATTCCAACTGTAACCTACCTAGTCCGCGGCGTCCTCCATTGTGAATATCTATTTCTGGCTGACACATGTTGCGGAGGGGGACATTTCAAAATTAGACCATTTTATTCTGAATTTTTTGAACAACAAGATAATCCATGAAGAAAGAAAAAATAGTTAGGGGAAGAAAGCTAAATTTCATAATCTTTACAGCTAGTTATATCAAAATAACTGATTCAACATTCATTCATCTTTTAATATTCCTTTAAAAAGGCCAATTATAAGAGTTTAATAAAGCTATTAATTGTACAAATTCACCTTTATTTAACTTCCATTTTCCTCCCCAGAAATTGGAGATTAAACAAGATGAACTCATTACTACATCACTTTAAAAATCTTGTGTAAAAATCTTTTAATCAGCTATTTATTAAAAGTTTAATTAACTGTTAAAGATTATGAATTTTTTTATTAGTTATTATTTAGAGAAATTATAGAAAGTTGATTTCATAAATGGATATTTCCATTTATTTTTTTTTAAATATTTTATAATTGATATACTGTTGAAATATTTTACTTGTCTGATACTAAATTTGTTTTTAATAAATTCCATGTTTAAATTTTTAACATCTTCTATGAAATTATCTAATATATTATTTATTCTATAAAATCTTAGAAACTGACCAAAATATATACCCTTACAGCAATTTAATGATATATTAGAATTCATATTACAGTATTTTATAATATTGAAATTATAATTACTCTTTTTATTATAAACTCTAACAGCACTATTTGCAAGGTCTATATTCAGGTCTAAAAAGTTAACTTTTTTGTTTCTATAAATTTTTTCATTGTTCTTAAGTTTCAAGTATTTAGGATAAATTTCAGGTATTAATTTTTTAAACTGTGGATTATTAAATATTATTATGTCATCAACATATCGGAATATTTGCCAATTAACACTATTTTGTAGAAAGTATTCTCTTTCGTACCAGAACAATATTAGATTGGCTAATAAAGGACTAGAAGAAGTTCCCATGGGAACGCCTTCTGATTGAATATATATTTTATTTTTAAATTCTATATAGTTAAAATTTAAAAATGTTTCCAGTAGAGTTTTTGCTGTTTTAAGATCTAATTTAATTGTTTTATATCTGTTATGAATAATTTTAATGTAGAAAGTTTTGTCATTAATGAATTCGTTGAATAAATTGGTTATTTTATTATTTAGATCTCTTAAATTTATTTTAGAATATAGGTCCTCAAAGTCAAATGTGTGTACTGTTTCAATGTTTGTCCAGTTGTTCATTAAATAGTTAATGATTTTTTTGTTTGAGTCGATAAATTTATAATTATATTTATTAGTTAATTTATTTATAATAAATTGTAGTGTTGAAGCTAATTGTATATCAATGTTTTTTATAACTGAATTTATACCAGATGTGATTGTTCTGAAAGAAATAGGTTTTTTGTGTAGTTTAGGAATTATATAGAACTTTGGTATGTTTGGATTTTTGTAGTAATTATAAATTTTTAGTGAATTTTCAACGTTTTTGATGTCTTTTTTGATTTTTGTGGCTGTAGTTCTAGCAAAAGTGTATTTATGATTATTATCAATTTCCTTTTTTAGTATATCGTGGTATAGATTTTTACAAATTATAGATAAGTTATTGGAACATTTATCTATAGGAGTGATAATAAAGTCCTTCTGTAAATTAATTATATTTTCTTTAAAAGAAGGAATATCTGAATTGGGTGTTGTGTATTTAAGTGTATTATTATAATAATTTATAATTTCCTTTTTAAAATTATGTTTCCATTCCAGAAAAGTAAATTCTGGAATACTGTATTTTATACTAGTTTTATTTATGCAAATATCTATATCTTTTAATATAGATTTAACTGTATTATTATAATTGTGTTCAATCTGAGGTATATATTTATACCCTTTATTTAAAATATCCTGATATTCTGGATTTAAAAAAGAAAAATTGCTAGTTAATATATGACCTGAGAACTTATATCTATCAATATAGGTGTTGCAATTACATTTAATTTTTTTAAAATTTGCCAAATTATTAATTAATTGGTTATAATTGCAAACTAAACTACCTATATTTTTGTTGTATCTCCAGATTGTTTTGAAATTTAAATTTTTTATAGGGAAAAGATTATTGATGTATTGGTTATTAAAAATATCATTAAATTTAATATGATTAAATAAATTGTTATTAAATTTAATGATAATATTAATGTTATTAGTAGATTGTTTAATTTTTCTGTATTTAAAGATGTCGTGTGTGATATCTATTAATCTGTTAGTCAGATTATGAATTTTAATATATTCTATAAGTTTGATAAATTTATTATTATTTAGTTTAAATAATGTTTTAATAAATTTATCGACAAAGTTGTTAGTATACATTTGTTTTGGGTCCAGAAATTCTTCAAATTCAATGTAACCTAATTTATTGGTAGTTTTACCTCTAGTTTTATTAGGTTTAGTTTTGAATTCATTTTTTTTGTATTTGCAGCTGATTTCATAAGTTGAAATTTCTTCTGTTTGTGGTTTGTATGTGTAGTTTAATTCGTCATTAAGTCCATAAGGGAATAATGTGTTGTGTTTATAAATGTAGTTGTTTTCTAATAATAGTCGTTGTTTTTTGTTTTGACATATGTCTAGTATTTCAATCTTAAAATTGTTAAAAGTATGTAATTGATTGTGTTCTTTCATATATATATTACCAATTGATTTTTTAGCGTGGTTTCTATGTAGGTTTATTCGTATATTTAATGGATTACACGTTTGTCCTATATATGATAGTTGACAAATTTGGCATGTTAATTCATAAATAGTATTTACTAATTTACAACTAGTCGTTTGAAATGTGTCATGGTTCTTAAGAGAGGGACAAGTTTGACAATTCTTTCTTAGGCAATTCTTAGCGAGTTTAAATTAACATAAAAGAGGTGCTAACCCTAATATGCCTGTAGCTTTTTTTAGTTTTTTAGTTTGTTATTCTTATGAATTTTTTTTTTTTTTTTAATAACTAGCTGTAAAGATTATGAAATTTAGCTTTCTTCCCCTAACTATTTTTTCTTTCTTCATGGATTATCTTGTTGTTCAAAAAATTCAGAATAAAATGGTCTAATTTTGAAATGTCCCCCTCCGCAACATGTGTCAGCCAGAAATAGATATTCACAATGGAGGACGCCGCGGACTAGGTAGGTTACAGTTGGAATTTGCTTACACTTGTATTTGTTATATATGTTCATTTAAATATTTCACTGAAATAACTTAATATTAACACATAAAATCCGGTTTAAAAGAGATCTATGACATAATAAAGAAGGGGTGAAATGTCGCTGGAATTTTATCTGAAGATCCCCGTTCCAGCAGATCTCTTTTTCCAATAATTATTTCATTTTAAAGTTTTTTGTGTATGTCTGGTCTACCATTAGGGTTTCAAAACATAATAACCAAACTTATAACAAAAGTTAATTCATACTATAGATATATTACTAAATACAACTATTTATAATCATATTATAAAATAAAAAAACCCTTAAAAAATCTTTATTAAAAAAAAAAAAGATAAAATATAAAATTATAAAAAAATATATATATATACTAACAATCTTATCTACCTTCTTTACAAAACTTTTTTTTTTTCCTTATTATTAGTTTGATTAAAAGTGCATGGTTCTGTCTTTCTCTCTTTTCTCTAACTACTATATTATCACTTCTATTATTCTATATATAGGATAGAGTATGTCTAAATGACGTGTAAAAGCCGATGCAAAAGACGTTACGTTGTTGATTTTTGTTGTTATTAATTATAAATATATAATTAAATTAATGATGTATTAGAAGCAAAGGAATTTTTTTTTTCATCTCTATTTACAAATTAATAACAATTTACAAATTTTATAATTTAAATTTAAATGATCAAAATAATGAAGATAATCTTAATACAAAACTGTACTATAAAATTAAACAACTATTTATTATTATAATTAATTTAGATTTAGCTTGCTAATCTAATCAAATCTAATTGATATGAATTATCATTCTTATCAGTTTGATCCTTGAGTTTTAAATATGTAATCACATTTATAATTTTGTTATATAGTTTTTACACTATATTAATTCATATGAGCTTGCTCTATGATATATATTTTTATATATAATATAATATACAAATTAAATTATATTAGATATTCTAATATAAATAAAACTCCATACAGATTTTAATTATCTTTTATATTTTGATTATGAAAAAGTAAATTATAAAAAGTAATTTTAGAAAAAATAACTTCAGAACTTTTGTTTTTTTCAGTGTTTAGTTAGTTTAAAGATGTTTTTTTTATTAGTTATTCTTAAAAATATAACAGATAACAAACAGTAATATCTATATTTTTATAGATTAATTATTCATTTTATTACAAATTTAATCACCACAAAAACAATTTAAAAATATATATTTAAAAAAAAAAAAAATTTTTCATAAGAATAACAAACTAAAAAAACTAAAAAAAACTACAGGCATATTAGGGTTAGCACCTCTTTTATGTTAATTTAAACTCGCTAAGAATTGCCTAAGAAAGAATTGTCAAACTTGTCCCTCTCTTAAGAACCATGACACATTTCAAACGACTAGTTGTAAATTAGTAAATACTATTTATAAATTAACATGCCAAATTTGTCAACTATCATATATAGGACAAACGTGTAATCCATTAAATATACGAATAAACCTACATAGAAACCACGCTAAAAAATCAATTGGTAATATATATATGAAAGATCACAATCAATTACATACTTTTAACAATTTTAAGATTGAAATACTAGACATATGTCAAAACAAAAAACAACGACTATTATTAGAAAACAACTACATTTATAAACACAACACATTATTCCCTTATGGACTTAATGACGAATTAAACTACACATACAAACCACAAACAGAAGAAATTTCAACTTATGAAATCAGCTGCAAATACAAAAAAAATGAATTCAAAACTAAACCTAATAAAACTAGAGGTAAAACTACCAATAAATTAGGTTACATTGAATTTGAAGAATTTCTGGACCCAAAACAAATGTATACTAACAACTTTGTCGATAAATTTATTAAAACATTATTTAAACTAAATAATAATAAATTTATCAAACTTATAGAATATATTAAAATTCATAATCTGACTAACAGATTAATAGATATCACACACGACATCTTTAAATACAGAAAAATTAAACAATCTACTAATAACATTAATATTATCATTAAATTTAATAACAATTTATTTAATCATATTAAATTTAATGATATTTTTAATAACCAATACATCAATAATCTTTTCCCTATAAAAAATTTAAATTTCAAAACAATCTGGAGATACAACAAAAATATAGGTAGTTTAGTTTGCAATTATAACCAATTTATTAATAATTTGGCAAATTTTAAAAAAATTAAATGTAATTGCAACACCTATATTGATAGATATAAGTTCTCAGGTCATATATTAACTAGCAATTTTTCTTTTTTAAATCCAGAATATCAGGATATTTTAAATAAAGGGTATAAATATATACCTCAGATTGAACACAATTATAATAATACAGTTAAATCTATATTAAAAGATATAGATATTTTCATAAATAAAACTAGTATAAAATACAGTATTCCAGAATTTACTTTTCTGGAATGGAAACATAATTTTAAAAAGGAAATTATAA
Source organism: Cordylochernes scorpioides (assembly GCA_030710605.1). NCBI lineage: Eukaryota > Metazoa > Arthropoda > Arachnida > Pseudoscorpiones > Chernetidae > Cordylochernes > Cordylochernes scorpioides. Next base: position 30,464,476 of record CP092864.1, read on the forward strand.
ATTATTATAATAATACACTTAAATACACAACACCCAATTCAGATATTCCTTCTTTTAAAGAAAATATAATTAATTTACAGAAGGACTTTATTATCACTCCTATAGATAAATGTTCCAATAACTTATCTATAATTTGTAAAAATCTATACCACGATATACTAAAAAAGGAAATTGATAATAATCATAAATACACTTTTGCTAGAACTACAGCCACAAAAATCAAAAAAGACATCAAAAACGTTGAAAATTCACTAAAAATTTATAATTACTACAAAAATCCAAACATACCAAAGTTCTATATAATTCCTAAACTACACAAAAAACCTATTTCTTTCAGAACAATCACATCTGGTATAAATTCAGTTATAAAAAACATTGATATACAATTAGCTTCAACACTACAATTTATTATAAATAAATTAACTAATAAATATAATTATAAATTTATCGACTCAAACAAAAAAATCATTAACTATTTAATGAACAACTGGACAAACATTGAAACAGTACACACATTTGACTTTGAGGACCTATATTCTAAAATAAATTTAAGAGATCTAAATAATAAAATAACCAATTTATTCAACGAATTCATTAATGACAAAACTTTCTACATTAAAATTATTCATAACAGATATAAAACAATTAAATTAGATCTTAAAACAGCAAAAACTCTACTGGAAACATTTTTAAATTTTAACTATATAGAATTTAAAAATAAAATATATATTCAATCAGAAGGCGTTCCCATGGGAACTTCTTCTAGTCCTTTATTAGCCAATCTAATATTGTTCTGGTACGAAAGAGAATACTTTCTACAAAATAGTGTTAATTGGCAAATATTCCGATATGTTGATGACATAATAATATTTAATAATCCACAGTTTAAAAAATTAATACCTGAAATTTATCCTAAATACTTGAAACTTAAGAACAATGAAAAAATTTATAGAAACAAAAAAGTTAACTTTTTAGACCTGAATATAGACCTTACAAATAGTGCTGTTAGAGTTTATAATAAAAAGAGTAATTATAATTTCAATATTATAAAATACTGTAATATGAATTCTAATATATCATTAAATTGCTGTAAGGGTATATATTTTGGTCAGTTTCTAAGATTTTATAGAATAAATAATATATTAGATAATTTCATAGAAGATGTTAAAAATTTAAACATAGAATTTATTAAAAACAAATTTAGTATCAGACAAGTAAAATATTTCAACAGTATATCAATTATAAAATATTTAAAAAAAAATAAATGGAAATATCCATTTATGAAATCAACTTTCTATAATTTCTCTAAATAATAACTAATAAAAAAATTCATAATCTTTAACAGTTAATTAAACTTTTAATAAATAGCTGATTAAAAGATTTTTACACAAGATTTTTAAAGTGATGTAGTAATGAGTTCATCTTGTTTAATCTCCAATTTCTGGGGAGGAAAATGGAAGTTAAATAAAGGTGAATTTGTACAATTAATAGCTTTATTAAACTCTTATAATTGGCCTTTTTAAAGGAATATTAAAAGATGAATGAATGTTGAATCAGTTATTTTGATATAACTAGCTGTAAAGATTATGAAATTTAGCTTTCTTCCCCTAACTATTTTTTCTTTCTTCATGGATTATCTTGTTGTTCAAAAAATTCAGAATAAAATGGTCTAATTTTGAAATGTCCCCCTCCGCAACATGTGTCAGCCAGAAATAGATATTCACAATGGAGGACGCCGCGGACTAGGTAGGTTACAGTTGGAATTTGCTTACACTTGTATTTGTTATATATGTTCATTTAAATATTTCACTGAAATAACTTAATATTAACACATAAAATCCGGTTTAAAAGAGATCTATGACATAATAAAGAAGGGGTGAAATGTCGCTGGAATTTTATCTGAAGATCCCCGTTCCAGCAGATCTCTTTTTCCAATAATTATTTCATTTTAAAGTTTTTTGTGTATGTCTGGTCTACCATTAGGGTTTCAAAACATAATAACCAAACTTATAACAAAAGTTAATTCATACTATAGATATATTACTAAATACAACTATTTATAATCATATTATAAAATAAAAAAACCCTTAAAAAATCTTTATTAAAAAAAAAAAGATAAAATATAAAATTATAAAAAAATATATATATATACTAACAATCTTATCTACCTTCTTTACAAAACTTTTTTTTTTTCCTTATTATTAGTTTGATTAAAAGTGCATGGTTCTGTCTTTCTCTCTTTTCTCTAACTACTATATTATCACTTCTATTATTCTATATATAGGATAGAGTATGTCTAAATGACGTGTAAAAGCCGATGCAAAAGACGTTACGTTGTTGATTTTTGTTGTTATTAATTATAAATATATAATTAAATTAATGATGTATTAGAAGCAAAGGAATTTTTTTTTTCATCTCTATTTACAAATTAATAACAATTTACAAATTTTATAATTTAAATTTAAATGATCAAAATAATGAAGATAATCTTAATACAAAACTGTACTATAAAATTAAACAACTATTTATTATTATAATTAATTTAGATTTAGCTTGCTAATCTAATCAAATCTAATTGATATGAATTATCATTCTTATCAGTTTGATCCTTGAGTTTTAAATATGTAATCACATTTATAATTTTGTTATATAGTTTTTACACTATATATATATATATATATATATAGCCGTGCGGCCACGCGTCGCGCGAGCTCCGCATCTTTCGCTTCTTTCATCCCTTTAAATCAACTTTACTTAAATTTAAATTATATCATCTTATTCGCCTTTAATCAAGCATCATTTCAAGCCATCTCTTGTAAAATTTCATCGATCTTTATATTTTCCCTATTTTTCATAACTTAGCAAAGTTACAAATTGTAACTTTGCATCATCGCCATGGCAACGGCCAAGCCGGTCGTTGCCTCATCTTCATCTGCATCTATCACTCGGAATGCAAATTTTCCATCAAAATCGCACATCATTACCGAATCATTACCTCACCAATCAACAAATGACGAAAAAATCATAAACGTGCAAAATCAGAGAAAACGATTCACCTCTGAAGAACTCAAAAAGTTCGATGAAAATAGAAGGAAAACCTATGAAGGAAGAAGCAACTCTATTAAAGCTACAATCCAATTTAAGGCGATTCAAGACGCCACGGCGGAAGAACACCTGATCGGAATTGCCGATCTAATAGGCTTCGAAAATATACACTCCATCGGTAGAATAAATGGGCAAGCCATTGTTTCCGTCGCGAATACAGAGCTGGCTGAATCGCTCTTAACAAAAGGGTTCAAGGTCGGAAACGAGGTAATCTATCCCTCGCCACTTTTCAGAACCTCCAAGAAGTACATTCTCTCCGGCGTCCTGTCCTTCATACAGGATAAGGACATTGAAAAGGCCCTCGAACCATACGGACACATGATTAGCATCAGGCCTATTCCCTTCCCCACTGAAAATCCACTCCTCAAGCATCTTTCCTCACTAAGGAGGGAGGTTGTCTTTAAAACCAAGGAAAATGCATCGATGCCCGCCGTCATCTCCATTAATTATATGGACCAAACATTTAAAATATTTATAGGAGAAGACGTGACCTGTTCCGGTTGCAGACGGCACGGTCACATAAGAACGCGATGCCCATTCGACCCCGAGATCAGGGAAAAAGTAACAAGATCCTTGCTGACGCCCTATATCCGACTTCACAGCCACAGACCCCGAAACGGCCTCCAACGGAGAGAGATGTCCCCACTGCGAGAGAAATCAGGACTTCCTCGAAAAAGACACATCCCGCGACAAGCCCTGACAGAAAATCAAGACCAACCCCCCCAGGCGGAGGAAAAGCCACCCACTCGTGTTCTGAGTCGGATATCTCCACAGGGACATTTTCTCTTAGAGAAGAAACATCTCTCAGGTGCGAAGAATGGTCGATGGACTCCTCCCAGCTCCAGAATGAGTTGAAAGAATGTGAAAAAGGTGACAATCCCGAAGTAGATAAGATCATAGCAACAATTTACAGGAGAGCTGATCTCTCCAGACAGACCAAAGTCCTACAACAGCTCGAAATATATCCCGACCTGGAAACCAAGATCTCCCGCCACCTCAAGAAATGGGAAGACATCAAGTTCAAAACATTCGATGACCTTGACTTTGACCAGAGAAAAGCCATAAATGACAAAGTGGGAAGAATGAGATTAATACTATCTATACTTAGAGAAGACTCTGCAAGCGAAAATGAAGTACCTGCGATGTTTAAGAGACCGATCGGGTGGTATCGGGAAGACAACGTCAAACAACGAGAAAACAAAAAACAAGATAGAAAAACGGTGTCAACCCCCCCGGGAGCGAAGACAACCCCTCCGCTGTGGAAGGACAAGGAGATGGACGGAGAGACTACGACAAACAGATTGACGACATCTTGATGCTTTCTCATTGTAAAAACTGCCGATTGTAATTGCCTCCTTTTTTTCAACTGAATAAAGACCGTTTTTTGCGTTTATATATATATATATAAAAAAAAATATATATATATATATGTAGTAACCCCGAGGTGGATGTACTGGGCAGTCGTGGTAGTGAGTGCGTGATGGGATTCCCGCACTGGGACAACAAGAGACAGAGGCAGGTCTAGATGGTAAACTCCAAGAAGTAGAGGTAGACCACGGACGAAGGTAGTCGGACCATGGACGTCACGGATGCCCTAAGTCTACATCGCGGATAGGGGTGAGAAATATGACCGGCCGTATAACAGCGTCGCTCTGAAACAACTGAAACAACTACCTCCTTTGTCCCAATCTTGGGGGGCTTATATACTCGACTCTGGCTCTTGTTGACGAGTTCTGATTGGCTGTCCTAATCACGCCACCTGTCAAGCGCTGGTTATTAATGATGTCTGGCCACGTGTCGGCCACCTGCTGACGGGGGAATGAACTCATTAGCATAAACACCTGTTAGTCTGGGTTGTTTATCACGTCTGGCCTTTGTCCTCTGTACTACCTCTACTCCTTTTGTTTTATTTGTCATTTCTATTATTATACAAGGTCGATACATATTTTTATATACAGATATGGGGTTATAATAAACATTAGAAGAAGATTGTGCTCTATCTACCTTAAAATATACTACAGAATGTGTCCCCGGTGATGAAGGTTTGGTTGGGGGAATGACATGTAATGAATGATAACCTAACAAACCTATTATAAAAAATAAAAGAAATAATTTGTATACAAATTAGTTAAAATTATTATTAAGCTACAAGTTAAAAAGAGAAAGATGTTGTAATGGTGGTGTATCAATGAAAACGTACAAAATGAATGATAAAAGATTAAGAGAAGGTATATAATACAAAATGGTAACTATGGTAAAATGAATCGTACAAGGAAAATAATATCTTATTGTAATAAAGATGAGAGAAAAAAAAATGAAGTTAGTTTATTGACTGAACTTATAATGTGACGCTAAGGTTGAAAAGAAAGGGGGTGTCTGAGCATGTTTCTGCAAAAGTAGTATCCCAAGCATTCTGCAATGCAATGCGAACTTGTTTAAGTGAGGCATTGTTTTCATTAACAGAAGGCCTAAGATATTCCGTCTGCATCATTAGCTCTGACAGTGAAAAGAGGTGGGAAGATTGATGGATGTAAAAGGTAGAGGTAGAGGTAAGAGGGATCCCTGTTGTCCATAATGATTGTGCCCGGTTGAGTTGTGAAAAAAAACTGAAAAGTTGAAAAAATGATGAATTGATATGATGCGTCGGGCGATGAGAAAAAAAAATAAAAATATCGCGCTGGATATCCTGAACTCATTATCGGGAATGGTATAACGAGGAAGGATTGTTCCAGTCGGATTAATCAATGAAAAAAAAACAAAAATGTTCGGCGAACTGGAATCCCTTGGAAGGTTGGAGGTTTGAAGGATGCGGAAAAGGAGAGGTGGGTGTAAGAGAGTTATTGCTGCCAATTTTGATTGTGTCCGGCTTGTATGGTGAAAAGAAAAAGTTGAAAAATGAAAAAATGATGAGCCGGACGATGAGAGAAAAAAAAAATCTAACTGGGTCTCCTGAGCTCACTGTTGGGAGATGTACAGCGAGGAAGGGTCTTCTAGTTAGGTTAATCACTAAAAAAAAAAAAGAAAATGGCTGACGAACAATAAACTCTCGATGGAGGGAAAGGTTGGGAGGAAAGGTTCATGGGATAGAGTTAAGAGGTTGTAAGGGAAGCGTCAAAAATAACATTTTGAAATCTACAAAGAAAAATAAAATGATAAATGTTTTATCTGTTAAAGAAATATTATAAATATGGTTAGGTGTAGGTTTTTTAAATTGTGCCTAAGATAGTTGAAGTTGTAAAATGCTAAGTCTGAACATGATGAGAAAAAGAGAAAATAAAAATATTAAAGGTACTAATATATAAAGGGTTGATTGGTAGTTTAAGGCATTACTGTTGTATAATAAACAAAATGATATTTTCGATTAATAGTGAAATGTTTTATCTACATCTGTAAGTTAAAAAAACGAAGTCCAACACCACAAAACTAGTAAAACTATAAGTCTATTTACAATAAATGAGAGAAAAGTTAGCAAAACTATTAAATGGGAAATAATTTGGGGAACAAATTAGTTACTAGAATAAAATAAAGATAATGGGGAGTAGTGGTGACACATTGATATAATATTATAAAACTACAAAAAATATATAAGAGGAGTACATAGGAAGGATAAATTTAAAGTAAACACACACAATAGCGAAAGTAAATATTTGGGAAAGTTGGTATACTAGTTACAGTTTTTTGTTACTTAAAGTGCCTTGAATATTTACAACATAGTTTCAGGGATGTAATACAGGAAGGAGGAGAAGTAGAGGTAATAAAAGTGAAATTAAAATATAAAAGAAAATTGACTTAAGCAAAAGGTTTGCGATAGGTAGTGACGCAGTGAGAAATAAAGGAAGAAGGTCTGAATTGGTTTCTGCAAAGGACATCTCAGGAGTCCTGCCCTGCAATACGAGCTTAGAAGTGAAGTATTGTTTTCAGGGTTCAGCAATCTCAAGATGCTCTGTAAGTAGCATTAGATCAGATAGGCGAAAGGCGTGAAGATTGAAGGAGAGGTAGGTAATGGGAGAATATGGGAAAAAATATTTTTCTGAGAGAGGTTAAAAAGAGATGGTGGTTCAAGAGCTGCGCTGCTGTCGGTGATTGAGCTCGACCAGATGAAAAATAAAATTAAACGAAAAATGAGTGGGTGCATCGTGCTGATTATGGCCTGGGCCGAGCGTTAGAAAGAAAAAAAAATATCTCGCTGGTTACCCAAGCTCTCCGTGTGGAGTTAACATGGGGAGGAAGAGTGTACCAGGTCGATGAATTATTAAAAAATAAAAATTAAAAAATGTTGGCGAGCAGGAGTCTCAGGAACTGTTGAAGAGGTTAGAGGGTGGAGGTAGATTGTGAAAACAGGGTTCCACTGTTGCCATTGATTGATTGAACCCGGGTTTGAGGAAAAAAGAATGGAATAAAGAATGCTGGGACGGCGACCTGGGAGTAAATAAAAAAAGTCGGCAAACAGGAACTCTGCTCTGCGATGGACGAGGGGTGGTTAGAACGAAGGCATAGAAGGCCAATGGAAAAATGATCAAGAGACGAGAGAAGTATGGAAGGCCTATAATTGATTGATTGACAGGTAAGAGTGTTGAAGTAAGAAAGATTACCTCTGCTAATGATGGATGCTAATGATGGAACAAGGGAGGGAGAGATGAAGTAGAAGAAAAAAAAACAATTAGGGGGGCGATCAGTGCGTCCTTGAGTTGTTTATCGCTGGAATGAAGACCGGAATTAATTGTCCTTTTCTCTTTGTCGTGCCTGTCATTTGTACGTGGTACTGTTAGTTTTCTACTTTCTATTATACTGGGATTTATATCATTACATAACTCGGGGAATTTTCAATTTTGGGATGTTATAGTATGGGGCGTGTCTTTATATTTATTAGTAACTATCTTGATTAACTTAGTCCAGGAGGTTCTGGGATTCTCTAGGTGAAAATAACCTTAGTTTCTCAGTAAGTTTTGCGTCAAGATGTTCAGACAAACGTTAGATTGGAGATTATTAGCAGTGATTAGGTTTAGAAAAATTATAAAATAATGAATTTACGAAATATTTTAAGATAAAAGGTTATGGCATGGGTACAAAATTCGGTAGTTTTTGTAATTAACAATTTAACACAGATAGGAATGAAATGCAATGGGATATGGAAATTTTATGGAAAGATATTTAGTTTTCGCATACTACATTTATGGTTGTATTTGTAATTGTGGGAAAAATGGGAGTCACATTTTGAGATGAGATAATTTAAAATTGATATTTATAAAAATACAAATCTAGGACTAGTTTTTAAAACTTTTAAATATTGAGAAATGTCAATTGGAATAGTAATAGTTCAAGTAAAATAATGAGCGTAATAACTTTAATTATTAATACTATGGCCATAAATAAGGTATTAGAAAAAACACACAAATAAGTTTAGATAATATGATTCGAGTAATTAAAATATAATATGATTTTTTATGTAATATTGAAAGTTGCATATTTGGATAATGCCATTTTAGGTGAATTTAAGAAAGGCATGTAAGATTAGTAAATTGGCAAAAATGCGTGATTGAATATTTTAAATAATAAACTTGAAAATGATGAATTAACATTTATAATTTGATTAAAATAAAGTAAGAATGATAAATGAGAGTGTGAAAGTTTTAAAATTTGAATAAAAACGTTATAAGAAAGGTTATAATTGATTTTAAAATGCTTAAAGTGAAAATATAAGAATAAAATTTACGGGGAAAATGGCAGAAACAGAGTTTAAAGTACCTTGAAATGGCTGATGCTGGCTGGAGTTGATCTCTGGAGATGGCTGTATGAAAGAAGGCTGCTTGTTGTGTGGGATCCGTCGAAAGAGGAGATAATGGCCTCCTCCGCACGAGGTACGGCGAGTCCTCGAATGGCGTCTGCCAGTCGGCCTACGAGGTCGTCGCAGTGGGGTTGCATGTTGGTGAAGGCATCCGCGACGTGTTCGTCTTCGACCTCCGTCATCCTCTGCTTGTCCTCAGTCATCCTGTCGACTTTAACGGGTTCTGTAGTAACCCCGAGGTGGATGTACTGGGCAGTCGTGGTAGTGAGTGCGTGATGGGATTCCCGCACTGGGACAACAAGAGACAGAGGCAGGTCTAGATGGTAAACTCCAAGAAGTAGAGGTAGACCACGGACGAAGGTAGTCGGACCATGGACGTCACGGATGCCCTAAGTCTACATCGCGGATAGGGGTGAGAAATATGACCGGCCGTATAACAGCGTCGCTCTGAAACAACTGAAACAACTACCTCCTTTGTCCCAATCTTGGGGGGCTTATATACTCGACTCTGGCTCTTGTTGACGAGTTCTGATTGGCTGTCCTAATCACGCCACCTGTCAAGCGCTGGTTATTAATGATGTCTGGCCACGTGTCGGCCACCTGCTGACGGGGGAATGAACTCATTAGCATAAACACCTGTTAGTCTGGGTTGTTTATCACGTCTGGCCTTTGTCCTCTGTACTACCTCTACTCCTTTTGTTTTATTTGTCATTTCTATTATTATACAAGGTCGATACATATTTTTATATACAGATATGGGGTTATAATAAACATTAGAAGAAGATTGTGCTCTATCTACCTTAAAATATACTACATATATATATATATAGTTACAGATTTGACTAGAAAGCCACTTATTTCTTTTAATTGCAATTATCACTAGTACATTTGGAACAGGCCATGATAATCCTTGTGGGTAGAGTTTAGTCATTTGCACTCGCTGGTGGGGTTGTAAATTTACAAAATCGAGTGCCATTTAAGCATTTATTTAAAATTATAAAAAGTTCCGAATTCAGGATTCGATCCAGGGTTGTAGCGGTCGAGAAATAACGGTTTAGACATCTCATCCACCGATTCCCTTTCTTTTAATAAATGCATAAATTGTCTGAATCAAAACAATGTATTTTTCGATCTTCTGTACATGCTGATTAGGATCGTGGAATAAGCTATAACATAAAAAAGGCGAATTTGAACAAATGTTAACTTTAAGATAGAGGCTGCCTGGCCTGCATTCATATTTCTTTACAATGGACACTTCGGCCAGTTAAATTTTTATTTTCTCAACGCTTCAATAAAAATCTTTTTTCTTCGTCAGAAGAAATAAAAAAAAAAAGGAAAGGCGTTAAAATGCCTTTATTTTAATTTATTTCACCTGACGCAGACAAAGGAATTTTGTTGAAACGTTGATAAAATAAAACCTCCATTTTAAAGGAATATGTCAACATGCGATTGTCATGGGGCTATGATTCTCGTCAGTACAGGGGCGGCTATTATTTCATATTATTCATATTTTTCTACGAGATTGCCGAGTCTGGAGATTCTTAATATCCTACGAATAATACATTCTAAATACACGAATAAATTATAAAATTATCCACAAAATATAGCAGGTTCCATAGAAGAGAGTCTCACTGGAAAAAGAAGATATAGCTATATCAATCAATAAATTACTCAATTCTTGACGTTTCAGTGACTCGATGTCATTATCCAAAGGGGAATTGAAAATGAGGGGGGGGGGGTTGATGTAGCTGTATTTATTTACAAAGCCAACTTCCAACCAACAAAATGTTCTTTAAAGAAGATTCTTGTTGAGCATTGGTTCTTATGATAAGTTACAAGTTTTCCAGAGTTTAAAACTCTAGTTCTCCACCGAAAGAGGCTTATATTGAGATTAAAGTAAAAAATAATATTTTTATTTCATAGAAGAAAAACTCAATTTCGTAAAACACAAAACAGTTATTTACCAGGAAAGATAATATTTACCCCTACAGACTCAGCTTTCACTCTGAATTCTTCAAACCTCCATCGACTTCTCGATGACATTTCACACATCGTTATTCAAGAAAATAACACAATCTCTCTCCATACAACACTCACTGATTGTTTTATAATTAAAAATCTTTTTAATGTCGGGGTGAGTCGTGCTTGGAGTAACAGAGCTATCAAGACATGGAGAGGTTTTATCTAAATTGGTGAGAGAGGAAGCTCTAATTAAGAAGATGCGGTTGCCAGGGAAGGATAACCCAGTAGAGAGTCGTGATTAAAAATACACCCCTCCCCCCTCGCCCGCCACCCTGGGTAAAACAAATTACTCATTTCCACAGGGGAAGAAGTTTCGTCTTCGAGAATTAAATTAGATTTAGAAGATAGATGAGACGGTATCGTCTAACTTGAAATAAACATTGATAGGAGCCTATCTTCTCTTGAAACTCCACAATCTCTTTTATGACATCGCTCTATCGACAATCTTACAGGATAACACTTAAGATATTTTTTTAAAATTTGAAATTGTGGTATTGAAACTGATGTATATAAATTTAGATTGACCTGAAAGATATAAGTCAGTATTTTATTGTATAAAAATCAGTGTTTAGATGATTTTCATTCCGATAGATGTCGGAAAACATCTAGATAAGGATGATTTGCATAATAATGAGATGCCATGATCATCCTGATGTGGAAATAGATCAGAATAGGCTGATAGACTGAGCAATGATGTCCATAAATGTCCATAAATGACCGAGGAAGGATTTTGTCTACTGGAAACGATTGATAAGAGAAGAAACAGCATGTTTGGACATCCTATCCGAGTTAATACATACATTGCTGAAGAGAAGGAAGACCAGGAAGATGAAGGCCGAGAATGGAATTCATGGGCAATATATAGCTGAATGCTACGATACCATCAGAAGACTAGATATAGCAAGAAAGCTACTGCCAGCCGCCAACCTATACACTAAAAGGGAATAGCTAGATTTTAATCAAGACTGAAGTATACATTTGCAAAAATATTCTATAAAATCATCGAGTCTATTTATTTTAATTTCTTTTATCAATTTTTATGTTAGATACTAGCGGATGTGTACCCGGCTTCGCCCGGGTTTTATCCGAGTGAAAGTTTGCCTAACGAATATTATATATTATGAAGTATAATAAACAATGCTAAAGATTAGTTTTAATTATTAATCAAGATTGTGTGTGAATATGTGAGAAAGATGTAATATCGTTGTTGTTTTCTTGGCCGACTGTTTTACATATGGTGTTATCTTAAAATTGCTTGTTTTGAATATTTTTTTTAGATTGAGTTGAATGAATTGCTGAATTTTTTTTTGTATTTATATATAAATAAAATTAACTCTGTTGAATTTTTTTGTATTTTATCGATAACAGCAAAGTTATGTATTTTAAAGTTAGGAAAATATTTTGATGTTAAGCAAAACCTGCTCCATCTCGTTTTACATAAATGTTGAACATTTGGTCGAAATTGATGCATTGTAATGAAGGTTTTTAGCGAACACCACTTATGAAATTTCCATTTATATAGAAGATTTACCCGAGTGAATGTCTGTCTAACGAACATTTGTTAAAACATTTCTCTATAAACTTATAAAACGTACTCGGCTTCGCCCGGGGTTTTACCCGAGTAAAGGTTTGTCTAGCGAACATTTGTTAAAACGATTCTCTAAAAACTTATTTAAAAAAAAAGATATATTTTGATAATTTGAAACTCGTAAATTTCAATCTCTCGATAAAGTGAACATTTTTTCCCGGTCCCTGTGTGCCGTGTCATCCTGAATTTTGTCTTTCCTAATTTTCTACATTAGAAAATCATAGTTTTATCTAGTGAACATTTTTTCCTGGTCCCTTGAAAAATACTCGAAAAGTTGAATAAAATCAATATTAATTGGTTCCCTCGGTAATTGGAAGTTAAAGGAATAGTATCTTCGCCTTGGAATTGTATCATTATTCTTGTCTCAAATAAATTGCCGTGTCATCCTGAGATAATCTTACTTTTGATAAATAATATTTAAGATAACAAACTTAGTGATAAGAAAACTTGTTATCATCGTCACAATGGGGGCGCTGCTTGCGAGTTAAATCTACAAATCTGCAAATAACTCTAAGGATATTCAAGATATTCATGAAATTATTTTTCAAAAACCTTCCCGGTGATATACCTAATAATATCCCAAAATATCACGGCGATTGGATGTATGGTTTTTGAATCTATAGAGTACAGACAGACAGATATTCAATTTTATATATATAGATTTACTCTTCATTGTTGGCTTTTTATCTTACATTCATTCTTCATTGTTGGCTTTTTATATTACATTTACTATTAATTGTTGGCTTTTTATCTTACATTCACTCTTCATTGTTGGCTTTTTATCTTACATTCATTCTTCATTGTTGGCTTTTTATATTACATTCATTCTTCATTGTTGGCTTTTTATATTACATTTACTCATTGTTGGCTTTTATATTACATTTACTCTTCATTGTTGGCTTTTTATATTATATTCATTCTTCATTGTTGGCTTTTTATATCATATTTACTCTTCATTGTTGGCTTTTTATCTTACATTCATTCTTCATTGTTGGCTTTTTATATTATATTTACTCTTCATTGTTGGCTTTTTATCTTACATTTATTCTTTATTGTTGGCTTTTTATATTACAAGGCATGTCCCATAAGTTCCCGGACTGGGTCCATAAAAAAAAAAGGTAAGATTTTTTTATAATTTTTTAATTAAAACTTTCAAAGTAATCCCCCCCTTGCTTCAACGCACCAGCGCCATCGTTTCTCCCAATTGTCGAAACAGTTTTTATAGGCCTCTTTTGGAATGCTCTTCAATGCCAGCAGCGAATTTTCTATTATGTCTTCCCTGGTGTCAAAATGTCTTCCTTTTAGAACTGCTTTGAGTTTGGGGAACAGGAAAAAGTCATTTGGTGCGATGTCTGGGGAATAGGGTGGTTGAGGTAGGATTTCTGTCCCGTTTTTCGCCAAAAAACTCGTCACCAAGTGCGCTGTGTGAGGGCGGGGCATTGTCATGGTGTAGGATCCAGTCACCATTAGTCCATTTTTCTGGCCTTTTTTTTCGAATCGCTTCCCTTAGACGGCGAAGAATGCTCAAATACATTTCCTTAATAACTGGCCTGCAGGAAGATACTCGCGATGAACAATGCCCTTGTTATCCAAAAAAGCGACCAGCAACACCTTGTTTCTGGATTTCAATATCCTGGATTTTTTGGGTCTAGGCTCACCCTGACCTCTCCACTTGGCAGATTGACGCTTGGTTTCAGGGTCATAGCCATAGACCCATGTCTCGTCGCCTGTGATTATCTTGTCTTTCCATTCCGGATCCGTTCTTGTCATTTCCAGAATGTCCTCACAGGTTGCAAGCCGACACAGTTTTTGCTCATTAGTGAGGAATCTTGGGATGAATTTTGCAGGAGTCTTTTTGAGCCTCAAATCTTCGGTTACGATCTTTCCAATCGTTGTTTTAGAGATGCCTGTGTCTTGCTCTAGCTCCAGCAAAGTGGTTCGAGGATTTTCTTTTATCAAATCGGTGATTTTTTGCACATTTTATCAGTACTTTGAAATTTTGGGCGTCCTTGACGAGGAGCATCTTCAATGGAAATTCGGCCAGCTTTAAATCTAGAATGCCATTCAAAAACAGTTGTTTTCTTTGGGGCGTCATTGGGGAATGCTTTATTAAGCATTTCAAAAGTTTCGGTTGCTAATATTTGAAGTTTCACACAAAATTCTATGCAAATCCTCTGCTTCAATTATTTTCCATCGTAAAATCGCCGCAGCGCTAGGTGTGACCTTTAAATAAATTAGAATTACCTTGGCGCGCGCGCACCTACCGACTCGATATTGGTACCACCGTTTTGCCAGATATTTTTTCTATAATAAACAGTCAAATTTATTTACATTTTCCATTTATTTATTTTTTTATGGACCCAGTCCGGGAACTTATGGGACATACCTTGTATATTTACTCTTCATTGTTGGCTTTTTATCTTACATTTATTCTTCATTGTTGGCTTTTTATATTACATTTACTCTTTATTGTTGGCTTTTTATCTTACATTCATTCTTCATTGTTGGCTTTTTATATCATATTTACTCTTCATTGTTGGCTTTTTATCTTACATTCATTCTTCATTGTTGGCTTTTTATATTATATTCTGACCAAATTCTATCTGTGAACTTCACACAGTGAACTTCACACAGACAGAATAAGGCAATTATATAAGTGGATTTACTCTTCTTTGTTGGCTTTTTATCTTACATTCATTCTTCATTGTTGGCTTTTTATATTACATTTACTATTCATTGTTGGCTTTTTATCTTATTTTCACTCTTCATTGTTGGCTTTTTATCTTACATTCATTCTTCATTGTTGGCTTTTTATATTACATTCACTCTTCATTGTTGGCTTTTTATCTTACATTCATTCTTCAATGTTGGCTTTTTATATTACATTTACTCTTCATTGTTGGCTTTTTATCTTACATTCACTCTTCATTGTTGGCTTTTTATATTATATTTTTAGATTGAGATTATTAGCTAGTATGTAAAAATATTAACTCTGTTGAAATTTAATTTTGTAATTATATATAAATAAAATTAACTCTGTTGATTTTTTTTGTATTTAATCGATAACAGCGAAGTTACGCATGTTAATGTTAGGAAATATATTTTGATGCTAAGCAAAACCTGCTCCATCTCGTTTTACATAAATGTTGAAAATTTGGTTGAAATTGATGCATTGTAACGAAAGTTTTTAGTGAACAACACTTATGAAATTTGCATTTTATTAATATAGATATAATATAAATGAGTTTTAAAAATTGTAAAAAAAAAATGCATCGGCCGGGAATCGAACCCTGGCCGCCCGCGTGGCAGGCGAGCATTCTACCACTGAACCACCGATGCTTTAAAAAAATCAAATTCATTTATCGTCGCGACCAGTGCTGCGCCCTAGCGGTAAAAGACTGGAACTAACGCTTTTTGGTTTTTTATTTAAAAAAAAAAGCACATTAACTTTTTTAGTTTTTTGAATAGCCTATATGTTAAACGAAATCTTCAGCTACCTACATGCGAAATTCCATAATGATTGAGTCAGTAGATTTTGCGTGATGCGATAACAAACATCGATTTCGCATTTCATTTTTATATATATAAGGATTGTGTGTGATATCGAAACTGATTTAATCAATTTAAACCTAATTTTATGTTTCATTATGCTTCTAAATAGCTAAAATATAATAGAGAGACAGATAATGTAATTACATTAGAGAAATTATATTATTTATAGTTATAAATGATCCATTCAACTTAGGATATCAGTATAATATTTAGATTTTCCAAGTTTCTCAATTCGACCTCATTGAAATATATAAATAAGAGAATTTATTTTCCAGGATCACGGAAAAGAGCGAGAAAAACAAACAAAAACAAAAAACTCTTTTGGCAAATATTTCGAATTTTATTTATATATTCCGTATATTTAAATTGTTCAAAATAGTTTTTTTTTCCATAAAATGATTTTATCTAGAAATTATATCAGTTTTTGAAGGATTCCATGGCAAAAGCTACCATTCTAAGATTTCTCCTCCCATTTCAAACCCATTAGATGGGCTACAATTAAATGAAGACCAAACAACGGTTCAAATCCGCCTCTGGCTATTTTTTCTTTCTCTCTCTCCATTCTATTTGGAAACAGTATAATTAGATAAATTATGCTGATCGAAGAGAAATAAAAACATCCGAGATTAGAAAAAGCTATAATTGGATTTTGTAAACATTCTTCCATCTGGAGTATGTTAACATTCCCATAATCAGGTTAGAATGGTGTGTCATTTGGTGTAGAGAACAATCTCACAATACCTGTTGTTATAAAACTACATCTGTAATTAGAATGCAGCCATTGACTTATTAATGGAAATCTATTTAGAGTGAAGTTCTTTGTTGGAACATGGAATAATTCAATTACTTTTTTTCACAATGAAAACAGAATTAGAATCCTTTTATAGCGAGAGTTTGACTTTAGAATAAAATGTAGACTAGCTCTGTATATGCAAATATACAAGAAATAGGATCTCTTATAAAGTTTATACACATATATTTTCATTCTCTCTCTCTCTTTTTCTCTTATTTATTCGTATTTATTCAATTTTGTAATTAACCATATATGATCTCATATGAGCATTGTAACAAATCAGTTTCAATCTCAATCTTTCTAAATAATGCTATAAAAATATATTTTTAATATAGAATAATTATATATAATAAATATTGTTGTTTATTTTCAAGTATAGAATAGAAAATATATAACCTTAAAGTATTACATTCAATATATTATATAGTATAAAACAAATTCAGAATAATAGGTAATACATATAAGTATTTTCTCCAGTTTTAAATATAAAGGATATTGTCTTGAACTGAACAATATATTACTTTACATTGATAAACCATATTTGAACCACAGAATAACTCGCTATTCCGTTTTAACCACGCATTTTGATATCTATTAAAACTTGGGGAAACCACCTTTTGCTTCAATCCTTAATATTTTATTGATAATAATTCGATGAAATAATCCCTTGAATCCCTGGAGGCTTTATGTTTTTATTTTAATATTGATAATAATGTTTATTCACATCTATATGTCCAATACTATGTGCCCTTACAAAAAGATTGGACAGAATCTTTGAAGAAAAGCTATCGAAGAAATTGGTCCATCAAGAGAATATCTGGAGCTGTACTCCAAATACAAGAGTAATATACTCTCTGTACGTCCAACACAGTTCTTCTCTCCAATCAACTTTACTAATAAATATGTAACGTGTCATTTGTCATATCCTAGCGAGACGTCATTTGTCTTGGTAGGGTCATCAATTACATGTGTGGCTTTGATATTGTTATGGACATCTAAGAATAGACTTCTGATATCTATCTCCATGATTAATGGTAGCAAATATATCAGTTCCCCGTCTAAGTTAGGAATAAGGAGAAGTAGTAGAGATATGCCTAGAAATTGAATACAGGAATCTGGGATAGAGACCAAGTGGATTCGATTTTGACAGAGCTGAAATCTGTAATAAACCCTGCAAGGGCAAAGTGAGAAGTTAATCATGAAGAATTGAACTTCAAGAAAGACTCTGGAACTGCAAGAAGTACTACCTCATAACGTAAATTGACTCAAAAAAATACCTTGAATGGCATAAGTGGAATTGTTCATAGAGAAGATGAGTCAAGAAAGGACTTGGGGGGAAACCAGGAAGACTTCAGCATTACAAAATTGAATTAATACAGAATACGAAGAAGTTAGAAAATATCTCATTACTAAATTAATGACGCTGGGAAGTCTTGACGACTATGACATAATGTTAAAATACGCAACTTCTAATCACGCGTCTAGACGTTAAAATTCCATCTTTAGGTACTGTCAACTAAGAACAAAAAGAAGAGAAAGTTAATAAAATACTTTTGTTAAAGATAAGAAATCTGGATCCATATTCAAAGCTGCATTTCATATATAAATAAACTAGGGAGAGCGGTATATAGTCGTATATAATTTTTATCACAAATATAAGATTTAAATTTTGTCAACATTCGAAACTATTATAGATGCGTATGATTCTTTTTGAAAATAAACAAATTTTAGTGTCCTTACTGCAATGAAAAAATTATTAAATATGGCCCTCCTATTAATTGTTTCATTACAGTAAGGACAGTAGCAATTGTTTATTTTCAAAAATAATCATACGCGTCTATAATAGTTTCGAATTTTGATAACTGATGGCGCGCTAATGCATCATAATATAAATTTTGTATTGCTATTGTGTTTAAAATTTCTTTTAAATCTTCAGGATTAAGAGAGTAAATAGAATATTTTTCGACTGAAGTTTAGAAAATAAATAGAATACTTCCCAAGTTCTGAAGTTTTAATTTGAAAATAAAAATATGGGCTAATAGAGAGAAAGAAATGATGTTTAGAAAAAAAAGAGCAGTTTTCCTTGCTGTGAGATTATTGAGTCATCAATTATCAGATTAGAGGATTATGGAAGACAGGATATGGATCAGAGCGGGTGCTAAAGTTCAATAATTTATTCACATTTAAACGATATCAGCGGCGATTTCCCCATATTGAACGTTTAAGATTAGTGGACTGAAGTTTGTGTTGTTCTCAAAAGACAAAGGGTATGCTGTTGTAGAGAATAAAACATTTTTAAAATCTATCCATAGAAATATCTTAGGTAAAACCTGTTCGTTACCACGCAGTTTTACTTGTTGCCCCATTGGCTATATAGGAGTCAATAACATATAGAATCTCTGAATAGGATTCGGTAAAAAAGATTTATCAGAAGGGGTTTCATTCAAAAAATCCCATATAGGAAATAGATAAGGGAATGGATATTACACATTACCTATTGAGATGTAAAATAATGGATAGTATATAACAGCAGGGGCATTATCAAATGGTGAAATTAGGACATGTAATTTATAAACTCTTTCTTAGAATTAAAGATACTTCGGCGAGTAAATCTTTTTATTAAATCGACGTTTCGACGAAAATATTTTGTCTTCGCAGGAACATATAAAAAATAAAGCATTTGGCAAGGCGTTAAAAATTATTCTAAGGCTACAAGGGCGTTCTCACTCGATATTTCAAATTTCGTACAACATCTAAAGCATGTGTCAAAAAATTAATTAACTCACAAGTTTAGAGCAATTTGTACACAGATTTATAAATCACTACTAATTCATCCTGTAAATAATTAAAGATATATATGTAAATAATTATAATATAGCACAATAGTCTGATAGACTTCGTGCTTCTGTAATAATAAAATGAAAAATTAATTCACAAAAGACTATGATCTTAAAAATAAATTATAATGAAGATAAATTAAACAAAAATAAATGTTAAAATACTAATAATATTTACAAAAAATTGCAAATTATAAATAAATCTATATCTATTATGTACAATTTTTATACCTACCCCTTTTAACTACTTAAAAAAAAAAAAAAAAAAAAAAAAACGAAATATATTGGGTATCACGAGAAATGGGGACAAGAAGTATATTTGAAGATATTCCGCAATAATGTACACTTCTTTTTAAATTTATAAAGTAGTTAAAAAGGTAGGTATAAATTGCACCTAATAGATATAGATTTATATATAATTTGTGAAATATTGGTAAATATTATTATTATTTTATTATTTATGAATGGTATAAACAAGGATTCTATATTAAGAACTCAATGTATCACAAGCGTGTTTTTCATATCTAGAAAATTCTGAGAGTCTAGAAACTCTAATATCTTCTTTGACAAGGTCTACAGTGGGATAAATATTGGAATAAACATACAAAAACAATGATAATCACCATATTCATTTAACAGAAATGCTATATATTTAAATCTCCTAAATATCAATTAGACAATTTAATACGTCTCCGAAGATGAGTTTCTTTTTATTGCCACCTTTAGCTTTCGGGAATCGTAGCCCTTCTACAGGAGTACAAATTCGTACAAGGTACGATGCCCGAATGCTAGAGTTGGCAATAAAAAGAAATAAGAAACTCATCTCCGGAGGCTCATTGACTTGTTTAATTTAATAGAAATAACAAGACAGGGAGAAGAGCTTCTTTCATTTATAAACGGACCCTCCAACTAAATAAAAGGAAGTCGACACAGTTGGCCAGATGGAAATCTGGTCACCTGCGCCCTCTAGGCTATAAAGAGGGAGCTCTAAGCTTCCCCATGTGCACTAGGTGCAAAACCGAAGAGGCCCAACCCCAACATATACTGGATTGTATTGGAAAGGACAAAGGATCCCTGTACCGAGAACCAAGAAGAGTTCTTGAACTTCTTTATGAGCACGACCTCCAAGATCTTGTCTAATTTAGACTAATAAAAGGATAAGTAAAAAAATAATAAACGGATGTACAAGCTTCCGCGCAAGTTGCTTTTCTACGAGTACAGTAAGTATTGTACTTGTAGAAGGGCGAATTTCCCGAAAGAGAGAGAGATTATACAAACCTTTGTAAATGAAAGAAATTCTTCTCCCCCTGTCTTGTAATTTCTCTTCTATTAAACATACAAAAGGTTGATCGATTTCTTCATTTGTCATTGATATGAATCCATCTTAATTCAGTGATTTGTATTACTTGTATATTGTTATTTGAATATATATCTAGTTCAGACAGTATGAGTTAAACCTAATTTATAAAAACAATTCAGAGTCCCCATAAAAATTCAGTAAAATATTCATTGAATTTTTCTTTCAGTGAGTTGATCGATGTTGGTGAGTAAGTTTGGCTACCCTGACTTGAGAGATAAGTAACTGTAAACACTTTCCTATTTATCTAAGGCCTAATGGTCACCATGGAAACGCTGTCAACAGAGTAATTAACTCACATAACGGTCACCTTTTTGTGGCCCTTGTGATTAATTGTGGCCCCAGGGTTCCTCTCAGATTAATTTACCACCTCTTCTTTCCGCGTCTAGCAACACGGGCTAATTAGCTTCTAGTCGTCAACTCGACGTCCATCCTGTATTCTCCACTTTTAATTTTGGTTGTCTACATTCCTACTTTTCATCTCTTCGCCGTTTTTGCCGATTCCCTAATGGATGACATTCCTAATTGTACCTGTGCTCACACATTCAACTGCCTGAAGGAATTTCACACCTAGCATTTCGTAGGCATATCAGATATGCTGGCTTTGGTGATTGTACTAGGTATAGTATTATGAATACAATTTTTTATTGTGAAATAAGTTAGCGCTATGCTTTCTTTCTCCAATACAACAACTTCCTTCTATCCTTACTGCGATAGAAAAACATTGGGAAGGCCTGGCTCATCAGCGGTGAGCCATCCCAGCAATTTCTCGAGTCTAATCTACCAGACAGTTCTAATATTGCATTGACTGTTCTGCTTATATATCCGGTACTTTGTAGGAATTCTCGGTATTCAAGGATACTGTTCAGCCAGACCACTTCCAATAACTTTTCATCGAAGTAAGGGTCGTTGGAACTTGTTTTATTGAAAACACAAAATGATGAATCTTGCTAAATAGTTTCTTATGTACAGATGGCGTAATAAGGCCTTATATCTAGTTCTTAGAATTAAAGACACTTCGGCCAGTAAATCTTTTAAATATATAATTATGTGTGTGTTAAATGCAAAATAAGTTAGACCTATAACATTTACATATATCAGGTTCCTGGTTCAGGTAAATGCACTTATCTATTGTACTTATTCAGAATTCGGATAGGCAATGATGTCACCATGCAGGCTGTCTTGTTTGTCCAAATCAGTCACTTAGACAATTGAATATTGTTATATCTATCTTAGGCACGGTAATTGGAAGTTTTCTGATTGTTTTGGTACATATCTTCATAAATGAGACCTGATCGTATTTTCATACAAAATAATAATACCGAATTACTAACGGATTTTTTTTTGTGTTTGTGAGCGAAAATTAAAAACCTTTCATTTTTGTGTTTACATATATTCACAAGATTAATTACAAATTGATTTGAAATATTTAATAAACTTGGCGTTACGATATTTAGCGTATTTGGGGGGAAACTAATAATCATAGAATCTTAAGAATGCATTTCCAACAATATATAGCAGTTACATTAATATATCCAATACAATGTAATATAATGTGACAAAAGGCATATATAATAGGTTTTAAATAAGTGGGGAACTTATTCTTTCAAAGAGATGAAATATGATCTTTCATTAAAGGCCTATACAGTATGTTTTTCTGAGCCAATTTCTAAACCAGGATTTCATTCAATCCACCATTCAGGTAAGATTGAAATATGGGATTTAACTAGTATTCAAGAGACAAAGACAGCTCTTATAAAAGTGTATATCCAGACCTGGTGGCTTAGGATAAAATAGATCCAATAGACTATATTTTATATCCATGCTTCATCTCCCCCAAATTTCAATAAAATAAATAAAATTCTCTCTTATTTTTTCTCTCCTAATAAAACTTCTGGACGATTATTCCTAACAACAAAATCTTCTATTAAAAACGACTGCAAATCTCAATTTCCACCAATAGTAACCAGAGATATATATCGTGAATCTATATTTATATATATATATCTTTTAGTAATATTTACCATAATAGCCTCAAAAGATATTAATATAATGTAGATATATATATATTTATATTTGAAGAAAATATTTTTTAGAGAAACTCTCTATGACAAATTTTCATTGAAAGAGTATTCAATTCCTTTTGTATTAAAACTTGAATATACCACATAGAAAATCTTATTTATATAGAAAAATTATATTAAATATAGAAATAAAAATATCCTTATCTCATATGTTTAAATTGTATGAAATTAATAAAGTCATAAAAAGATTGACGATTCCAGAAATAGGCGCGATAGCATAGCCCAATATCACTTTACATAGCGGTGATATTAAAATTTCCGCCTTCTGACCTCGGTAGTGAACATAAAAAGTGGCTTTTTCGCGAGGACGTTAATTGACGTCCTGCGTCCTCGAAGTGTTAAAGATAGTCGGGATTAGGTGACAAACGAGATACTGTCGCTTTGAATGACAATCTCCAATTCTTGGGCCGTGCCAACACGTTTTCTTTTGGACCGTAGCCTTCCTTACCACTTCTAACCTCTCTCTCTCTGTGTCTCTCTCTGGGGCATTTATTTTTATCCATTTTATATCACATATATATTGGAATATAACGAACCTATGAATATAGAGCAATACATATATAATTTATTAATTTAAACAGATTTTACTCTTATTTTGAGTTTAGTATAATTCTCAAGCATGCGATATCTCGTTTAACTTCACCTTCAACTTGGCCAGGTTTCTACAGACTCTCTATTAATCGAGTTATTGCGTGTTTCAATTCTTTATAATCCGAACTTCTATTATCTCATTTACAATAACAATTTGATAGTAAAGCCAAATAAAATTAGGCTTTTAGTTGTCAGAAGAATTATATTGCACACTCAATTGTTTAAATATATATTTAAAACAACCATATATATATATATATATATATATATACTAACAATCTTATCTACCTTCTTTACAAAAAAAAATATTTTTTCTTATTACTAGTTTGATTATAAGTGTATGGTTCTGTCTTTCTCTCTTTTCTCTAACTACTAAAATTTATAATATTAAATATATTCTCACTTCTATTATTCTATATACAAATTAGAGTATGTCTAAATGACGTGTAAAAGCCGATGCAAAAGACGTTACGTTGTTATATTTTATTGTTATTAATTATAAATATATAATTAATTGGATGATGTAAGAAGTAAAGGATTTTTTTTCTCTCTCTCTCTCTACTAAATAATAACAATTTACAAATTTTATAATTTGAATTTAAATAATCAACATAGTAAAGATAATTTTAATACAAAACTAAACAACTATTTATTTTTATAATTAATTTAGATTTAGCTTGCTAATCTAATCAAATCTACTTGATATAAATTATCATTTTTATCAGTTTACTCATTAAATTTTAAATATAGAATCACTATTATATTTTTATTATATAGTTTTTACACTATATATAAGTTATATTGAAATATTTTATTTAAAAATGTTATATGTTAAAATGTTATTTTATTTAAATTCATAACACTTGTAGTTAGGAACACTCATTTTAATCAAAATCTCCCATGAGTGTGCACAATACCCGTTTTAAAAAATTGGGTAATAACCTAGCTCAAGTTGTACATAACTAAAAGTTCCTTAAAACAAATATTCCCTTAGAGCAACCAATGTTGACTGCTTCCACAATAAAGTGTCAACCAGCAGCAGCTCTTTCTATAGTTAACATTTGCCAAAATTATTTTCATATATACTATATACTCTGTTTTAATCGACCGCCAGAGGCCAGGCTTCTACTATATAAACTGATTGTTGTTCTTCCCCGTTGGCCGACCCAAAACTTTGTAATTATGTAAATAATCTTTTCATTTTTTATTCTTACGCCTTAAGCCAGGCGTAACTTACCCAAATTATGTTTTATATATTATTCTAAAGCTCAATTAAAGCAATCTAATTTTAATAACTATTTTTTCCTTTTATTTTCATTATTCTTCCAATATCTCTTCCACGACTGCATTCCAAGATCAAGCAAATGACCAATAATTCCTCTACAAGTAATTAATATCAAAATACAACAGAAATCTCACTCAAAAACATTTTTTAAAAATTAATATAATATAATATATATATATATATATATATATATACATAATTCATGATGCATATTTCTATATTTTTCAGTGACAATTCGTCCATAACTTTATTTAGAAGATCTATCAAATTAAAAAATATATATATATTGAATTTATATTATAAATATAGATAAAATATAAAAGTATATTTCATTATTATTAGGTTTAAATTAAATATTTAGAAGAAATATTTTCAAACATATCATTGCAGAATATTTTGATATTGAAATGATTTGTGTGTGTGTGTGAATGATTTTCCTCAAAACATTTACGTTAAACTTAATTATGATGAAATATATTTTTATATAATACAATATAATGCGGCTTATGATTGTAGAACGACATTGAAAATATTTTATAAAATATAAGGCATGCGGGATAATTTTCAATGTCGTTCTACAATATTTTTTATATATTTTATTTATTTATATATTGAGAAAAAATTCTTTATTTTTCAAATTTAATCGATAATCTGAATAAAGCTATCCTTACATTACACCATTTTTATTATTTATATCAGACTTTTGTAAAATACAAATGTAAAATACTGTTTTTTTTATATTTCATTTTTATTTATTATTCGAAAAGGGGATACGTGTAAATAAAATATTCAGCAATTCAATGTCCAAAAGCAAGTGAATCAAATCTGGACCAAATATGTGAATGTAATTTAATAAAATTTGAAGGGTGTTTTGGAAAGAGCTATCAAGACAGATTTCTAATTCAACTTTTTGATTCAATTATTATATCCGTAAATCTTTATTTAATATATAAATTCAATAAAATAATATAAAGAATTTACACCACAATAACAAGATTTTAGATATTCTAATAACTATTTATACATAAATAGCTACACTTCATACTTTATGTTCACTGTGTAGTGCTCCCAGTCTTGATGACAAAGGCAGACACATTCTACTTCACCCAGTATGGAGATAAGAAAGAAGAATATACTTTATGTTGTATCGTGTCTCTACTCTGGTATCTCCAGCACGACAGCGTTACCAATAAATCCTATATTGACAGACAAGCTACGAATACAAGAGCTACTAAATACACTCATGAACAAAACTCTTCCGTGGCTGCAAGTTCGCCTGATATCTCACCCATAGAGCACATCTGGGACGTGATGGGAAGACGATTGTAACCATCCAGGATTGTTGACTATTTATCCCGACAGTTGGTGACAATTTGGAAAGAAATCCCGCACCACACCATCCGCAATCTCTATCAGTCCATGACACGCCGGGTGGCAGCCTACATCCAGGACAGTGAGGGTCCAACGACATATTGACTTTCTAAATTTGTGACGATCAAACTCTGGAATAAAAAAAATAAATATTCGAAAATTTAATCGTTTTTCTCTTCATACATGTTCTTCAAATATACCAATTTTGGTGTCGATTATTTTGTTATAGAGTGTATATTAAAGAAAATAATCCAATATTAATCTGAAAAAATTCTATATATTAAGCAGAGTGTAAACATTATTTTAATCTAAAAATTATAATAGCTATTTTATTTGTCAAAATATTCATATATTTACTCTCTTCAAAATGAAAATAATCACAAAATATATATCTTTTAATTATACTTTTTGGTAATTATATGCAATGCGCTGTAATTGAAATCGTGATGAAAAATATATTTTACCCAATATAATTTATCACGGTTTTCAAAAATAAATTAAAGAGAAAAATATTTATAAAATTTCTATTTCTAATATTCAAAATAATTTAAATATATATGATGATAATAAAAAGAAGAGTATTCATGTTTTTAATTTGAACCAATCTCCATTTTTATTGAGAGTGTGCCTGTTATTGAGCCTGTGACAATTTAAAAGACTATAAATGTATATAAAGAGCTTCGCTATATGATGAGAAAGCATAGTTTCAGGTTGATATATTGATGTCTAGAACACTCTCTTCGTCATCCTTGTTTTGTAAGTTTTTACCGACCGGCTATCGGCGACCCAGTGTCGCGCCATTTCTTTTTTACCTTCAACATGGTGACAGGGGTCATCATAACGCCGTTCAGTTAAATCTTACCCTATAATATTGAGGAGTATTAGCAAAATATAACGACAATTGAAGAGGAGTGTATTATAATCTTCAATTGTCGTTATATTTCGCTATTTTTATTCGAAAAGTTCAATTTAGTCGATTGAGGAGTGTTAGAGCCATCGATTTTAGTCACGGGTTGTTGTTCTAAATCAGTTGAGTAGGGAGTTCCAATCTGACAGTGAGTCTCGTATGTCGACCAACTATGTACTGAGTCAGTCCAAGGCTGTCTACATTCTGTATCAAACAAAGGCTGGGCAGCTGAATAGGAAATGGTCCACTATATGTGGTTCTTATAAATGGGGAGGCCAAATGAGAGGTTCCTCACATCTATAAATAAAGCCAAAACATTGAGAACCCTCTTTTCCAATTTGGTTAGAAGGTCTAGCGATGGATACTTTAGATTTCGGATACATGGACATATACACGTTTGTGTATATAACATAACATTTTAGTTATACACCTGAGCTTCAAGCCAATATATTGGAAAATTGCAATCACAGGATATCATCGGTAAGAAGAAACCAAAGGTAAAAGCGATGAGTTCTTTATTGGAAAATGTTGTTTATATAATAAATAAATAAAACAATAAAATTTGTAATAATAATGCTCATTTTGACAATGTGTTTCCTATGATGCATTTTATCGATTATTATCTTTACAGACCTTACTGCAATGACGATGAAAAATTAAATAAGGTTTGTAACCACTGATGAACCAAGCCCTCTCTTTTAATAACTTTAATCATTGAAGTCTGTAGATATATGATATTTATCATAAGAAATAAATTGCTAAAATATTAAAATTTTTATCTATAGACCGTAATGAAATTTATACATAAATCAATATGTTAATCTCCCATCAAAAGATCTCATTATTTCTACAGAATATAGAGTAAGAAATAAAAACGACTTGAAGCACTATAGCTAGTAAGGACATGTGTATGAAGAGTAGAAATGATGCGAGAGATATGTGTGAACCACTTAGGGTGATACAAGTTGGGAAAGTTTGATAGGATCCTGTCCCAGATAAAAGCCTTCAAGATGTCTCTAAACATTTCTAAGTGGCTGGTTCCCTGTTGAATAGGTCTCCCCCATACTTCACTCTCTTTTTATCACTGCCAACATCCTTTCTTTATCGTCGCCTTATTAATATTTACAAAGCGTTTAGGCTGAATATTTAATTTAGAAAGTATATCGAAACCTGTGTCACTTCCAATTATTGAATCTAGGCGGACTTTTGTCTTCAATGAACTACACAATATTGATAGAAAAAGTAACAAACATCCCTCTTTAGCATATGCATTTTAAATTCCTAACGCTTTATTCTATAGTATTTATAAAGAAGGGATATCGGGAAGTTATTATAGAAACCAAAAAAATATATATATCATTCAAATTTAGGAAACATCTTTTTATAAATAAAATATATGTCGTACCTTTCTATACACATCTTCCTTGAGAATTGAATGTTTGGACAAAAAGTGTATGTATGGTAGAGAGGGGAGATGGATTACGATAAAGAAGAGAAGTATTAATGTCAAATAAACTATAATCATTACAGAATAATAAGGTGAGAAAATAATTTTCAACATATTGCTTTAATTTAGGAGAAAAAGATAATGAGACGTTATCTCTTCTTAACGTATTTCAATCGGGGATAAAGGAATACCGTCGTTGAACAAATACACTCATAGACAAAACTTGAGGAAGTTGTAACTTTTATCATGTATATTGATATTCAGACAATAACTCTGAAATATATTTGTTACACATTGTCCTTTATTGAAGACACAGGAGATCACCAAATGTGAACACAATTGCCTCTGTGTTCTTAAAAAAAAGAAGACCGGCGACATAAAAATATAAAACTTCCTTAAGTTTTGTCCATGAGTGTACATTGTTATCGTTAGATTATAGTTCTATTATATTTCTTTATTTCATGGTTGTTATAAACTCAAAGGCAATCTCTCTAAACATACCTCTTTCAACAAGAAAAACCTTCAAAAGATTCAACACAGTTTCTCAGAAAAAAAACACCTTTCCTTTTTTTACATCGCTAATTTAAATACAAAAAAAGAGAGAGTGATCGGTCAACAACATGAAGCAATTCTTCCAAACTCCATTAAAGAAATCCATCAGATCTCAAAATAAAATCCCCTTTAACCGCAACAAGGAGGAAAACCAATTTGGAAGGGAAGAACCATCCATCCATTCAACATCACCCCATTCAAGAAGGAGGTTTAAAACCAATACAAGAGAGAAAGATGGATATTAAAATGCGAGCAGGGCCACCATTCAATCATGTCCTCGGGACATCCCCAGGGCTTCCTACAATCGATAACGGAAAATTGAAAGGAAGCCTACACGAGATGCATGGGTTGTATACTGAAGACTAGGAGTTGATTCAATGCTGTCTGATAACATTCTGGCGCTGCACCTCACCTAGAAACATCGAGTTTTACTTTGAAAAATAAAGGAATATATCATCTTGCCAATTCTAGTTGAAGTTCAAACAGTACCTTATATACCTGTATGCCGTTTCTGGAACCTACCCTCTTTAAAATAGGAAGTGAAATAGTTAATCTTATCGATTTCTAGTTAGATGGAAACCGTTAACAAAAGTCAACCTGTATATTATGGTTTCGGACTATATAGCCCGTAATCAGAACTGGGGTGGCTAAAATTTCATAACATATTACGAGAGGAAAGAGAGGTAAAGACAATTGATAATTAACAACTTTTATTGACATCTTATCAATAGATGTTTACGTTCACAGCCAGCACTAATTAAGGAATGATAATGAGTAATTTACAATGATGATGCCTATCGCATAAAAACAATTAGATATATGCTGGGTAAAGTGAATATATACATGGCGCCTCTGCCACCGCGGCAGAGCTTTATGAAAGATCACCAGTGAGCCCCCAGCGACACAATGCTTATCGAAATCTGCGAAAAAAACGTAGATAGCTCGCTTCCCAGCTGAGGGGATGGTCTTCGAAGCCCACCTCGAAGAGTCCGCTAAGTCCGGCGGCCGCCAGATGATGGAGAAGGCCTCTCAGATGAGAGGGCAGATTCAGGCAATAACTGATATTAATGTGCAGTAATCTTTACTGAAGACACACAAGATAACCTAATGTGAACAACATTGCTTCCGTCTCCTAAAAGAATTTAAAAAAATAGACGACCCCAGAAATATCAAAGATTTTTCCAATTCCTTTAGTTTTATCCACATGAGTGTATTTTTGAATACAGTGGACCGTCGGTTTACGAGCACCTTGGAGTACGAGCAGGAGCATTGTCCATAACCAGCAACGCTCTGAGTGGCAGTTTTTTTTCCGAAAGGTATTTCTTCACTGCAGGACCGAATGCTTCGTTCATCCACTCAACAAACAACAAACGAGTGACCCAAGCCTTAGTATTCGACTTCCACAAAACGTTCAATTGGCTCTTTTGCACTTTGTGTTTCTTGAAAGCCCGTGGATTCTCAGAACCTGAAGCTATTTATTTATGAATTGTTATTAATCATTATAATATAAGTACAGTATATATATTTAATACATACTATAATGTATATATATTCAAATCGATACATATATATATATACATGTATATAGTATTTTAAAATTAAAGAAAACTTTTTTAATTTTTAAGATAACTTTTTCCATTTGTAAACAAAGGCTCGAAGGTGTTATTAAAATTTAAAAAGTTGCTATTAAAGTTAAAAAGTTTTCTTTAATCTTAAAATACTATGTATATCATTTTGACTAATTTTAATTCAACGATAAAATTATCTCTTAATGATAAAGGAATAGCTTTTTTTAATTTCTTATTTATTTTTTAGATTATATATGTATTTTCAAAAATTGGTGACAATTTCTACCTCTCTTGCTATAAAAATCCTATAACCACTGCAAAATGGGCCCCGTGAAGAAATATGTTGAAAGAGAATTGGGTAAGAAGAAGGATATTATCACAATGGAGGCAAATAGGGAAATGATTGAAAAGCACGAACGTGGAATGCGGGTGACAGAAATAGCGAGATTTTATAAGAAGTCGACATCAACGATTTGCACAATATTGAAGAAGAAAAAGGAATTAAGGGAGTTAGATGCAGCAAAAGGAGTCACAAGACTATCAAAACAGCGTCCACGTCTTCTAGAAGAAGTTGAAAAATTGATTCTTGTATGGATAAACGAGAAGCAATTAGCAGGTGATACCATAACCCAGAATTTAATATGTGAAAAGGCAAAGGCCTTGTACGCCGAACTCGGGAGTAAAATACCATGTACATCAATAGAGAACGAAGTACATGCAGACTTCAAAGCCAGCAAGGGGTGGTTCGAAAACTTTAAGAGGAGAAGTGGCAACCATAGTGTCACGAGGCATGGAGAGGGTGCAAGTTCGGATGCTAAAGCAGCTGAGACATTCACTGCCGAGTTCGAGAAGCTCGTTGTTACCGAATGTTACCTCCCACAGCAAGTTTTTAACTGTGATGAAGCAGGACTTTTTTGGAAAAAGATGCCGAAGAGAACCTACATTACAGCCGAAGCGAATACAATGCCCGGTCACAAGCCCATGAAAGACCGTCTCACCCTCTTGCTGTGTGCTAATGCAAGTGGAGATTTGAAAGTGAAGCCACTGCTCGTGTATCATTCTGAGAATCCACGGGCTTTCAAGAAACACAAAGTGCAAAAGAGCCAATTGAACGTTTTGTGGAAGTCGAATACTAAGGCTTGGGTCACTCGTTTGTTGTTTGTTGAGTGGATGAACGAAGCATTCGGTCCTGCAGTGAAGAAATACCTTTCGGAAAAAAAAAACTGCCACTCAGAGCGTTGCTGGTTATGGACAATGCTCCTGCTCATCCACCAAGCCTTAAGGATTACTTACTGGATGAATTCAAGTTTATTGAGGTCAGGTTCCTCCCTCCTAACACTACCCCACTACCGCAGCCTATGGATCAGCAGGTCATTTCCAACTTTAAGAAAATATATATCAAAGAACTTTTTCAGAGATGCTTCGAATTAACTGAAGAAACAAACCTTACTCTCCTAGAGTTTTGGCAGAATCATTTCAACATTGTCCACTGCCTTAAGATCATTGATAAAGCATGGAATGGAGTCTCCCAGAGAACTCTCGTTTCTGCTTGGGCAAAATTGTGGCCTCACATCGTCCATGCATATGATTTTAAGGGGTTGTCTGGTGAACAGGAGCCACCAATTATCGATGTTATTGTGTCTCTGGGGAAAACTTTAGGACTGGAGGCGAATGAGACAATCATTCAAGAGCTTGTGGAGGAAGAAGATCAGGAGCTTACCACAAATGAACTGATCGATCTTCATCGCGAGCAACACCAAGAGGTTAAGGAGGTGATCTCGTCTGGGGAAGAGGAGGATGAAAATTCACTGGGATCCCTCCCTTCAGATCAGATTCGGGAAATATGTAAAATGTGGGAAACTGTGCAATTGTTCGTAGCAAAGCACCACCCGAATAAGCCGGCTGCTTTGCGAGCGACGGATCAGTTCAACGATAATGCGATGTCGCATTTCCGTGAAATTCTCAAAAAGAGGCAGAAGCAACAGTCATTGGACCAGTTCTTCGATAAAATTGAAAGAAAAAAATAAAATGTTATAAAATAACCCTTTTATGCCATTTTCCCCTCAAATAGTGGTTTTTTAACGCAATTGCATCAGCCATCCCAACATTATCTTTTATTTTTGTTTATTTTATCTTTTTTTATACATTTATTTATGCATTATCTTTTTATTTACTTATCACTAGGTTTGAAATTCAGTAACTATCACGTGTAAAATTTTTCTTTCGAATCTTTCATTAAAAATATGATAGCTATGATTTCAAATATTGAATGGAGTACAAGCTTCTCTTATACTTATCACGAAGTGTTTACCGACTATAATCAAACTAAAATTCATGGAAGAATTGCCCGAGTTTCAATTATTAAAAATAAGAAATTAGTTTCGCACTACGAGCGTTTTGGAGTACGAGCATGGCTCTGAAACGGATTATGCTCGCAAACCGAGGGTCCACTGTACATACTTTTTATAAATATACCATTTTTTGTTGAAGTATCTTTGTCTGTAATATATATAAAAAGTAAAAATATTCTTACCTCATCACATTGACAATGATGCAAAATCTAATGCTCTAATTACACACACAACCAAACATAATTGATGATTAAATTTCCACGCTTCATATACTTGCGGATATAAAGACACAGAACACACACACCATATATATGTCTATGCATATATAAATTAATTATTCAACTCTAATTATATATTCTCTAATTGGAGCCCCAAATATATAGAAGCCATTATCCTTGAGAGTATATTTCAAATACCTATTAAATATATAGTTCCAATATAAGTGTAGCTTCATTTTGAACGATTAATTACTTTTAAAATATCTCATTAAAATAGTCCATTATATTTTTGAAATTCTTAGCTATAATCACTCTCTTTCTTTATTAATATTAGTTTTTGATTCCAGAATAGTTTACAATAAGAATTTTTTTTCTTATTCTTTTATTAGTCTAAATTAAACAAGATCTTGGAGGTCGTGCTCATAAAGAGGTTCAAATTCAAAAGAAGAATAAATTTAAATACATACTTATATAAATGATGAAAAAATCTTGTTGTTAATAATAATGAATGGTTATTTATATAAAATACGCCATCTATACAAAAGGAATTAAGAATTAAGCACGAATGGTTTATTTTCTTTCAAATAAAACATTGGAATGTTTAATGATTTCATTTCTTATATATTTATATATACATATTTTTTCTATGCAATTAAATTATTTATCTATTTAATTATTTTCTTTATATTTTAAGTTCTTTCTCTATTATTTAATTCATAAAGTTAAAATATTTATAATTAATTTGGGGATTTAATATAAAATTTAGTTAGAATATTATATTCTATGAATAATTATTGAGTGAGTTCTAATTTTCTAAATTTAAATTTATCATTATTTTTTTTTTTTGCAAAAGAAAAACATATTTTTTTTAATAAATAGAATACTTTTTTTTTTCATCTGGCAACACGATATTTTAAAGAAGTTCTCCTATCAAAACAGAGTTCCAATTTATTTTCTCCCAGAATTAAAGGTTCAAAAACCGATTGGTCTCAACAAGATCTCTTATTAGCAGGCGATAAAATTCACGGCAGAAGAAGTTTTCGGAAATTTTTGTCAAGTTTTATCATCATGCTCTCTGAATAATTTGCATCGTCTGATAAATTGTAGCAGGGATGTAATTTTAAGTTCCCGCGGCTTTTTTTTAGTTTACTTATTGCGACATGGGTCGAAGTTCTTTATTTTTTTTTACTTTTCCTTTTTTTTACTGTAAGTTTACTGATAAATATTGGATACCTTTTTTTGGGTTGCTGTTTGTGTTGTTGTACGCCTTTCGTTTTTTAAAGAACAATTTTAAATAAAAAGCTTGTGAAACTATTTTAAAAGATCTGCACTATCACCCTTTGTAAAGCGATTATAAAAAAGGCCCTACACAGAAGCATATAGTAATAATACAATAAATGAAATTAGGTAAGTTTTGATCTCTCTAATATAAACAGTCGAATTTGGATAATTAGAAACCCAAGGGACAAAAATAAAATACGAACTATCCAAAAATTCGAATTAAAAACGTATATTCTATTTGTAGGAAATTCTAGGGACATATATTCGAATTAAAAAGTTTTTGAAATTAAAGATGTATGATTTATCCAAGTTTTACTGTATATATATAATATTTTAAAATATTTAAATAAAGATAGCTTGTGTGGGAGTATGAAGCAAGGGAAGATAAATTTCTCTGGTTAGAACAACTCTTGGTTACCAGATATCTAGGCTTCTAACCTGTCTCACTCCCCTTCCCTCTGGGGGATAATTTGTCCTACTCAAAAGAGTTTAAAAGCACTTGGATTTGATGATCAAGGGACAGTTCGCATCGAGATGGTCTCGACACTAGTTGTTCCCAGGGTAGTCCTCGGACCCTCTCTTTCCTCTCTGATCTACTCCTCAGGGGTTTATGCTCCCGACCCCTGCTTCCTGTGTGCATACTCACTATTTGCCACCCAACTAACACTACTGCTCCATAAATCACCAGATTTATATATGATAGAAAAATCCATACTAGAATAGCTGAATATAATAGGAATATTAACAATAGTGACCCAAGATCTTTAATAGTTCAACACATAAAAGAAACAGGTCATACATTTAACTTATCTCAACCGATAGGGTATTATGACAAAATCCATAGTAAATACCAAAGACTTTTAATAGAATATATAATAACCAAACAGCAAAAAAGCATAAACAGATGCATTGAAATATCAGAAACATACGAAACAATATGGACAAATACTATCCCATATATGTAGGCACTCTTCTATATATAACACAATAGTTCACGAATTAAAAAAAAATAAATTTGAAGTCTCGAGATATCATTCAACCAGCACATACATCCATTCACCACGCACGTACATTTTCAAAATATTTTGATTTTCAAACAGAAATAGTGTAGAATATTTTTCTCTCATTATATAGTAGGTATTTAAAATATGTATAATATAACATGTATATAAAAATGTATTTATTTTAAAATTGTTAAGTGATAATCCTATTGAAGGACTGACAAGTCCGAAAGCTTGAAAATAAAAGGTTGTCAAGAAACTTAACCCTGGAAACTCATTTATTTTATAATGATACAAAATATTAATTCTTTGCAATACGTTAAATTTATTAATGAAGACCGATTGTTGAGTACCGATTTACATCCATTAAAGAAGTTTGCTGAAGAGGATATATCGTTTGGCTTCAACACAATTAATTATTTCTATTAATAGTGTTTGTATAACTTGATATACGAGGTGTGTTCAAAAAGTATCGCGACTTTTGTGTTTTTTCAAAAATTATTTATTTATTCATGAATACCTATTTTGTCCCCTTCAAAGTAATCCCCATGAGATATTATACACTTGTGCCAACGGTTTTTCCAATCTTCGAAGCACTTCAAAAAATCATTTTTTAAAATCTTTTTCAGCTCTTCCTTCGATGCCGTCTTTATCTCGTCAAGCGTAGCGTAACGTCGTCCTTTCATGGGCCTCTTCCGTTTAGGGAACAAGAAAAAGTCACAGGGGGCCAGATCTGGGGAATACGGTGGCTGCGGCATCATTTGTATGTTGTTTTTGGCCAAAAATTCGCGCACAAGCAACGATGTGTGAGCAGGGGCGTTATCGTGGTGCAAAAGCCAATTTTTGTTCCTCCACAAATCCGGGCGTTTCTGGCGGATTGCTTCGCGCAAATTGCGCATAACTTGCAGGTAATATTCCTTATTGACCCTTCTACCCTGTGGCAAGAACTCATGATGCACCACGCCCCTGCAATCGAAGAAAACTGTCAGCAAAACTTTCACATTCGACCGAACTTGGCACGCTTTTTTCGGTCTTGGTTCGTGCGACAGCTTCCTTTGAGATGATTGAGCTTTGGTTTCCACGTCAGAACCATAAACCCACGCTTCGTCACCAGTTATGACCCTCTGGAGCAAATTTGGGTCGTCGCGGACAGAGTCCAACATCTCATTAGCAATGTTCATGCGATGCTGTTTTTGGTAGCAATTGAGCAATTTTGGTACGAATTTCGCGGCGACCCGTCTCATGCCCAAATCATTGATAAAAATCGAATGGCACGAGCCAATCGATATGTTTAGGTCCTCAGCAACTTCTCTAACGGTGATTCGACGATTGGCCAATATCATTTTCTCCACTTCATTAATTTTTTCGTCTGTTGTTGAAGTGCTCGGGCGTCCGGCACGCTCTTCGTTGTTCACATCTTCTCGGCCTTCTGAGAACATTTTGTACCACCGATAAACGTTGCTTCGGTCCAAGGTAGCTTCTCCGTATGCCACAGTCAACATTCGGAATGCATCCGCGCACTTAATTTCGTTTTTTCACACAAAATTTGATACAGGTTCTTTGATCCATTTTTTTAATAGGTAAAAATCGAAGACGATCCAAAACACCTGCAAGCAAAGCAGCTGTCAACAATTAAGTGAACATTCAAAATGGCCGAGCTTGTCGGCATAAGTGAGAGACATGAGTACCAACATAAAGCCACAAAAATATCGAAATTCGAATATACGTAACCCGCGAAAATTCAAAAGTCGCGATACTTTTTGAACACACCTCGTATATTCTATAATTATGGGTAAAATGTATATAAGACCAGGGTAATAAGATGATCGTGCTGACATCTTTCATCATAAATACAAACTCTGATTGTTGTTCATATTTTCAAATAATGAATATAATATCATTAGATTGTATTAATATATTAAAATAAAAACATAAAGCCTCCAGGGAAAAGTTTCTTTTAAAATATATTTTATTTAAAAAATACCTCGAGCTTTCGGGAAAGTACGCCCTTCTACGGGAGAAATTACATTATTTGATTAATACGCCAAGAAAATATGATTTAAAATTAAATAAAGTCTATTCACTGTTTACATTTGTTTTGAAGCATGATCAACGCGGGCTTCTATTGCGCGTGCTTCACCTGAAAAAACCTTCGCGGTATAATTTTAATTTTCGTTTTACAATCATCAGCCGCGTTATATTGTATTTTAAAAGAAACCTTCGCGGTATAATTTTAATTTTCGTTTTACAATCATCAGCCGCGTTATATTGTATTTTAAATCTTTAATTAAAAAGGCATATATTGGATCAAAATTATTTATTTAACCAATATTTCAGTTGGCTGAGCGCCAACCTTTATCAAGGTGTTATAACATATTTAATGTGGCGCTGAGTTTGTTGTTGACACACCTTAAATATGTTATAACACCTTGATAAAGGTTGGCGTTAAGCCAACTGAAATATTGGTAAAATATATATTTTATCATCCAATATATGCCTTTTTAATTAATTAATGAGAATTGTTTTGATCTCCCTTTGTCTCTGATGGATCTCCGGGATAACCAAGGAATATACATGGTTTGGGAATCTACCTCCGTAGGTTCTACTTCAAGAGACCAAATAAATTATATATATATTAGACGTGCATTTTTCTGTCTTTAAAGCCATGGCCAGAGTTTACCTAAAGCCCTTAAACAAGAATTCCTCTAAACAAGAGAGACGGGGATATTATTCGTACAATACTAAAGCGGGATCTTGGTAAATAAAGTAAACCGTAATTTACTTGAAACTCATTACCAATAATTCCTCTAAACAAGACAGGTATATAATTCACACAATACAATATTGTATGGTAGAATAAACTGGGAGTGTTTACCATTGATATGGAAGATCCATTCTATATTGTCTTACTTCAGTTAAGGAAATGGGGAAGTTGTGTTATTCGAAAGATATTAGCAGGGGGCGCTATAGAATGTTTTTTTCTTAAATGTTAGATGTGCTGTTTTCCTTAATTCAAGAAAGTGAGCTAATCTTCCTCACTTACGTTAAAATTATATTTGAAGAGATCAATGTAGATGATGATATACAGTAAGTACATTTGTCTATACCTGCTTATTGTAGAAATACATTCGATAATGCACCTAATATTACTCAATATAACTTGTTGCTTGCACTGATTGATTGTATTCTTTTAGAATCAATGATATGTTGATAGAGGAGTTCTTTAAAGGTTTCATTATCAGGAAAAGGTGAATTTCTTCCAATCAGCATGAGAATCGAGTTTCTATGTTATCCTGAATATCTAAACAGATATTAATTAAATAATGAGAAATGTCTGAGAAATTATTGCGAAAGAGTTATTCTCCTGACAAAACAGAGAATATATCCATGTCAGGGGAGGTCTCATCCAAAATAAATGCGAAGAATTCCCTCGACTCCCAATCACCAAATTTGAAGTTATGGTTCGAGATTCAAAGAGATCGCTGGGACCATTCTCTACTCGAGGACTTAGCTGGATTTATGGGAGGGGTGTTCACTAAACGGCACTTTTTTTTTCTTTTGAAAGCCATTTGTTTTTCTCAATATCCTTTAATTAGCTTTAATTGAGATTAACTCACACCTCGGGTGTGATAAAATTATCAATTTTTGTGAAAGGTCGTTAATAGACGCATCTATAAAACTTATCTGCATTATAAATGATAGCAGATTAAGGTCACAATTAAATTTCCACAATATAAGCTTTGGAAATATCTGAAAACTTCACAAGAACACCATGAGCTATAGCACATGCTAATAACAGTGTATTTTAAATATAACGAGGTCCTACAACAATAGCTGTAGAATTTTCTGAAATGAAACCGCTAGGTGTACGTAAATGATCTATCATTAACGGAGTTGCATTTTGGAGCTATACAGACATTATATGGCGTCTAGTTTTGACGTATTTTTATGGGAGAGGCGACCTTTATTTTTTATCGATTAATATCCTCCCGGCAATATTTCCATCTAAATTTCAGTCATAGAATTGACCTAGCCACTCTGCCAGCTAAAAACATATTTATCAGATTGTAAAGATTACATTTGATCCCTTGTGAATATTATGGAATAAAGTCCGCCCTGGACTTACGTAAGTCCTATCCCGAAAAGCGGTGGGCGCTTCTCAGTTGGCCAATTTGGTTTTGTGTCTTTGTCACCGACCTGAAGCCGCTAGTTTTCCGCGACGGTCAATAGACGTATATTTTGATGGGACAAGAGATCTTTATTTTTCTAAACATTATTCAATATCAATATTCCGGTAGCAGAGGACGCTCACCATTATCAAGACAAACAATTCTACAGTGGACATGGCTGTTGGAGATATTTATATGAGGTAGTTCTGTGTGTGTGGGGAGAGAAACAATTGTAAATATAACGATTAGTATAAAATATTTAAGTGATATTGTCATCTAGAATAGAGCAGATTAAATATAAGTTTGATTATACGATACTAATACCTCGGGGAGTGTTGGCGTGTCTTCTTGCAAGGTGTGAAATCACAGATTTCCAATGTCAAACTAAGTTGAAATATTTGTTTATTATTTTATATTTATATATATATATAATTTTAATATAATTATTATGCAGAAAAGAGCCTATTTCAAGCCCGAAAGCGATATATATTAAATATAATATTTTTAAGAAACTCGTATCTCCCTGGATAATTTTATTTTTAATAAGTTTAATATTCTTAATACTGTTTCTTAAAAATAATTTAAAAAACTTAAATAACACTATTGTATATATATGCGCGCTCGGGGATTATATGACGAAATATACATTAGAATATATATAATTCCAGAGAACCAATCTTTCTATGAATGCTGTATTGAAATAAATTATGTTCGAATGATCCATGATGCGCCTATTCTATGGAAAGTTTACATTACGGATTGCGATAGATTAAAAACTAGAAATAGCAGATCTATATACCCGAGTTTATATTTTAACAATAGAAATACCTTCTTTTTGAAATAAATATTTTCTAACAAAACACGACTCCTTCTTTATAGATTGAATATCGAATATTTTCCTATTGTGTATGTCTGTGTATAAAAAATTGCTTTCGGAATTTATGAAGCCAATTATTTGCATTCATCTTTATTATAAAAGTCTATAAAATCCGGTAAAATTCGCTTTTTATTTTCTATCGGGCCTCTCGAAATATAATATTTATAAAAATATTGAATGTTTTATTTTTAATCCTTTGCTTTTAAGCGTATAAGCAGTTTTTTAATGTATTTTATGGATGAAAGAATTCCAATAGTTTGAAAATGGATAACATCCTTCTTCTTCAAATTACAATGTACTGTAAAAATATATCCTGAACGACTCACCCAACAATAAGTGACCACTTTTATATGCCACAAAGTACCTTATCGATTTTCTATCCTCCAAATAAAGACCATATAATTCTAAGAAAACATAAAATTAAAACTCATAATTATAATAATGGAATTATATAGAAGCTATATTTGTCATTAAATAAACTTGAACTCTTTAGAATTTATTATATTATCAATTATTCAAGGATTGTCTTGGAATTGACTCGATTAACTGGTAATGATTCTTTTTAAAAATGTCAAAGGAACTTTATAACATATTGTTATATATATTGTCTATAGAATATCTCCAATAATCTATAAATAGCTCAAATATACGAACAATTAGAGAAAAGACACATTCAAAGTTGCTTTATCCATGCTCACATTCATATTGAAAGATAAATGCTTATCAAACCTTTTTGCACAATGGGTACGAAACATAGAGCGAGATATGTACTATATAATATATAGTTATCGTGTGATCTTTTATAAATAAATAAATATTACATAAATCTCTATTTATGAAAGATCACACACATGCCTCGCTCTATGTGTTGTACCCAATGTGCAAAAAAGGTCGAATAAAAATTCATCTTTTAATTTACATGTATTTTACATGAAAATACAGACCAATATGGGTGTAAAAGCGTTATCAGCAAAATATGAACATGCAAACAAAATTAACCTTAATAATAATAATAAATAGAAGGAATTTTAAGGACTAAATATTTTTCAAAGATTGATAACAAGCTGGGCTCCGTATTTATCCAGGATGGATCGCGGTTGTAGGGATATTTTGGCAGAAGCTTACTCTCTCACTTAAACCTATCCAGTGGCACCGATTGTACGTGAACAAAATAAAATGTCCACAATATTGTGTCAACAATTCTGAATATATCCACGCCGCAGTATAGTGTAGGGAAGACAAAGGTAGTCCAATATGGCGATGCAGAGGGATAGAGCTAATTAATAATAACCTTCCACCTAGATTAGCCCATCATTGATTGTCGTCCTCCCTAACTAACAAAACCTCTCAATTTATTAAGTCTCACAGATTGGATTCCTGCCCTCGCCATTTTAATTACTTGGAAAATGATTGTAGTATCGGCAGAAAGCCTTTGTTAATTAAGTTTTTGTCTCTACTGGTGTCATGTTGACGATCGTTTTTGGAACTTCCTCTCGGTATCTTGTTTATTGAACACATACTCCCTGGATTACACAGATATACAAATTCCTACTCTTAGCTGCGCGGACCAATAAGCCATAGGAGTCAACAGGCAAAATCAAACTAATTTTGGGTATGTGCATAGCGGCCTTTTCACGAGACTTGAAAATTATTTATATAAAATGGTTCGAAACTATTATAGACGTGTATGATTCTTTTAAAGATCAAACAATTTCTACTGCCTTTACTGCAATGAAAAAATTAATGGGAGGGCCTAGCTCATCAGTGGTGAGCCCTTCCAGTAGGGCAGTAGAAATTGTTTTATTTTTAAAATAATCACACACGTCTATAATAGCTTCGAAATTTCGTAACAGATGGCGCGCTAATGCATCATAATATAAAATGGTGTTTAGAATTTCTAATTAAGTTAATCCTCCAATATCAGATTATGAAAATGCGTTCCCCAAATATCATATCTATGTTTTTATTAGTGTCCTTCAAGTCGAAATAAACTTTTGGTGACTATATTGACTTCTTACAATTCGACCTGTTAGTCATCATCACTCACAGTTGTGACCTTAGGTTAGCTGGTATGCCGTATTTTGATCCACTACTTCGAGAAAAGTGAGAATGCAGTATTTCGCGATCTCAACAATATTTTTATTGGAGAGACAATTATCAAAATCAGGTGATTTAAACTTCGAAGATGAAGAAGAAAAGGTCAACCATCAAATCTCGACTTGAGGCAGTTTTGGCAGCTGAGGACGGAAGCTTGACAACGAGAATGTTGACTGTCATTGTGGACCTTTCGATCATCGTTTATCCTGTCAAAAGGTTCATAGCAATAATTGAAGTTGATGGCGAATAGGCTTCTGAATATTAATTTTAAAACGTTTAATTGTAAAATCCACAATAATAATATATCGAATTAATATTTTACTATGGTGTTGTGAAAGCAGATGGGGATATATAGATTTTATGTTATTAAATGGCATATTAAATGACCAACACTCTCGGTGTAATAAATATTTTTATTCGTTTTCTTTCATTAAAGTTAGCATTTTTACTTTTGCTCATTTTTCATATGAATATTTATTCCTAATATTTTAAGCACAAAACGGGTTAGCTTTCATTAAAAGAAACACAAACAATATATTTTAAAAGCGAATATATTTGTGCAACTTACAATAGAAAAAAAACAAACAATAAGTGTATTTCGATCAAAAGACAAATAAACAAGCTTTCGATTAAATTCACCTTTCTACACACTTGTCATAAATATCATAGATAAATTGAAACTATTTAAAAAACAAACTTATTATTGATTTTCTATTATTGTAAGTTGCATACACACGTATAATATATTTTATATAAAAAATAAGCCTTTTATTTTGGATTTAATTAGAGTTTTATGTATGCACTCTTCTCTGATGGACCAATTATCCAACTTTTACTAGGTGTTTTGTTTGAAAGGCACAGCAGGTCGCGCGCTTCAGGTAAATGATGGACATCTTGCAAACTTATTGGGTGAAACACATCCATGATATACATTATGAACGATTGGTCAATTAAAATATTGAATATAAAAGATACTGATTGCGAGAGGTTTTTTGTCTTTTGGATTTAAAATATTGAATAAATATTTTTTTTTTAAATATAGTTATTATAGATTAGTCTATTTTGAAAATAGCGCAATCCATAAATAAATCTTTAATTATAAAGGCATATATCGGATCATAATATTCATTAATAATTAATAATCAATCATTATTAATTAATAATTCATTATTCATCATATTCATTAATGATCATTGAATGATATTTTGATCCAATATATGCCTTCCTAATTTGTACTCCTGTATAAGGGTGGAAATGCCCTGAAAACTTGAGAATGCAATAATAAAAGTGAAAAATAAATTCGTCACCAGAAACGTTTTGTGTTAATTTATATCCAGGAGATTTTTGCATCTATTGTACTGATATGTGAGAATTGCTCTTAGATCGTGATATAAATTCCCAAGAGTGGAGGAGTACTTTGAAAAAAAGAAAAATAATTAGTCTATATTCAAAGAGAGTAAAATACTTTTCAACACAAATATTATTCAATATATTTGTAATATATTTTAAAAAGTGAAAATTATTCACAAACTTAAAAGCAAGTGAAGCAAAAAATAGGCGAATTTTTATAAAAAGCTGAAAAA
The DNA here is from genome assembly GCA_030710605.1 of Cordylochernes scorpioides. Taxonomy (NCBI): domain Eukaryota; kingdom Metazoa; phylum Arthropoda; class Arachnida; order Pseudoscorpiones; family Chernetidae; genus Cordylochernes; species Cordylochernes scorpioides. The sequence continues at coordinate 30,508,897 of CP092864.1, forward strand.
TATTCTGAATAAAACTAAATAAGTAGCTTGATAAAAGTCATATGCAGGATAAAAATCCTATATGCAAAAAGGGAAAAATATTTCTTTGAGACTAAGTAATGTATATTTATCAATTTAGATATATATCCTTTCGTAGTTGCAATAAAATGGAAAAAACACGCGAATGAAATATCATTTTAAAAAGGAATTTATATTGATTCGGAAATCTAATAATAAATGATCAAAGTTTTGTTTTTCAAAATACATTTTGGTTGTTGAAATAGTTTATACCAAATTTAATGGTAAACTACTTATATTAAATGTTTTCAACAAATATCAATATAAATAAACGCGTTCTTCCCTTTATAATATTATAAAATAAATGAAGCTTCCAGGGTTCTTGTGTAACTTTCAAACTGAAATAATGTAATATATTTTTCTGTCAATATTTAATAATTATATAATAAAAAATGTGTATATAAAATTGTATTTATTATTAAGTTTTATTGTAATAATCCTGTTGAAGGACTGACAAGTCCGAAAGCTTGAAAATAAAAAGTTGCACAAGGAACTTAAACCTGGAAGTTTCATTTATCTTAAAATATTAATATAATTTGAAGTTGGTAATGATGTTTGAAATATTTAAATATTTGATTGTTATTTTGGAATAGAAATATTACGATATAAAATCTAACTTTTAAAGTATTGAATGAAATATTTAAGATTTAGAATGAATCTTTGGAGAATTAATTGGAAAAGTATATAAGTATGTAGGTAACAAAAGAATAATCGGAATTGTTTTATAAAGTGAGGCGCACAAAACTTATAAAAAGAGTTATACAGTACAAAAGTGAAATTGTACTGAGATCAGGTGAATAAATAAAAAAAGAAAGAAAAATACATCTCCCGTTCGTGCAACTAAAAGTTGCTGATGGTTTGGCCATCTATCGGAATAAATATCAACTATTCATTGATTTTTAATTATTCGAGAATTAGTCAAATATCTATTCTTGATTAATCAAGAAAAGCTAACCACGTATGCGTTTTGGGATTTTGGCCCTCGTCTGCGTGGTGCAAGCTATACCTCAACGACCAAAAAAAAAAAAAACTGGTCATTCAGCCATCCTGAAAAATCATGAAACGGGTAGTTAAGGACATTTATTAATCAATAATAGGTATTTGATCAATTCTGGAATAATTATAAATCAACGAATAGGTGATATTTATTCCAACAATAGGACAAGCATCTGAAAATTTTAGTTGCACGATCAGAAGATGCCTTTTTCTTAAAGTATTTTGAAGTATTCCTCACTTCTTGCGAATTTATACGCGGATCTAAGCAACTCTCACGTATCTGTACAATATATGTGAAAATATCCTTGATATAAATTGAAATAACACGTTTCTGGTGATGAATTTATTTTTCACTTTTATTATTGCATTCTCAAGTTTTAGAGCATTTCCCTCATTCTACAGAAGTACCCAACTAACAATAATGAACGCCGTTAAGTATAAAACGTCGTTATAAAATGAAAAATGCAGTGTTAAAATTGAAATTTTTTATATATTCAAATATACAATCATGGACTAACCTTAAGGAATATTACCTTTTAGCATGTATATTGAAATTCAGACAATATCTCTGAAAGATATTTGATATACAGTGACCTTTTTTGAAGACACACGAGATAACCAAGTGTAAATAAAATTGTTTCTGTCTACTTAAAAAAAAGACGACAGGCGATATCAAGGAATTTCCACTTCCTTAAGTTTTGTCCATGAGTGTATATATAATATAACATCACAAATATCCTTCTTTTATTTTACATCTACCACAATATCAAGAATTCTTCCAGTTACTGTTCATTTTCTTGTTGTTATTAGATGATATTCTAGAATGCCATTCACCCTCCTGACGTATGTTAAGAAGGATTACAAAGTTCGCCTGTTCCATCAAGCGACAAAAGGATCAATACCAAACGAACTTAGAGCTCTGTTGCTGCATTAGCTTTTACTCGGCTTATCTAACAAAGTTTTAATAGAGGATTAGCAGAGGCCTCTCTATGTTTGGTCTAAAACATCTTTTAATAAATTAAATACGACGTATAAGCTTGTAAGAGCTAGAATTAAAAGTTAATAAATTTTAAGTGCTCCATTTTTAAAATATTGGGCTTCTTTTTGAATTAGTTTCTTACTTGGCCCCAATGAATATTGGTTATTAATTAATTTTTAAAACATGGGTTTTAATCTTAATGTGTATTATACGGAGTTTATTCTATGAGATGAATATTGGCCGAGTATAACAATATACAAGGTATGTCCCATAAGTTCCCGGACTGGGTCCATAAAAAAAAGGTAAGATTTTTTTAAATTTCTTTTATTAATACTTTTCAAAGTAATCCCCCCTTGCTTCAACGCACCAGCGCCATCGTTTCTCCCAATTGTCGAAACAGGTTTTATAAGCCTCTTTTGGAATGCTCTTCAATGCTAACGGCGATTTTTCTATTATGTCATCCCTGGTGTCAAAATGTCTTCCTTTTAGAACTGCTTTAAGTTTGGGGAACAGGAAAAAGTCATTTGGTGCGATGTCTGGGAAATAGGGTGGTTGAAGTAGGATTTGTGTCCCGTTTTTCGCCAAAAAGCTAGTCATCAAGTGCGCTGTGTGAGGGCGAGCATTGTCATGGTGTAGGATCCAGCCACCATTAGTCCATTTTTCTGGCCTTTTTTTTCGAATCGCTTCCCTTAGACGGCGAAGAATGACCAAATACATATCCTTGATAACTGTTTGGCCTGCAGGAAGATACTCGTGATGAAAAATGCCCTTTTTATCCAAAAAGGCGACCAGCAACACCTTGTTTCTGGATTTCAATAATCTGGATTTTTTGGGTCTAAGCTCACCCTGACATCTCCACTCGGCAGATTGATGCTTGGCTTCAGGATCATAGCCATAGACCCATGTCTCGTAGCCTGTGATTATCTTGTCTTTCCATTCCGGATCCGTTCTTGTCATTTCCAACATGTCCTCACAGGTTGCAAGCCGACACAGTTTTTGCTCATTTGTGAGGAATCTTGGGATGAATTTTGCAGGAGTCTTTTTGATTTGGTTACGATCCTTCCAATCGTTGTTTTAGAGATGTCTGTGTCTTGCTCTAGCTCCAGCAAAGTGGTTCGAGGATTTTCTTTTATCAAATCGGTGATTTTTTGCACATTTTCATAAGTCCTTTGAAATTTTTGGGCGTCCTTGACGAAGATCATCTTCAATGGAAATTCTGCCAGCTTTAAATCTAGAATGCCATTCAAAAACAATTGTTCTCTTTGGGGAATGCTTTATTAAGCATTTAAAAAGTTTCGGTTGCTGATATTTGAAGTTTTACACAAAATTCTATACAAATCCTCTGCTTCAATTTTCGTTCCATCGTAAAATCGCCGCAGCGCTATGTGTAACCTTTAAATAAATTAGAATAACTTTGGGGCGCGTGCACGTACCGCCTCGATATTGGTACCACCGTGTAGCCAGATATTTTTTCTATAATAAACAGTCAAATTCATTTACATTTTTCATTTATTTATTTTTTTATGGACCCAGTCCGGGAACTTATGGGACATACCTTGTATATTAATATAGTTTCTATTGGTCGAAATACTTTTTCATCTCTATAATAAAAATTGATAATAGAACTAGTTAAAGGGCTTTGATTGAATAGATATCAAAGGTATTCTAGTTACATTTTGCTAGGGCGCCTATAATTAGTTAAATAATTTTAAGTTAAAACTTTTTGCATGAAATAGCAACTAGAAAGTTCCTTGTTGTATAAAGTAAAATTTAAATTAATAATAACGTTCAATATAGCAATTTATTACTTATAAGAATCAGAAATACGATAGTTTTATACCTAATTGACGATTCTTTTATTCTCCCATGTTTAATGGGATGTGAAAAATCTGTGAAGATTTATTTTGGTAAGTATTTTTCTCTCTCATTCATTATAGTTTTCTGTTTTTCAGGATACTTCCTATTTTCTTGTAGTATAGATTGCAATAGTTGGTGTATTCTTTGTTAATATTCATTATACGTGTCTAAATTATTGGCTTTTTATCTTGTTCTGGTTAGTTAGCATTCCATTACTATTTGTTTTAAGACTTTGGTGTTGGTAATTCTATCTATCTAGGTATATATTCTTAACATTCATTTATAAAGACACATTTCGAATACCTCTATTTTGTTATGATGCTTATACAGAAATCGGAGCTAAATATGTTCGTCAAATTGTTGCATTGGAACTAATGCTGTGAGAAATGGAACAAAAAGGAGTAGGTTTGGTAGTGAGATGGTACATTTGTCGCAGATGGACAGAACAGCTGGTAACTCCCGGACATTCTTTTTTTCGACTGACCATTTTTTTTCTATCTTTCTAGAGAGCTGACCTATTTCTGTTGTAAAAATATAGTACGGCAGAATATTTGTACTTGGGTATTTTATTTGTTTAGCGTTTATCCTCATCTAGGCTTAGTTATAATGATGTCTCCTGCTAAAGTTTTCAATAAGCAATACAAGCAATACAAAAGAGAAACAAAATCGTGAGGTGAAGAGTTTCTTGTACGGTGTTTTTTTATAAGAGATTTTGAGCACTTAGGACCTTTAATAGGAATGATAATAAGAACGTATCTGAAAAATAAATTGTTATATATATCTTTCTCTAGATACATTTACATTTATATTAAAATATTAACATCTAAAGGAATATGAACTACACAAATTATATATTTTGATATATAGAAGTGTATACACCAATACTTTTTTACTGATTTTCACTGTGCGTCGTTAGATTTTCGAAGTTGCGTTGTTTTGGATTCGAGTCTTTAATTTTTTCCCTAAAATATGGCAACACCTTTGTTTTTGATTGCGCCTTCACATATTTTCACTTTGCGTCATTTTTTTTTTGGAACGTAACCCCGACGCAAAGCAAGGTATGGGTGTATATTCAAAACTTACAATTAATAGAAATTCAACTATGGAGGAAATTAGTATAAGAGGGAATATTTAGATATGTAAATAGAATCAATGAAGGCTGTGACCAAACACGAGAAGGCATATGTGATTATGAACTATGTATGAAACTATGAAAGGTAAATATTGGGCAGGCAGTTCGATGTTTCAATTAATGCTATTAAGATTTTAGATACTATTGCTTCTAATAGTATGCGTTGGGGTGTTTATTTTGATGTTTACATAGTGAGAGGTAGCTTGAGTTGAATGTCCTGTGGAATTAACATGTTGGAAGATTTGAGATCTATTGTCACGGTTTCTGACACATCTTTGATGTTCGGTTAAACGGATGTCTAATGTGCGAATGGTCTCACCTAAATAAACAGCGTTGTATTGAGAGCAGTTAACTGAATAAACGGCGTTAACTTTGGATATTGGTTTAGTATTTCGGAGTTTGATTGGGTTACTATTGACATCGGGGGATTGTTTGAATTCTTTTTAGGAGTGGTGTAGAGAAAATATTCCTGAGACATTTTGAATATATATTGTAGCAAAGTATTGATTATATTTTATAAACATATTATTCATTTTAATATTTATATATTTTTTACTCTCTGTAAGCTTGACTTATTGTCTTTCTGGTAATTTTATAAAATTCAAATTGCCATGTGATCCTGAAGTTTTATCTTTACTAATTTTTACCTGACATTTAGGTGAAGATGCTGGGTAGTTTAGGCAAGACAAAACTAAAGATTGCCAAGCAGACCTTGAGGCCATGGGTGCTGTAGAATACATTTTCTGAGACAAAGTAGATGATGCCCATATAGACAATATGGTGACAAATCCACTCCTCACGCCGAAAGAAAAGGCTCGCAAAAATACTAGGGACAAACCTATAAGATTCCGAAGGATTTCTCAATAAAAATACGTCAGATACAATTCTCATTTTCTTTTAAATTAATCCTTAAATTATATATAATAAATTACCAAAATGACACGTTCCAAATTTTCTACGTAATGTTAAGGGGGTTGTAGGTTTCTCAATATCTGGATTGGCGTCTTAAACCCGGATGCGAACATTCGCATTGAGACAATTATTAAAATTCATATCTTGGTCCGCTGGTACCCCGAAATACTTGCATAAAGAATCTACTTAACCTTTGAATTCAAATGGCTAAAGTGGACCCTAGCTTGTTTAGCATTGAAAAATCAAGGTGATGTATCCTGATCATCTTCTTAATAAAGGCCCTACATACCGTTTTTATAATGGCATATAAAATGTTTTACAAATACATGGCTGAATATATCATTTTAAATAGTCTCACAATTCTTTGCTTTATTTTTTAAAAATTCTATCAAAAAGTGTAAAATTAATAAAGAAGCAATTATATTCAGAAAGTTCCTAATTAATTTAACAAACAAATATATGAATAAGGTTTTATACCATTTTCATTAGTAAAATAAGAATAAGGTTTGTGACAAGACAATCTACCCCTGTGTTGGCTTTCTAATTAGAGTCGACACAAAGTTATCTACATACTTTCCTGAATGAACAATGCCATCGTTATTCTTCCATTTCTCTGGTGCCATTTACCGTTTTATCTAGGCGGTGACACCTTTATAACCTGTTTGTTTATAGTTTATAGATAATGGGGAAACAAATAGAATTTTGACTTAACTACACGATTTATCTAGAATTAGTTTCCTCTTGACTCTCTCTCTCTTGAAGATACATTTTGTCGTTTGTTGTTATACGTTATAAAGAGTTTCTTTATCTGATATTTTGACAATTGGAAAAAAAAAAGATTTCTAAACAGAAATAATGTAGTATATTTTTCTCTCAGTATATAGTAGGTATTTAAAATATGTATATAATAACGTGTATATAAAAATGTATTTATTATTAAATTGTTAAAGTAATAATCCTGTTGAAGGACTGACAAGTCCGAAAGCTTGAAAATAAAAAGTTGTACAAGATACCTAACCCTGGAATCTTCATTTATTTTATAACAATTGAAACTATAGAGCGCAAAATATTAATTTTTCACAAAATATAAGCAACCTTTTACTGTCCTTGCTGCAATATAAAATATTGAGAGGGCCTGATTGATCAATGGTGAACCCTTCCAGCAGTTTAATCCATCAGTTTATTTACCAGACATCTCTCTTTATTAATGTATTTCGAGCTGTATATTACTGATATATTCATACATCTAGCATTTAATGGAATTCTTGTTGAAGTTATTCAAGTAACTATCGTCATTAGATTCGAAGAAAGTAGAAATTCATACAAAACGACTTGACACGATATGTCATTTAGTGGGTTGTACTCAATTTTGATTACGGTATTGATGGGGATCTAGTGAATCGTCCTTCTTCTTCTTTCTTATCTCCAATCAATCATATTAAGGTTTCAAGCTTATACAGCTTGAGAATTTTGATGGTGTCTGCCGGGAAAGAGGGAATCTAATGAAAGAATATAATAATACACTCATAACACAAAGCTTTAATAAGGAAAATTTCTTTGATATCGCCGGTCGTCTGTTTCATTGAAGGAGACAGAGGCAATTTTGTTCACACTTAGTTATATCGGGTGTCTTCAATAAAATTGATCTGTGTATCAAATATCTTTCAGAGTTAGTGTCTGAATCCCGATATAGATGCTATAAGGTGAAACCGTTTAAAGTTTTGTTTATGAATGTAAATGTTTGTTTAATTAATTATTTGTGGAAAGATAATTTTGTAATTTTCCAACTTTGACTTGACATTTCATAAAGTATTTATCTGTCATATTTTACGATATTTTAATTTTTTTTAATCACTTTATAGGTCGATTTAAAATATATATGTGTTAATAAACGATGTTCTTCATATGATATAATTTGATATGAATTTTAAATAAATAAAACAGAGAGAGAGTCTTAAAATATAATATTTATCTTATATTTGAAGTATTTTTATCACACAAAAACGTTAAGAGCTAATATAAATATGTGTAACAATCGTGTCTCTTGAGAGAAACATATTATAAATTCAATAATATACACACACACATATATATATATTAGGTAGTAAAAAGGCATATATTGGATTGAATAAAAGATTTATTTGCCAATATTTCGGCTGGCTGAACGCCAACCTTTATCGAGGCATTACATTTACATTTCAAAAGTGTAATGCCTCGATAAAGGTTGGCGTTCAGCCAGCCGAAATATTGGCAAATATTTTATTCAATCCAATATATGCCTTTTTACTATCTAATGTTTTAAGTATGGATTGCTCTATTTTCAGAACAATATATATATGTGTGTATTGTTAGAATTTTACTCAGAAATCAACAAGGAAAACACAATTTGATTAAACACTCGAAATCTATTTGTTTAATTTTTTTACGCAATTTACCATTCACTTCCTCCTCATTTAAATATCGTAACAAAATAGAACTCATCGGTCAAATACATTTAAATTTCAATTTTTCAATGAGTATTCAAGTGTGAACAGTAGGGAATTGAAGTTTAAAAATAGAAGGGATAAAATTAATGCTATAAAGATATATATTTGAGTATAAATATAAAATAACAATGTAGTTTCACCTTTCAGGTAATTAAATAAAAAAGTTTATTCTCTCTTAGTAGATTCACTTAGGAATAAATTATATTTACGAGTACAAACAATGTAGAAAAGGTGATAGGAATTTAAAATATATTTGAAATCAATTACATTAAATATAACAATGGTAAATGTAAGCTAAAAATTTAATCCTAATTGAAAAATAAAGAAGAAACCTTTCTACTGTTTTTACTGATTTTACTTTTAAACGGTTGCACAAATATTGAGGGTGGTTTTGAAATTCTCAAATATTCTCTTAACCTAATTATATATTCTTATTTTATTAGACATTAAATAATTGTTAATATCAGTTTAATGTACATTTCTGTTTTTCTTAAGCAACATAACTATTTGGTTTTTTATTCAAACCGACTTGTAATATAAGAGAATAAATATGAAATTATTGATTTTATAAAAGAAATAATTTAACTTTCATAAAAGAAAGAAGTTACATCTCTTTCCAAAATAGGTTCTGCAACGACGTGCCATCTAGAGACCGTCTCTGCAAACTAACATAATCAGGACGATATTAAAGCCACAACACCAGCCTTAGAAAATTCTGAACGCTTAGCTGGTCTCGTCAGGTAAGGCTTGATTTTGATTTCAAGAGATCCACAAGAGATTAATGAAATCTTCAAAATTTGCCAAAGGTTATTTAAATAACACTTCTAATAGGCAGATCCTATAGTTTCGCGACTATTTTGACGGGACAGGTGGGCGAGCCATGACCCGGGTTCGAATCCCGCCATGGGCACTAATTTTATAAATTGAATATTGCTCTAATGGCCCTGGATTCTTATAAATTTCCAACACCACCAGAGTGAAAGTAAACAAACCGAACTCTGACAAACTTGTAAGCGCTAAATCCGAACTGCTTACCACATGTTTAGACATGTGGTGTACTTACAACAAATACAGTTTCCAACTATTTCTCACCATGATTATCATGGCTTGTACGACGTACACTAGAGATAATTAAAAAAACGAAAGTTTACCTTTTCTTTTATAAATCGATATATTTTCCGGTGAAATTCTCATCAATTTCACTCCTATTATACAGTTATTTACAGTTGCCTCAATTCTCATTTTTAATTTATTATTTTATTTAATAGCATTCAACCCTCATATATAGACAATATATATATTTGACTATTATTACATGAATGAATTATTAATGTAATATACCTTGAAGCTATACTTTGCAACTCTCAACGTTATGCTAAAACTCAGAAATTTGTTTTAAAAAGAAAGGATCTCAGAATTCTACATCTTTCATCTTTTATAAATTAACATTTCTATTAGAATTCTAATATAAAATAGATATAATAATTCAGCGCTAAACAACAAAGAAATAAGTTTTAAGATTCTCAAAAGGAAACAATATTGGCAAATAAAGCATAATTACCAAATGGGATATAAAAGATTATTAATAATTTAAAAAAGGAAGTGTTTGAAGAGCTAAAGTGTTGTAGCAAAAAAGTATCCACTCCAATTAAAATCAGATTCTCTCATCAAAAAATAGTAATTTTATGTTATTATCACATCGCAGAGTTCTCAGAGGAGATTCAGATAATTAGTAAAATTAAGTAGAACCCTGTAATCTCCAGAAATTCTACTTTTTTTATCTCTTCCATAAATTTGAATCCATTCCTTCAGAGCTCCTCTGGGAACGAAGCCTTTTAAAATCTTTTTATCGGTGATCCTGAAGATAAGTAAAGTGGGATGGATAATAACATTGTGCTTTGTCAATTCTCTTGGCGTATCGACAATAATCATTGGTTTTTAGTTCGTAATTTTCCTTTTTATCTTTTTTATTTAACGTCTATTGTTTCCTTTTTAAATGTGTATACCCCAAAACAAGTGTCATTGTTATTGTTTGGGTTATACTGAATGTTTGGAATTATTGGTTGACATGTGAAGGTTTCGTCGATTCTTTAATTTAAATAAATTACGTGTTTTAACAGTGATCTACGATTTCATTCTGTGAACCACATAAATTAAATGTACATAGATGAAATAGATAGCGTACTCCTTTAATTATAGAATAGACCAAATAAATATTATCGAAATAATTGCATAATCATCGTGAGTAAGCAAGTATAAAGCCTATACAATAAAATATACTCCTAATTTTCAAGTAAACGCATTTATATAACTAAATTTAAAAATGAAATTGTTGAATGGTGACGTCCATCATATATATTGAGAGAATAATTTGACAAAGAGTTTAGTGATAAATCTTGTTAACCTACTGAAATCAGTTTCTTCACGGTAAGTTACATTAAATAGAATAAAGTTTAAATGAAAAAGTTATCATTTCGGTATAGATAGATTATCACTAAGACTTATTATAAATAAAATACGTATATTCTGACCTCTCATAGAGCTTTTTAGATGGCAGAGCGCCATCTAGTGAAACAGAATCAACTAAATGTTGATTTAACCTGTTCCCTGATATTTCTCTCCAACCCAATTTCATGATAAATCTTATTGATGCAAAACTTTAATATGACTGCTGTCGTTCTAGACCGGTCGAGATTTCGAGGCTTCAAGAACCTGTTTTTTATATAATTTATTTCTCTCTCTAGACCCATATTCGCTATACGGGATAATCTTCTAGCTTACATAGAATCATCATAATATAGAATGTTTTATTCTAATCTTTCGAATTACCTTTTTTTATTTTTTTATGAGGAAATATATTTTGAGGTTTGAATAAAATATTCAAATAGGTGATCGTGAGCATTTATAATTATTTATTTATTCCTTTCTGTCAGAGTTAGTTCTTCGAAGCTCTCCATTTTATGTTTGCTGTCTTCGTGTAAGATTTCCGGTATGAGCTGAGGTTAAATGTTATTTTGAAGGCAATAGATTTAGGTCTTCTGGTTTCCTATTCTCGTCTATTCTGTTAGGTAAGTCCTTGTATGGAAGTTTGTCATGGAAGTTTCATATATATATATATATTTTTTTAAATGTTACCTAGTAATTCTTTAAATGAAGAAAATTGGTTTTGGGGTAAAGCGTTTATTTTATTATTATTTTTTTTTGTAAATGTAGGTTGTCGAGAAAATCTGCTATTCTACGGGGAAATAATAATAAATAGAAAAACAAAAGGAAGCAATTTACAAAACAAAATTACATATGAAAATTCGAAACTATTATAAATGCGTATGATTCTTTTAAAAATTAAGCAATTTCTACTTAAAAGAATCATACGCGTTTATAATAGTTTCGAATTTTCGTATTAGATGGCGGCGCGCTAATGCATCATAAAATTATATAAAGAATCATATAAACATCAGTGTACTCGGCCATTCCAGGCCCAAAGAACCACGGCCCCAGGTGAGAGGAAGGCTAACTAAGTTTCTCCTAGATCAATATATCCCTGCAATCACCTCTCGACAATAAATCCTGCAGATAATTTCAATTTACAATTAAATCACGTCATTTATTACTGGCTAATCTTTTTGTGTCCATTTGTCATCCCGGGATCACTGAAATGAATTATACAATGCCACCCTTTCTTTCTTTCTATTTATTATAGAGATTTACCTTCGAATCCGTAGATCTATGGATTTCTGGATTAATACGGGTAACCCATCAAAATAAAAGTGCTACTTACTTCAAGTACACACAGCAGAATAATGAAGTTTAAGTCAAAATATGAAATAAAGGGAATTTCTCAAATTGAAATATAATTTTAGTGTTAGAATATATTAAGAGCAAAATAGGCATATCCTGACCTTTTACAGTATATATATTTACAGAATTGCAACATCTAGACAGGCTATATTATGAAGAAAGGAATACTACTCTTGATTTGATTGTTCACTTTAATATTTATTATAATTTTGTTAATTAAGCTAATTATTTATCTCATGTGATGAATTATAAAGATCGTGAGGTATTTATATAGGTTTTTTCATCAACGATTCATCATTTAATTTTCAGCAATTACAAAATTGTTCAACAATTTGTACCTTTGAATTTGTAGAGAACATGATCCTTAATAAGAAAGAGTTTCCTTTTCATTCTCAAATCGTCAAATTCGGCTTCAGTTTATTGGTAGATATTTGCTTCGAATTTGAATTCAATCTCTTCATGCTCAATTCTTTATAAAAACCTAAGGTATATACACTGCGTGACATTGAAAATGGAACACCAAGAAATAGTGGCCAGAAAATTATACAAATTTCAGGGTAGACGCGCCTAACCGAGTTATGCAAATGATGTAAAATGCGCAGCTCTCGTGCACACATGGAGTAAGATATAAGGGAAGGAACTTGCAGAAAGGACAGTATTCGTGTCGTTATTTCTTCAAGGAAAATCATTGTAGAAATTTTGTTCTTGTGTCAAAAGACACGTGTAATAACAGAGAATGCCAGGTCATCGTAAACGGAGGCAGTTCAAGCAGACAGACGCTTTTACGAGGGGCATGGTGATCGGACTGAAAAGGCAGGTTGGTCCATACGTCAAATCGCAGCTGATACACACCTTGGTGCGTCCACGGTGCACCGACTGTGGAGAAGATGGTTGGAACAAGGAAATGTGGCAATTTATAGGAATGTCGGTGCAACCAGAGTGACGTCAGCACGTGTGGATCGGCGTATCCTTCGACAAGCAGTGGCGGTCCCACAAGCCACTTGTACCGCCATCCTGCAACATGTTCAAGACACCCTAGATCATTCCATCTCGACCAGAACCATTTCCCGTCGATTGGTTGCTAATGGCTTGCACTCATGCCGTCCGCTAAGAAGACTGCCATTGACCCCACCGAATAGGCGCCAACGTTTGGAATGGTGCCGGGCTAGATCGACGTGGATGACGGAATGGCACAGGGTCGTGTTCTCAGATGAGTCGCGTTTCTGCTTGTCCAGTGATAGTCGCCGTGTACGCGTGTGGCGTCGACGTGGAGAAAGGTCCAATCCGGCAGCAATTGTGGAACGCCCCACCGTGCGACAACGTGGAATCATGGTTTGGGGCGCAATCGCGTATGATTCCAGGTCACCTTTACTTCGTATTCAGGGCACTATGACGGCCCAACGATACGTTGATGATGTGCTGCGACCGGTGACACTCCCCTACATTCAGGGGGTATCCAATGCCCTTTATTAGCAGGATAACGCCCGACCGCACACTGCTCGCATTAGCCAACAAGCTCTGCAAGATGTACAGATGCTTCCCTGGCCACCGTACTCTCCTGAACTCTCACCAATCGAGCACGTCTGGGACATCATTGGACGCCGTTTGCATGCCTTGCCACAGCCGCGTTCAGAAGACGAACTGTGGCAAATGGTTGAGAGGGAATGGAGAGCCATCCCTCAGGACGCCATCCGTACTCTGATTGACTCTCTACCTAGACGTGTTGCTGCGTGCATCGCCGTCCGCGGTGGTCCTACTTGCTACTAAGCCGACGCCGTTCTCGCTCTGTATTATGACTATCATTTTGAAATAAAGATCACTTATTGTTCGTCCCTGTCTCTCTCTGTCTGCCGAGTTTCATCACTTTCTGGCCACTATTTCTTGGTGTTCCATTTTCAATGTCACGCAGTGTATTTGATAAACATTCATTTCATTGTTCAATATTTCGAAAGTCAATCTTTATCAAAGTATAAAAGGTACATTAGAATGTTTTTTGAATGAAGATTAATTTTATAAAATATATAAAGCTTCTAGGGTTAAGTTTCTTGTTCAAATTTGTATTTTCAAGCTTTCGGACTTGTCAGTCCTTCAACAGGATTATCACGATAAAAATAAGAAGGTTATATGCTATTTTATCTACAAATTAATTTTTACATATTTAAATATTAATGATATTGAAAGGGGAGAAAATATATATTATATTCTTTTTGTGTGTTATAAACAATTTTGAAAATTTTGTGTTTTCCATTATTCACTAAGATATTTGTTTGTCTTTTTTGTAAAAGTAATCTCAGCTCTGTGCATAGCACTTTGAACAAGTTGGAATAAGTTTCCAGAATGCAACAATTGGAAATGCGTCTATTCATTATTTCATAGATTAGAAAACAATTAGAACTAAAACTTTTTTAATAAAAAAAAAAACTTAAAAATAAATTAAAATCCAAGACTACCTCGAGGCTTGCTATTATGCATATACAGTTAAACTTGTCTATAGCGCCCCCTCTAAATAGCGCCTTCCTCTCTATAGCCCCCGATTTTAAACATTAAAATGTAAACATTTTACATTAAAAGTGACCTGTCTATAGCACCCTCGCTCTATAGCACTCTATTTTGGTGAGTCCCAAGAGAGAGCGCTATAGACAGGTTGAACTGTATTTATATATTTTTCATAATTTATATTTCTTCATCGGGGTTCAAAAATCATTCATTCTAGTTAGCAGCCCCGTAAATAAATATATTTCTGTTCTATTCATTCATATTAGAACCTTTTAGCTTACCAAATAGGTAGATGAATAGGTAGAGAGAATGTTAAGATTTGTCTAACTCAGAAACCTACCAAAATTTGTCACTTTTTTCATAGATTCCAAATTTGTTAATCGAAATAAATAATCGTTCTCATTAACTTCAACTAACATATAATGTCTAAAATATCGTTTTATAAGAACAATCAAAATAAAAACATCACTTGTTATGAAATATTTTAATAATATTTGACGAAATGAATATTGAAAAAAGGCAGAATTAGATTATCATGCTGTATCGTTTTACTTTCTAGAACTTTTCATTAATTTTATTTTAGATTTTTATAAATTTTGTGAGTAAAAGACACAGATGAAATGATAAAATAAAAAGAGAGCACAATTCTATTTTTATTTATATCTAAAAATTAGTTTTCGATTTCAAAATGGTTTTCTCTGCTATTGAAAAGCTAATTCAGGATTTTCTTAGAAAAAGATTTGAGAGAATCTTGGCGTTAGAAAAGTTTCAGAAAGTAATGTTTTAGGTAGTTTGGTCTTCGGGGAAGCATCTTAAAGACTTTGGATGGGTCCCTTGACACGGACGGTTCTTTGGAATTTACAAGTGCACAAACTCTCGGGTCACTAAGTACATGAGTGTTCCGCACAATTATGTAAATTAATTTTGGTCTTGTTCGTATGAGGTATTTAGGTGAAATAATTGTTTGATATTTATATCTTCTCAAATATCTTTAAACAAGAAATGCATTTGTAATGTAGAAAAAAATATTACCACAATATTTGTATTTACAGAGATTGAAATGCCATTCAAAATTATTCACCTAAACAGAAGTCGTCGAGAAGAGAAATATATCATATACAAAACAATCGTATATGAAAATTCTAAAATATTATAGACGCGTATGATTCTTTTAAAAATTAGACAATTTCTACTGCCCTTACTGCAATAGAAAAATTAATGGGAGGGCCTGGCTCATCAGTTGTAAACCCTCCCAGCGGTTTCGCCATTTTAATTCACCATATTCGAATTTTCATAACAGATGGCGCGTTAATGCATCATAATACAATTGTATATATAAGACAATTAACAATTTTAATCAAATACCTATATTTTATTGTAGAGAAATTCACACAACGCACACACAGCACAACACATCACACAGATGTTCTTCTATACGAAAAATGTGGGTAATTATTAGGGTACTTTTAAAATTGAAATAAACACCAAAATATAAATTTCTTGAACATTTACTTTAATCTGTTTATAGTATCAACATCGCTGAAAGATGACGCTATTATCAGTGAGTAGTCATGATGGAACTTAGTAATTCAGTTAATATTAATTATTCATACACAATTATCTATATATAATTATGAAAAGGCTTCTCCTTATCGTGCAACTGAAAGTTGCTGATGGCTTGCGCCATCTATCGGAATAAATATCAACTATTCTCGTTGATTTTCAATTATTCCAGAATTGGCCAAATACCCATTCTTTTAAGAAGAAAAATTACCCCTACAACCTATATACTATTCCCTACAATTATCTATATATGTAAGAGAAAATGAGAATATATATTCAGAGAAGTGAAAATACATTTAATAAAAACAATGAGATTATTTAAAGGCAATTTGTGAATCCCACATAAAAAAGGGTTGTGCTTCAAACATCAAAGAAATTGGTTGTAAAATTGCAATCACAGAGTAATTCGATTAAACATGTGAGCAACACTGGCGTGACGTAGTTAGCATCTAATTGTGAGGTACTGCCACAATCCGTCAGTTCCCCCATTGTTGTTCACCCTCCAAACTCCGATTGTTTCTATTCTCCAATTGTGACATTCTTGCATATTCTCTCACTCCAATTTACATAGCGAATACATAGCTTTATTCACATATTTATTCATTTATTTATTACCAGTTGCAAACAAGACACGCTATATCCGATCTGGATAATTGCGCGTGAAACTATTTACAATAATTCATATTGTAGTAGAATGGGTAACATAATTATCAAAAAGAAAATAAACAACCATGAAAAAGAGCATTGAATAAACATATACATTAATTCATATATAGAGATACACTGAGATATCTTTACCTACAAAAAAATAGCATCGTTCGCACTTTCTTTATCAATGATAATAATACAGAAGGGTGAATATAGTATAGGGCTAATTTTAATATTTTCTCTGGTAGTATAGATTAAAATTGGAAGAAAAATATACAAATGGCGAAAATTACTGAGAGGGTTAATAACTGATAAACCCAGCTGAACCTTTGAAAAGGTAGTTTGCTAATTAACTTGAAATATTCAAATAAAAGTGATTATCATGATTGTTTTATAAAAATAAAAACACAAAAGTTTAAACATAAAAAAAAAACGAGAGGTAAAAGTATTCTTAAAAGGTGAGTAATAGAAATTCAAAATATTCAAAAGAGATGTAAGTATTTAAAAGGAAATAAAAAATATAAAGATAATGAATATATAAAATAAAATATTTGATGTTCAAGCCAAGACAATCTTTAAGTGAACCTAGTTTGGCATTGATGGCATTGACTGTTGGTGATTGATATGTTGTACTTATAAAATGTTAGGGTTACTGTGTGATGTTATAGTGACTACATGCGATTACAGTGGTGTTTATGAGTGATGCTTAATGAATGAATAGACCTTGGTGCACGTTAACTTATCGTAAAGATAGAGGTTGTCTGGCCGGTATTCATAGTTCTTCAAATTAAAGATACTTCGGCCAGTAAATGTTTTCTATTGTCTGTCGACAAAAATCTTTTGTTCACGTCAAGAGCAAACAAAAATTAAAACGTCGAGATAATATAAAATACTTACTGGCCGAAGTATCTTTAATTTGAAGAACGTTATCTTATGATAACTAGGAGGGAGAGAGAATTTGGATCTAGAGGTTACGTTTTGGTTCGCGAGGATTGTTCTTATATGTGCCTATAATTGAGTTTTTTTTTTTAAGAAATAGAAAATGTGTAATTCATTGGGAAAAAGTAGGGAGAGGGGGGTTATATCGGAATTAATTAGTTATCTAAAGCCTGATTAAGTGTATTAGAATCATGAAAATTTGATTTGAAATAGGTGTGAAGAATTCAGAAATGTGCGATGTGAATAATATTCCAGATCAGGTGCCAGAGTGGCGGCAGAGGAATTAGATGTGCGGCCTATGTAATCATCACGTGTTCGGGCAAACTGGATGTCTTTGTTGTTGTAGTGTTTGTTTTCTGGGAGGACGGGTAATGTACCAGCGACTAATGCAACCAGACCTGTTTGTCTGTCATTGGCTCCTGGGTATCAAAGGTTTTTCTACTCTAACCTGGATCTAGTGTGTTTAAGGATACTTTACCTATAGATTAGGGCTTGTAAAATTTTGAATAAGAAATTGATAATAAGGCACAATTTGGATTATGAATTATAAACACAAGGAAATAAGACCAAATCCAAACAAATAATTTGTGTGTGACGTTTCGTTAACAACGCTGTTACCGAAACGTCACACACTAATTATTTATTTGGATTTGGTCTTATTACCTTGTGTAATAAGAAATTGAGTAATTCGGAACACAACAGGAATTAGTGTAGAAGGTTGTAAATAGAATAGGTTTTATGAAGTAATTTTTTAAAAATTATTTTGTACAAGAGAGTTTTGTTGTAAAAGAAGCATTTTTAAATATTTTGTGTTAGATGTGTTGTTTAGAAACTTATGATTTTAACGAAGCATCCATGTCAATTTGGATGTTAAATATCTTCAAAGAAATCTAGTGTTAAATGTAGGAACGACTCAATTCGTCTGGGAGGTAAATGGCGGTTAATTAGGTTTTCTAATATTTTTATTTGGAAGGTGATCTATGTGGTAATTTAATTTTATTGATATTAAATGGTGTATAAGATATGGAGAGGGAATAGTGATGAGCATTACAATGGTTGCAAGGTAAGGGTGATAGGGCCGTCTGGATTCCTTGATTGAACGGTATCGTGGCGTATTATGATGGAATGGCTGGTTGAAGATGTTTAGGGTTGTTTTAAGATTACTATGATTGGATGAAGATGACTATTTCCGTTTAAAATGGTTGTGGTTTGTTGAGATAGCTGTTTTGTTAAATATGGCTATGTTTATTAAAGATGGCTATGTTTGTTAAAGATGGTTATGTTTGTTAAAGATGGTTATGTATTTTTTAATATGGCTGTGTTTATTGAAGATGGCTGGCATTGAATCTCTTATCGAGAGTTCTGTTCGTGAGCGCGGTGTTATGGCGGTCCCATGGAGTTATGCATGGGATGTTTTCTGGTGATGGATGTATATAAAAGTGAAGGGGATGAAGGAAAATGCAAGGGCGAGGTATTTGAAAGGTTTGTTTGAGAGTAAAATGTTTTTCATTATAAAAGTAGCGTTTTTATAATAAGTTGGTTTGTGGAATGAAATATTTTTATAGATGGACCAAAGGTGAGAATAAGTTTACACTAGATGAGGTATATTTATGACTCTTGTTGTGATGAGAAAACGTTGAAATTTCTAAGATATATGTCTATTGAGTATTTTTATTGGGTATCAGGCATACATATTAAAATACCAGAAGCTTGAAATTTTCTTAAAGGAGCATTTTTGAGCTATAAAGGTTTTGGTTTTAAAGATGAAATTATTTTAAAAACGAATATGTTAAAGGGGGTATAAGTCGATTTGATTAAGAACAATACTCAAAAGTGTTAAAGATTAAATTATTATTAAAAATGCATAAAATGAAGGGGTTTTTGTTATAAAAAATAAATTTATGAATTTTACGATATGAAGATTTGACTTTAAATAGTTGAAATGGTTCTGATATTTTCCGTTAGATAGCATATAATGAAGAAATATAAGTGATTGAGACTAACTTCGAATTTAGGGAGATTTGGGTGAACACTGATTTGAAGGAACTTTCATAAAATGTTAGCTAAAAAATAAAAACACATTTCTATGAAATGATTGGAAAATAGTTGTCAATTTGCAGGGACTATGGTTAAATTAAGTTTTAAAATATACTTGATAAACAATTGTACATTTAACTTTAAAATGAGTTTAACTTACAGTACGAACACATCGCCAATCTTTTTACTTATTTTACGAGAACACAGTACAAAAGTGTTCTTTGAAGTGTAGTCGGAAAGTTCGCACTGGTTAATGTTGCAAAGGTCACTTGCTTGGTGATGATTGGAGAAGGCACAGTCATACTGGGGAGAGAAGTTCTCGTCGTCAGGTGAAGTGTGGATGTTTGCAGCGAGCACGTTAAGCTTGTAATTGCAAGTAGGATGTAAGGTTTGTGGCGTTTGAAGGTAAGCTAACTACCAGAAGGTGGAAGCGGTGATATCTCGGATGTGTTCCTCGAGTCGTGCCATGAGGTTCGTGGATGTGGGTGGCATGGTGATGATCTCCGGCGTCGTTCTGTTCTCCAGGTTTCATTCTCCTTGCGCTGTCCAAGGTATAATCCTGTCGACTGACTGTCGTGGTGCAGTTGATCCTGTCTAATGACTGCTGTTGTATGTAGATTGATGCAATCTTAGGGCCACAGTGGTTTCAAGCGTCATGGGGTAGCACAAAAGGCAGGTTGGATGTCACCTCAGAGAGTGAGAGAGAGGCTAGCGCCGGTCCAGTAGAGTCTGATCTACATTAGAGGCAGTGATGAACTCTTGTTATCCGACTGTATTTGTCGGTCTGTAATCGGAAACCCTTTGCCCTATCTTGGCGCCGGCGGACTCTCAATCAAACTTTATTAACTAGTTTTGTATTACATGATGGCCAAACTGGCGAGTTGAATTGTATCTACATTTTTGGCTGTTACCCTATAATTATGTCACATATGAATATCAAGTATATATTGAAATATATTACCATATATAGTGAATATATTCTTAATTTGTGAGAATATATTTTATTCCCACATCAAATATTATATATTTCATGTCATGATTCAAAATAAAACTTGAAAAATATTTACAATACATTTATTTTTTGTTTTAAAATTTTGTAAGCCTCAGAGTTAAAACGCTTCAAAAAATCGAAAGAAATTTGAGTACAAAATAGAAACATATGTTTTGCACTTCGAGAATATTCATCATGTAATCCATCTACCGTTTAAAGTAGTAATAATTTTCGTTGAATATCTCCTCTATCTCCTTTTCTCTATATTCTATATATTTGAAATTATTTCTATCATATCTCTCTTCAAAATTAAATTAGGTTTATGTAGTTTTATATGAAGTACTGTTTTTTCATTAAATATATATAATACCTATATATCAAATCTAATTTTTGATAAGATTTATATGCAAAAATGGTCATTCTGTTTTTAAATGTGTGTTTATGAATAGCCAATCAATTCATTTAATTAGAGAATAAGATTATGCCCATAATTTGTGGAAGAAGGAATGCTCTTTTTTAACTGATCAATTCTCCTCGTGAATAAAAAGAGTGACTAAATACAGGCGCTTCTAGAAGCTCTGAACAAACAAAGGAAAAAAAAAACACAGGTTGTTTTCTTTAGAAAATTGGGATCTAAAAGGTTTCTCCAATTAATTTATTTTGTAATTAAAAGGAGAAAATTGGTTATTTTTAATTAGAGATTTAAGATAAGGTTTAAGGAGGGAAAGTTTCTTGGTAAGGCGAGGATTTAAAAGAATCCGTGGCATTGTGAAGAAAAACTTGGATGGAATTAGGATTAGTCCCCAAATCCGTTTTATTGTTGGCTATCTCAGACAATATTTATTTCCTTTGTTGAGCCGATGGCGGTTTAATCAGCCGACTTTATTGGAGTTCCCGCCCTTTTTGATCCTCGGCAGACGCCACTTTTGTCCAATCGTCTGCTTTATAGTTTCTTCCGAGGATATTTCCTGAACGGTTAATGATAAATAGGTAAATAATAAAAGTGAGAGATTTTCTCTATTGTAAATATATTTTTTTGTGTTTTACCCATATTAAAGAAGGGGTATTATATATACATATACAGTTAAACCTGTCTATAGCGCCCCCTCTAAATAGCGACTTCCTCTCTATAGAGCCCGATTTTAAACACTAAAGTGTAAACAAATTATATTAAAAGTGACCTGTCTATAGCACCCTCTCTCTATAACACCCTATTTTGGTGAGTCCCAAGAGTGGGCGCTATAGACAGATTTAACTGTATATATATTGTACGCCATTTTTAAGCATATTTAAAATATTAATAATATATGCGACACACACGCAACGGATCATTTAAAGAATAATTAAGCTAAAGATGTGTCGATATAATAAAAATCGAACTTTTTTCAAACGGCGAAATTTACCATTAGGGAATTAGCAAGTCAAATTCCAGAGAGACTCCTATATAATACTAAGATGAAAAAAAATCATGAATATAACTCTAAAATAAATTTCTTTTGAAAGGTACAGAGAGTGAGAATAAAAAAATAAAATTTTAGTATATAAAAAAGAAGAGAAAACTTCCTAGAAACGAATCCCAGATTTTATATTTAAAATAGGACCTTGTTGCTCTCATTACAGCCCTACTGGCTTGAAAATAGACACTGCACATTGATTGGCTAATGAACTCAACTCACTGATTAGCTGATTACTGTTACGTAATATTATGGACCAATCAGCGAGCGAAAAAAGTACCAATTATGAAAAATACTAACGAATTTATTATAGTAGGTGTATATATATTTCTCAGAGCCAATATTTTTCTTTTGTCTTCTTTTCTATATTTGATGTACTTGATATCTGTTGTTTTTTTTTTCATCCTACGTCGAAGATTAAAATAAATTTAGAACTTGTGGAAAACATGTTTTAAGATTATTATATTTTAGATAAACATCTATAAACTAATAGAAAGCTTCGTTACACGGTAGTAATGAAAAATAAAAGACGTTTGAAATAAATCGCTTATTTCGACAGAAGCATTATGCAAATGGTTATATGTAGATTAGCTTTTTTTGTGGAAATTAAGACAAAATACCCAATATCGTGTATCCACTAAAGAAACAGTGTCTGTCATCGATCATTTGACCAAATTTTATTTAAAAATTTCGTGAAAGATCTATACAAGTACATTCCGGATAAATATGAATTCCAAAGATGGCATACGCATTATATTGATAAATTATATATGTATTTCAGTTGGGTTTGAGAATATTAGGTACTTTTTATTATTGTCTACTCAAAAATTGAATGCGAAAAAATGTATATCTAATTTTGTGTTTTATTCTAGTTAAATATCAGAAAACATTAGAAGAAGAGAGAAGACTTTATTGAAGACACACGAGATAACCAAGAGAGAACAAAATTGCCTCTGTCTTCTTAAAAAAAAACCTACCTTAGGTTTTGTCCATGAGTGTATATATATAAATAATTTTTAAAATATATTTCAAAAGAAAAATATAACCTAGGATATACCTATGATATTAATATATAGACTCTTTTAAAAATAAAAAAGGCATATCCTGACAAGGAGTACATGTTCTTTTCAGAAGGCAGAGCGCCATATGGTGGAACAGAAATCAACTATTCTATTGTTTTTTCATAGACTCTTTTATAACATAAAACCTGAAGTAAGGATATATTATCTTCTAAAAATAGTCATTATATCTATATAGGTTTGAATTAGGTAGCCAAGTTTTATACCTCAGATAGGAATGAATTTATACCTTGTTATATAGCCTTTTTACTTCATATGTGAATGAATTCACGCTTTTTTATATAACATTTATATATCTTTGTTCATGAGTTTATATGAGCAAGTGCTATAACTCTATAAAGTTGATCCATCGTTCTCTACACCAGTTTGACAAACATTTAATTTACTCTGACGTGTTCAACATCGTTTGTTCCAATTTACAATTTAATTTAGACATTCTTTCTTATACCCCCCAACGGATACCTTCTCTTTTTTTTCCTAAATTAAGATTTTACGGAAATTAAAAGGAGGGAAATCAGTTTTAATTTCACCTTTCTTTTTCAATGAATAAATAAAACGGTGAGAAAAATATGAATTATTTATTATTTTGAAACCATTTTAATATATAAAATTAAATATTTGAAACAATCACTCAAAAAGTTCATTATTTATTTAATTTATCTCTATTTTATAAAGAAAAAAATAAGCACTCAAGAGAATTTTAAATGACCAAAACGATTTCTACGTATTTAATAAGGCGTAACACACAATGGATATAAATTTATAAATTTAACTGAGTTGATAAATTGAATATCAAAATTAATTTAAAAGAAAATCTAATTTATTATTAGTTTTCAAACGCTAATTTACTAAATTAATAACAAATCTATGACAATAAAAATATTTGAAAGTAATTGGTTTTGTAGCAATGTCTTTTTTTTCAAATTTACAATTCTTTTAAGAATTGTTTGAATAAGGTTTTTTTAAAAGATTTTCTAACCAATTATTCTAATGAAATATCGCTATGTTTTTAAATTTGATTTTTTTATTTTATTTGATATAAAAATTCTATCCTGTTATTGACAGACTTCTTTATTTAGGTTATTTTTATGGAGAATACCTTTGCTTGTACGATACACATGTACTTGTACACGTGTACACTATGTACTTTTTTTTTTCTATTTCAATAATTTTTTTGCTTATCCCTAGTACACGTGGTACAGGCCATGATATTTATGGTGGGTAGAAGTTGACGACTACTTTTACTCTAAGTGCACCACATGTCTACACATGTGAAAATCAGTTCGACTTTGCACTTACAAATGTGCCAGAGTCCCGTTTTGGTTACTTGCACTCGCTGGTGGGGTTGGACTTTTGAAAGAATCGGGGGACATTGGAGCATTTTTTTTTTAATCAGAAAAAAATGTGCCCAATGCGGGAATCGAACCCGGGTCGTAGCGGTCGAAAACAAACGGTTTAGACCATCCTTCCACCGACCCCCTATTTCAATAATGATACTCCAATATGTAAACTCGAAAATTCTTTTATATATAAAGCAATAACCCGCCATCTATATATAACACATGAAAACATTAAGACGCGAATGTTTCTTTTCACAAATAGATAATTTTTTTTCGCAATAAGAACAATAGAAGTTTGATTTATTTGTGAAAAGAAACATTCGCGTCTTATTGTTTTCATATTATATATTGGTTTTTAACTTCAAATTAAAGATTTATAATTTAAAATTAAAGTTTATTAATGTAATGATGAATATTTACAATAAAATATGAATAATAACAAGAATAATAATTTTAAAAAAGTTTTAAATAAAGCAATTTGGACAAAGCATTTAATGCATTGTTGCAATCAGTAGAAGTAACAGTGGTCACTTCAATAATCTGTACCAAATTTTGATTATTTTGTGGATCGGCCAGCAAATTTCGTGCAAACAATTTTATTTTTGAAAATACCTTTTCTATAGGATTTAACATGGGGGAATATGGTGATAGAAAACTATAATTACTATAAACTTTTAAAAAGTGGACATGGCATCTGCCCGGTAAGCGGAACATTGTGGGTTCGATTCCCATCCCTGGACTCTTTTTTATTTTTCCGTTTATCATTACTCTTCATAATTCACCCTTTCATACCTCATCCAAAAAGGTTAGAAATAATCAATATTTCACCTTGAAATAAAATTTTGATTTTTCATTGAAAAGAAACTCATGCGGTGTAACTTCAAGTGTCGTTTTGCAATCACAGGCCGCAGTGTATTATATTGTACTATAAACACTAATTTGAATTAAAAATAATAATTTGAAATTTAAAAAACTTTAATTTGAAGTTAAAAACCTATATATATATTAATTAAATATTCAACAGATTTCTGGAGATGAGTTTCTTTTCATTTTATTAATGTAATATCAAGCGTTCAGGTATCTTTGCCCTTCTACAGGAGTACAAAAACGAATAATAATTAACACAGCTATATACTTACATACATTTTATTACTTCTCTTTTTCTAGATTCAATGTGCTAGAGTTATATGACTTATCTACAATTTCAATTCTATCCAATATTATTATTTTTATTTTTAAATTTGCATTTATTCAACCTTTCTCTCTCTTGAAAAGAATTAAACAATTTTTTATAGAAAATACACTTATTATGGCAGGTTGGATTTTTTATATAGTGGGTCACCGAAACATAGGAAATATATATATATAAAATTAAACGTTAAAGTGTGACTATTTGATCTTTTTTATAATTTTTAAAATTATGTATAAATATATAATATACTTAATATATTCGTATACTTGTTAAACGAATATAAGTGGGTTTCAAAATTACACTCATGGACAAAACTTGAATAAGTTGTATAATTTAGCATATATATTGGGATTCAGTCAATGACTAAAATAATTTTGATACACAGTTAAATTTATTGATGACACACGAGATAACCAACTGTGAACAGAGAATTGCTTCTTGTTCCCTTAAAAATAGACGACCTCAAGGACTTTCCACTAACTTAAGGTTTGTTTATAAGTGCATATACAGAGATGCAGATTATTAGAGACATTAATAAAGGTAAACAAATAAACAACAAATTAAAACTTCATATAAACAATCCTGAATTGCCAAATCTCAATATAATCATCGTAACTTATATCTGTAAATGCAATGCTTGCCTCCATTTATATATAAATATAAAATACATAACTAGATATTTATTGGTAATCGAATGTATCTATTGTTATTAATGAAGGATAAAGATAGTTTTGATACGTAGAGATTATTGTCAGAAGACAAAGCTAAATCTTCTGCTTCTTTTATTTTCCCGCCTAATATAATAAACCTGGAAAATAATTAATTGGAAGAAACTAATTTGTTTTGTTATCGTGTTCTCCTTCTAAATACACATGTTTATATCCTTTTATAAAACATTCCTTCATTAGAGAAATATACATTTATTTATAATACACAAAAGGTTATCCCTAAGATAATAATATATTAAAATATTCAATGAATGCTTGTTTTCGTATAATAAAGAAGAAGAAAATAAATTATTTTATTTTTTATTGTTCTATAAATATTTTATTATATATGTTTGTGTGCCTATTCAATTGATTGGTATAAATCGAATTTATAATAGAAACCACGACTGTATTAAACAAATATGCAACATTTTGAATATAAAATCATTATCTATATAAATGAAAAAGTAAAAAAAGAGTATTTGGTGGTTCTTAACACGTGTTTTCAAAATATATGTCTTATTAAATGATTATTAGAATATAGAAACAAATCTGGAGTTACTGACATAGTTTCGATCCGAAAATATGTAAATAAGCCAAACAACAGACTATTTTACATAATTCAGATTCAGAGAAGAAAGTGATGATATAAACACATGGTAAAAATAGGACAACTTGTACCTTTTAGCATGTATATCGGGATTCAGATAATAACTCTGAAAGATATTTGATACACAGTGACCTTTATTGAAGATATACGAGATAGCTAAGTGTGAACAAAATTGCCTCTGTCTCTTTAAATAACATAAAATATTCCCAAATTTCTTAAGTTTTAAAAATGAGTGTAATAATGAATTTCCATCATCCTTGCAACTACAACTATTTATATTGATAACGTAGCAACAAATATTTTTGCAGTGATGCAATGCATTTGTTTAATCAAATTCTGACCAATTTCCAGACAAAATATGAACAGGAACGTGGTGATTTCTCTATGAGAGCTTTGAACTCAGATATGCAAGTTAGTTGAATAATGGATTAATTTGCATATTTGGGAGGCCTGAAAGCACACCATAGATAGAGAGGATGATATTATTTCAAGATGTATTTCTCTATATTATATATAATTAATTATACTATCATATTAAATATATGACTATATAAAAAAAGATATACGAATTGTTCCGCATACGTTTCCAAATCATTTGACCTATATATTTGGATGAAATTTTAACAGAGTTAAAGAACTCTGCAAGAAATCATTGTTTCGACCCTGAATTATTCAAATTATCAACTTAGCGAGCTAAATAACAAACCATTTTCATATTAATATTCATTTGGCCAACATTTAATCAGGCAGAACTCGGGCGAAGCCGGTTCATTCGGAGAGAGAGAGAATGATTACAATATAATCACTAATAAAGCACACATTTACATGAAATCAATGTACACTCATAGACAAAACTTGAGCAGTTTCATATTTTGATGCCTATGGGTGATCTGTTTTTTTTCTTTTAAGGAGACAGAAGCAATTTTGTTCACATTTGGTTATCTCATATGTTTTCAATAATAGTCCCCGTATATCAAATATCTTTCAGAGTTATTGACTGAATTCCGATATATACATGCTAAAAGGGACAACTTCCTTAAGTTGTGTCTATTAGGGTATTTATTTATATTATAATCAATAAGATATACATCTTTTCAGGTGTAGAGTTTATTCTATAAAATATTATTTGTTAACTTTGACGATTATATTTTCTTACCCATATTTCTTATTCGAATTGAAATTATGGATTACGTAGCATCTAAAATAATATCTAAAAGGAGCAAATTCCT
The DNA here is from genome assembly GCA_030710605.1 of Cordylochernes scorpioides. NCBI lineage: Eukaryota > Metazoa > Arthropoda > Arachnida > Pseudoscorpiones > Chernetidae > Cordylochernes > Cordylochernes scorpioides. The sequence goes on from CP092864.1 coordinate 30,537,399, forward strand.
CAATAGGCTTAGAAAAAATATTTTTTTGGTTATATACTTTTGAAAAAATATATTAATATCGGGATATAATTTATCATTCAATATATGTATATATAAGAAAAAACCTATTTTAGTCTTATATATTGATATAATGTTTTTGAAAAAGAATACAAATGGTGCAATTCAGAAAATATATTATCAGAATATATACCATGTATACATCATTCAATAAATTGGAATAAAATCGTATTGATGTATTGATATATTAGTTTTCAAAAATAAAAATGATGTAATATATATATATATTTCTTATGATAAAATACAAATTTAGGATAGGTTGGTTTGGTATGGAATATTGTTTGTAGAATAAAAATAGATTTTTTACAATTACAGTATATTTAAGAAAATCTCGGGAATATTATTTTATATAAGAATGAAAATAATAAAATATAATAAGAAAATATATAAGAAAAGTTTTTATAAGGTTTACATTTTTGTATGAGAGTTATCAATTTCTTTAAACAAAATTGTTCTTTTCAATACAACGTTATCTATTGGTAGATATAAAATATCTAACAAAAGATTTTCATTATTAGACTTGAGAGATGGATTGATTCTCAATTCATCCTTACTATATATAATGTTTATAAAGATGGCAATTTATCCTCTCGAAGAACATTAAAATCGATAAAGAATATATGATCATATTCACAAGTTAGTTAGCCTTCGTTAATCTTGAAAATAATACACCATGACAATACTACCAACATTTGACCAGAAGTGACCCCTAAAAAGATTATGTGAACATTTACACTGTGAATAAATGCCGGATACCATACTACACATATTCAGAGTTTTTGTCTGAAGGCAGATATACATGCTAAAAAGTACAATATCCTTCAATTTTGTCCAAGAGTGTATTTTTCGAATGTAGATACAAGAAACTAATTTGCATAGTTACCCACAAATACTTTAGCATTTATTCCTTAATAAACTCAGAATATATCATCTTGATCATTAGCAAAGTTGTCTCCAGAGTGAACAACCGCTGCGGAAATTCATTAGCGATGAGCAATTCCCACCCATTATAATTTGTTTTGAAAATACAGCAATCCATAAATAAATCTTTAAATAAAAAGGCATATATGTATCATTTATTATTTAATTGGATGATATTTTAATCCAATATATGAATTTTTATTTAAATATTATAATTTGTATACTTTGTGTATAAGGTCTGTTTAAATTGTCGTTAATTATCTTGAAAAGTTGAAAGGTGTCGTGAAATAAGCCGAATCTACCAAAGGAATTTAGATATTAGATGTTATTTTTTAGTTTAGATCAATCAATAATCTTTAATATAATATAATAATATATATATAATATATATATATATATATAATATAACTATAGATTATTTAAAATAATAACTTATACAATTATAGAGATGCGCATCAAATGATGCAACACAATAGTTAAACAATACAAAACTGTGATAAATAAAAACAAGATGGGTTTAAAAAAAGCTAACATATCTTAATAAATGGTCTGGCTGAGTGTCGCGGTAGATGAAGTCGTGAGATAGATAACCGTTTAAACTTCTAAACTGCAGGAATCTTTATTGGACATCAACTTGGTGATGTCATTACACTGATGACGTCATTCATCTTCCTCTGTCCCCCCCTCTAAATTATCATCATCAACTTCCACATCCTTAATTTAAACAAATCTGTTAAATCTTTCACTTTCTCCAAACATTCTTTACCTCTTCGGCATAAATGTTACTTGATAGATTTAGTATCGTAGCCACTTGTAAACAAATTGATTCTGATATATTGCTATATAAAAGGTATAAAGATTTGACTTAGTAAACTTGATTAGAATTTTAAACAACTTTTCATATAACTGCTTGTGTAAGCTTGTAGCATGATTATTAACTGATTATAATTTGAGAATTTTTAAAAGCTTGCCTACTCCTCCGTTTTTCGAGATATAAATAAACGAGAAGATTTTTCGCGATGCTTTTCTATGGTCTTTTTTTTTCAAATATGATAGTGTTCTATTTACTTTTTCTATTATAAGTCGGTGGATGAGAGGGTAACACTCTCGATTCCCGACAGTCATGAACCGGGATTGAATCCCGCGTTAAAATTTTGTTTAATATGTGAATAACCTTCACATATATTATTCACTGTTTCAATTATCATGAACTAGGTTGCTCTTGCTGAGCGGTACCTATAAATGTGAATTTGAACCAGAACCTTTTCTATTATTCAGTGTTAAAGGTGTTTGGAATCTTCAAATAAAAATTAAAACTCATTATGGAAAATATATATAATTTATTTTTAATTATTCAAACAAATCTTGTTCCAAATTCACTTGATATTAGTATAAAAATATAACGAATATATATTAATAGTATTTAACACATTCTAGGAATTTATGCTTTACCAAATAAAACAAATTAAAAATGCGCTTTGCACTAAAAAGAATCACAAATAAGCATATTAGGCTGCAATTAAAAATAATTAAACATAGCGCATATCAAGAGAAAGGTGTCTAATTTGCCAAATATTTCAAAGGCCAGCTTTTATTTGGTCGTTAAGGTACAGTTTTCCCCACGCCTATAAGAGCCAATAAAGATATTTGGAAAAATTTTGAATAATTGAAAATAACCGATTAATTTATATTTATTCCTACACATGGCGCTTCAGCAACATTTAGTTCTTGATCAATTAGGAGACGCCTTTCTCAATTTTTCAACTTGATCTCAGTACAATATTGTTTCTATGCTATCTTTTCATATAGCACACACCATCAATCAAAAGTAGGAATTATTTTGAACTGCACATTTTTCTCAATTAAACAGTTATTAAAAAACCTGAAAACAAAACAAAAGTGCTTTTATCCATTCCAATACCCTTTGCAAAAAAAGCTTTCAATTAAAGAGGTTGCAGAAAATACATAAAATGAATTAAATGCATTCAATAAAGTGCGGTATGTTTCCTTATATCATGCACACCTGTTGTTAACTGTTATAAAGGCTGTTTAAAGTGGTATGAATTCAAAGATAAATAGGAATATATTTTGGATCAAAAATAATTTATTTACCAATATTTTATCATATGTTGTAATATCTTTAAAAAAGGTTGGCATTCAGCTAACAGAAATATTTGGTAAATAAATTGTTTTTAATCTAATATATTTCCTTTTTAAGTAAATATCGATTTATAGAATGCTCTATTAAAAATGATATAATTAATTATTTTCATATCTGTGAACACATTTAATAATTATTGTTGATGTGTGATGCAGGTGAGTTTGATGACTTTACAAACCACTTGTTACTACATAAGGTAATGTAAAAACCTTAATTTGTTTTCCAACTCGTACTGTAAATTACACACAAGATTATACTCTACACAAAATCTTCAATAAATTAATAGAGGTATCGTTAGTGTATTATTTGTGATTTATAAATGACAGTGTGTTCGATGAACAATTTGAAAATACAAAAGAATCAGTAAAAAACTTTATTCTAACTGTAGAATTTCTACTGGAGTATTTGATTCTTGTTTACTAAATACGAATTACCGATATCTGGCCCTTGCAGTATTAATATTTCAGGTGAGTCAGTCCGAGACTGATGTAGATCTTCAATCAGGTTCCTCTGTGGTGATCGATCTATAGCCAGAATCTGGGGGTATGATGTCTCATTCATTGAAGATTTTAGTGAGAAAAATATAGAGTTAGTTTCCCCTTGACTTCCACATCCATATACCAATGACTTCTTAGTGTCATCCATCGTTTTACAAAGATAAAACGACCTTCGAACAATATTTACAAGTGTTTATTGTTATAAGAATATAATACACCTTTCGTCTCAGTATTTATGTAAAGACTCTGCGCCATCTATTCACCGTCTCTGCAATATTGCAGACTCGGGTAATTATTAACTCAACGGGAGTCTTTTTTTTTTCAGGTCGATTTTCCCCCGGTATAAACTTTTATCTAGGTTCTGACTCTAGAATTGACTCAGCCGTCTTAGCACTTCTTTGATAGCTATAAAGTTATCGCAAATTTCTTGTAAATTGCGTGAAATCAAAGCTCACCCTGAAATGTCAAGAGCCAAAATTATGATATCCAGTTGGGCGTTCTGAATTTATGAAATCTGATGTTGTGGTTTGTCAACGACTCAATCTACTAGAATACAGAAGCGGTCAATAGATGGCCCATAGCTGAATAGAATAGATCTCTTATGGTTGAATATATATTCAAGAAAGATTATTAGAATACTTTCAAAGTATGACTATATATATCCATCTAACTATGCTCTGTAAATTCTCTTCAGATGATAGAATGAGAGTTTGGATAAACGGTTTAACTATATTATATATCTTTATAATTAATTATTCTCTAATTAATTTATAAACCTAACTGGCGCCTTGTCTGAATTGTGTTTGCGGAAGAGCATTGCTCGATGCGAATATTTATACATAGATTATACTCTCTTCTAAAGGTCTATGTCCATATTTTCCTCAAATACCATAACAATGATTCTCCACCAAAATGTCGCACATATAATCAGAATCATCCAATAAAGAATTATAGCTCTTAAAAGCGGTATGCTGGATTGAATTGGCGAAACCTCTGGCAGGGTTCACCACTGATGAGCCAGGCCCTCCTGATATTTTTTCAACGCTGTAAGGATGGTAGGAACTAAGTTTTTTTTATAAAGAAAATAATCGTGCTAAAAATATTCTATTTCTCATAATTTTTAAATGTTTAAACTCAAGACACTATTTCAACTACGATTCTATAAAAGCACAACTCGATTCTACTCCAGAACATCTGGTTATTAAGAGTCATCTATTAGAATTTTAACTAAAGTTTGAGTCAGTTATAATTTTCTCCTTTTTTTTCTATATCTTGGACAAATATTCATGGGCAAAACTTAACGAAGTAGAAAATCTACGATATCGCTGTTTGTAAATCTTTTTAAGGTGACAGATTCAATTTTGTTTACACTTGATTATCTTGTATGTCTTCAATAAAGGTCACTATTCATCAAATATTTTTCAGAGTTATCGTCTAAATCCCGATATACATGCTAAAAAGTACAACCTCCCTAAGTTGTGTCCATGAGTGTAAATACAAATATTCTTAGAGAGCCTATTTTCTGAATTAAAATCTATGTTTTTATTTTCTTAATTTTTGAAAGAACTCTTCTCCTTTGCTAGAATATGCAGAAATTCACCCCAATTTAAAATACTTATGTAAAACACAAGAGAGATAAGGTGTTATGAGGGTAACATTAAAATATATTATAAAGTAAATAAAGCCTCCAGAGCTAAGTTTCTTGTTCAAATTTTATTTTCAAGCTTTCGGACTTGTTAGTCCTACAGGAGTATCACGTTAATAAATTGATGATATATATACTATTTTTATATACAAATTAATTTTCACATATTTTAAATATTATCGTAAAGATAGAGGCTGCCTGGCCGGCATTCATATTTCTTTAAATATTAATGATATTGAGAGGGGAAGAAAATAAATATTATCTTCTTTGTGTGTTATAAACAATTTTTGAATTATTAAAATATATAAGTTTTCCAGTTTAACCAATTGGCGCAGAAAAATAACGAAAATTCATTACAGAATAATTTTAATTTAGTAGATTAGTTATATAAAGATATCTTTATATAAATTCTAAATCTGTTCTCAGTAAACCTCTCTATGAATGTCAAAACTCTCACCATATTTTCCCTGTCAGCCATCTTCATCTTTCTTATCCCCACTCAATCATATTAGGGTATCAAGCTGTAAAGCTTGTCGATGGTGTCTGCTGGGGATGAGTAGAACTCATCAATGGATGAGTCAATAAAGTCAATAATATGTTTTGGGGTTGCAGATTGAGAATTTCACTTAGTACATAGTGAGAAAACCTTGAAATCATTCTGGAAAGTCATTGTCCGTAGATGACCAGACTTAAGTCTGGAAATCAAAGGCTGTTGTTCACCTATTAACCCTAATGATTCTTGATATTATTTCTAAGCTAATTCGTTTTGAGAAATCATTTATCGTTGGGATTTTAATATTTTAAAATCATTTAAAATGTCAAAATTTAAGCAAATTTAAGAATTGAATTCCATCTATATATCTCTCTTAATTGATATAATCAATTTTTACGTTAACTCTTCAGACTTTAGGTTATATTTAACCCTATTTTGGATAAGCTTCTTTTTTTTGGGCTACAATATTTCCCAATATTTCTAAATTATGACAAAAATCAAGTTTTCTTTTTTTCTCTTTCTCAGATTGCACCACGCTGACGAGGGACAACAGCCCAAAACGCGCACGTGGTTAGCTTTTCTTGATTAATCAAGAATGGGTATTGGCCAATTTTGGAATAATTAAAAATCAAAGTTTAGTTTATATTTCTCTCTCCATCTTCCTTTTTTTTAATCTCTACTTGCTCAATAGAGAGATAAGAGCTTGCCAGTTTCTAACTACACTGATTTTTCAGATATATTATATAATTTTTCATTGCCGTGGAAAAACTCACCTATTACCTAATAATATTTACGATTGATACATGAAGTAAAATACAGAATATTGGTTAATAGATAGCTAGTGTTCACAAGAGCCAACTATAAATCAAGTTGAAGGTTAAACGAACGATTTAATAGTGAGAGAACGTAATCTATTCAATGTTAGAAATTACAGTTGCACATGGGTGTTTAAACTTCAGTAAATATATAGAAACAGAATACATATTCAACAATTTAGAAAATGCATAGGCCATAAATTAATCTATAAAGAAAGACACTCAAAGTCAGATAATGGGTCTCTCAATTGTATTACTATCCAGCCTGGTATTTACAGTTGAATTTGACTTGCTAAATCCCATTTATGGCACAATGGGCTGCCAGATGAGTAAATAATGGTTTGTCTCCATTAGAATACATGTAAATTTACAAAAGCGCGTAAATATTTCATGGCACTTTCTATCAAACTAAAGTTTACACTGCATATAACTATATGGAAAATAGTTGACTATATAAAAGAGCTGAATAACCCAACTACTTCCCGAGTGAATATTTTTCAAACGTTCAATATGTTCCAGTTCTATTATGTTATCATTTTTCTCGAGAAATCAACTTCCCTTCACGAACGGTTTCAGAACGACAGCCTGTACTATGTATCATCAAAGTTTTAATTTAAGCTGAACAATAGAGCTAAATATGAATTAGAAATTGTTTAAAGTATGGGTGAGAATCTAGAGAATAGAATTTCAACTTGAAATTAAGAGAAATATTAGCAACCCAAAAATAATTTTGAAGTATTAGACTATGTTATATTTGAAAATCAAAGTATATAATATCATTTAAATACTCGTGATTCCATTTAATATATTTTGTAATATAGGAATTATCAATTTGATATTCAGTACTATTGACATTACCTGAACCACTCCCTTATTCAATGCTTTGAGGTAACAAAAACAAGTATTTTTATCCTATAAATTATTGTTATTAAAAATAAACTAAGCTTTGTCATCACAGGTTATCTGTGTTATCTTATTTTATTACTTTCTGTAGGATAAAGTCATTCCGTGCCGACTTTAATGCCTGCAAAACTCTATCATTAATTATATATTTACACTCATGGACAAAACTTAGGACAGTTGTACCTTTTTTCCATGTATACCGTCATTCAGAAAATAACTCTGAAAGATATTTGATACACAGTTTATTGAAGATACACGAGATAACCAAGTGTGAACAAAATTGACTCTGTCTTCTTCTAAAAAAACGGTATTATAAAAAATATATATATTTACTTTAGTTTTCTTCATGAGTGTATAGTGTAAAGTGATACCAGCTAGTACAAACAACAATACAGGGCTTTAACATATTTTAATCCAAAAGCGAATTACCACTACAAATATGTAAACATACAATATGCTTGCAGTACACAAATTCCTTAATATTGCTGCCCTTAAAATAGGTCATCTCTTTAGTTATATTAATCAATATTACTAAGGATTAAATTTCACATATACCGAATACTATAATATAGTTTTTTTGGCTGTTGGATCGAATTGGAGAAATCGCATGGGAAAGTCCCATAAATGATGAACCTTTCATTTCCAATCTTCTATATATTCATAATAGATAGTATACTCAATTTATATGGATAATATTTTTGTGAACAACTTGTTTACAAATGGCAAAATAGAGAATAACAAATCAATTTTTTAAAATTTGGAGATTATTTTGGTTTATAGTGATTACTATATTCGACGCGAAATTTTATAAATATAAATTTTAAAATAAAATTATGTACAGTAGAACCTCTCTGTAAAGGACACCTAATTGCAGAGGTAAAGTGTCCTTTAGATAGAGATGTCCTCTTACCGGAGAGTTGCTAAATAGTAAAAATAATAAATTTGCGAATGAAAACTTTTTTTGTAAATACTAGAGAGTTAGTTATCACAGATTTAACAATTTTTGTAAATATATTCTTGATTATCTTTCTAACCCGGAAGAATCATGTTTCTAATATATCTTATTATTTTTTAATTTATTTATTTTTTGTATAATATGTTTATAACTTCTTTTGTTTAAAAATATAAATCGACACAATTATCCCTAGTCGGGATATCACTTTTTGTGTGTTGAAATAAAATAAAATAAAAACTGTCCTTTTTAAAGAGGTGTCCGCTAGCGGGATGTCCGTTAAAGGGAGTTTCTACTGTATATAAATTCAGAAGATATGCAATTAAGTCATATAAAGATAATAATAGAAAACCTAAAATCTCTAGAAGCAAACAGATCGTAATTGATTCAAATCAAATAAAATAATAAAATATTCAACCATTTATTATATCCTTTGTGAAATATTCCACGTCGTTATAAACATCATTTGCTCAAAAATAAAAAGAGCATCTAATCGATGATCCCAATTTATAATAGCAGACGACTTTTCTGCGAGCAACTTTAAATTGGGAACATAGAATTTTAGTTAACAATTCTTTTTCTAAACTTCTTTCTTTTCTTTCCAAATGATTTTAATTGGGTGTTAGATTAGAAATTTACATTATTTTACTTTTTTATATATTTAAATATTCCTTTTTATTAAAGAATATTTTGGTTCTTTAGGAAATATTTCGATATTCAAGTTTTTTTCCCTCAGAACTTCATTATTATGTATAATTGTCTGACCACATTTTTCTCTCCCTCATCTGTTTCCTTGTAAAATAATCTTTAACATATCAAATGTTCACAGCTTGCCTTTCCCCCCCCATTTTTTTCATTTCCTTTAATTTCAATTTCTAATCATATTGATATAAATTTTAAATATTTTTTCTCTCGAGAGTAAAAATGTAATTTATTCTTTGAATTAATTTCTAGAATTATTTCTTTAATCGATATTTATTAGGAGAATATTTTATGGGTATTAAAAGAACGAATATCACAAGTCATGATAACCATTGTGGGTAGATATCTTTAGAAGCTCTTTCAATTTCTGGAGATGCAAAAATTCCTCTAAAGGAGATCTTTGATTTTTTATCTGAGCTATGGGGGAATTTTTAATGACTCGACTTGAGATTATCTCAGGTTTTTGAAATCAAATGTAAATATAAATTTTTATATTTCTATACCGTTTTTAAAGTACTCTAAATATTTATATACAGTTAAACCTGTCTATAGCGTCCCCCTCTAGAGACTCACCAAATTAGGACGCTATAGAGAATGGGTGCTGTAGACAGGTCACTTTTAATGTAAAATGTTTGCATTTTTAATGTTTAAAATCGGGCGCTATAGAGAGATAGGCGCTATTTAGAGGGGGCGCTATAGACAGGTTTAACTGTATATACACATGAACTGAAATAAACGTTCCTCTCTATTTATATATGCATTAGAACAATGCATCATTTTTATCGCGCCAGTAAAAACCTTACCTGTGATAAGGAAGGAGCTACAGCACCAATTTTGGAAATTGCAGACAAAGGCCAACCTGTATACCATGATTTCCGGCTATAGCGCTCATAAGTACAGCGGTGGTTTCGATTTCATAGCATCCTACGATGGTTATGAAGTCGGTAGAAATTACCAAAAAGGTGTTTAAACTAGTGATGTGAATAGAGCTGATTTCCAGGCAAGAATGCATCATATAACTGCATATATGAGCAGTCAGGATATGTCTTCTTCATTTTTAATGTATATATGTGGGTGCGTTTGATGTCTAGAATAATGTATTGTCACAGCCGACATAGATTCATGTAAATATTTTCATTAGTTTTTCCACTTATTAAACAAATTAATATTGTTTTAATTATTCTTTTATGTTGTTAACTTAGTGCAGCTACGCGCGCTCGCGTCGGCTCCTCTCTTTGTTTGTCAGATAACCAAAATAAAGCTACATCTTTTAATGAGAACTCGTTCTGGTTTATTCTACAGAACAATGGAAACCGCTGAGCAAAAACAATCTGCATCTCAAGGTGTAACAGTATTATGTTTGTGTCTATATCATAATTATCTTTTTATAGTTGTCTTTGTTCATAAAAATGCCTTCGCAAGAAACCATTAATAGTGTGTTTTAAAAAGTTCAATATATCACTTTTTATATAATTGATTGAGCAGAAAATGGAAAATTCTCCCGAATATCTTCTTATTATAAAATTCGAAATAAATAGAGTGAAATGTGTCTTATTCATATTTTGCGTAGTACAGCCTATGGTATTTCTAGTCGTTACTAGGTGGTGGCTTCTTTTCTGTATGTTTGCTAGAGATATTTGATAGTGTTGATTCAGCTTGACCTTTATCTTATAAGGTGCTGTGACTTTCGTCTAGTAAAATACGTTCACTTTGGGATTATGGTTCTTAACAAGAACCTGCTGGTTGATCATCAGATTAATGATAATTTGCACAATTTGCATCCCTCAACTCTGGGGATTGTCCTCACAATGACGGACACTTCGAAGGATGGAAGCCGATGTGCTGAGGGCCTTTGTTAACAAACGTTTTCCCCCGGAGCCTCCGTTAATTGGTGAAGATAATGAGGAGGAAGGGACACTGAAAAAAGTTAATTCGGCGTCTAATTTGCATAGTTTAGAGATTAACCTGTGTTAACAGGAGTTGTCTTCTTGGCCGTTCTTTGATTGGAGTTTCCCTCCAGAGGTTTAGTCTTCTCTCTTTGACGCTTCCAAAGATTGTATCAGCTAAGTCCTTGTGCGAGTTCTTTAATTACTCTTCCCTTCCGAGACTATAAGAGATTGAAAGTACTTAGAATAATTAGTTATTTTCAGATTGCCCCTCGTATGTATAGAAATAAATTGAATTTTATAATTTAATTTTGTGAAAATAAATTCGTGTTTGATACCACTTTGAAGGTGAAATTAAGTTTTTAATCTTCTGTAATATTTCGATACCATGATGACGTTTTAACTTCAAATGTTGAATGGACCATAATTTACCCCCGAGCACATACACTACCCAAATTACACTATACATTTTCACATAGTCCATCACAAAATACTCGTATATTACCATTCTATTCTGATCGTGGTGATAAAATGGTAGAAATCTTGTATTCTAACTGATCTATGTGTGTTTCTACACATGTGTATAAAATGCAATTTAAATATATGTACAAAAATATTATCTATTATATTTATGTGTTCATTGTTAGAATTGAACCTTTTGAAGAAGAGAGCACTATGTATATTATATTTTACTTTTTTATAAATTTGAAATTATATATATTTTAGAATGAGAAGAAGTGGCACGATTGTATCTCTTCAGGTGGTGATTTTCACAATGCATTAATACAAATTAAAACACCAAAACGCGAATGTTTCTTTTCACAAATAAATCAAACTTCTACTGCCCTTACTACGATGAAAAAATATATAATGTATTAAGTCGACGTGTAAACAGTTTGATAGAATGGAACAAATTTTTCAAACTCTTCACTAGTTTCTTTACCTCAAATTGTTTCAATATGCCTAGAGAAAATAGGTTTTAAAGTTATAGTAACAAATTCCTAAAACTTTGTTATATTAAACAGAGTTCGAAGTCTTTCATTACCTATGAAATAGTTTGATGAAACGAACAAAGTTTTTCAAATTATAGAAGTGTAAACAAACTAAAAATATCAGTATTCCCAAAGTTATTTTCATCATGTAAAGTACACAGAAAACATTTTAACTTCGGGTTGAAAAGTGAGCAATTCCAGAATATTTCTGTGTGAAGAGAATAATATGTTATTTATTGGTGTTAGTTTATATTCTCTGTTTTTAATTTCTAGCTCTCTTTGTTTAAAAGCTTCTCATAAAAGAACTTCGTCAAAAATATATAGCGTAATTATATTTCTGAAATTTGGTCTCAATTTTTTAACGCTGTGATTCTATCAAACATTATTAAATTTCTACAAAAAATCACACACACCTAACTTCCATCTTTCGATCGCTCAGTATCTTAGATTTCGCAAAAACACATATCACTAACTTTATTCCAATGGATATCACTTTTTTTTATGAGGTACCACAAAAGTAAAATTTCCAAGGCGGTGGTGTGTGTGTGTGTCCTTAGGATCTCTGTCGTTATAATCTATGTCAGGGCGTGGCGTTGTTCCATAATGGGACCAGAGACTGGCGGAGGTCTTAAATGACAAGGTTGGGATGTTGGAAGAAGTATACCCAAGATTTGGGAAACCCAGAAATAAATGTCTAACGTGTGATAGTGAAGTGACGCAATTTGACATATTGGATTAGACATACAGCCGTATGGCCCACTCTTTGAAACCCTCGTTCAAAGGTGTTGTCTTCCCAGTATGTCCCAAGTATCCATGGTAAAGGCCATGATGATTTAAATATGTAGAGGTAAACGGCTGATTTTACTGCAAGGACCCATTATGCCTACATCTATTCCAGATGACTGTTAGTTTTTTAATTTATAAGATAGAAGAATAATCTCAACAGAGATCTCTTATAAATATGAAACTCAAAACACCTATTGAATTAAACAATTTTTATATCAATTGTCTATATATTTAATATAAATATAGTGTAAATAGAATAATTATTGCTCATAAAATAATATAAATAGAAATATCGGAATAATAAAAATATTTATTAATCCAATATATTCATCTTCATATATTTATATATATATTTTGAAAATAGAGCAATCCATAAATAAATCTTTAATTAAAAAGGCATATATTGGATCAAAATATCATTTATTTTCCCAATATTTCAGTTGGCTGAACGCCAAACTTTATCAAGGTATTATAACATATTTAATCTTTTTTAAACACCTTGATAAAGGTTGGCGTTCAGCCAACTGAAATATTGGTAAAATAAATGATATATTATTGATCCAATATATGCCTTTTTAATTTAAATATATATATCTTTACTATATTTATGTTTAATGTGAAAACTTTGATTTTTTAAATTGTATATATATACATCTAGATGAGATTTGTTTAATACTTCGGAGGGGCAAAAATTTCGTAAATCTTCACTTGCCTTTGAATGATATAATTAAATAGAAAAAAAGATACAAGAGCCTCTTTTGGTTGGTTACTTGCACTCATTGGAAGGAATGAATCCTGTAAGAATTACGGGGACCATTGAAGCAATCTATTTTTAGAAAAATTGTCCAATGTCAAATTTCAGCTCCCTCTCTCGTCGCGTTTGTTTCTTCTCAAGAAAAAAAGACTAAATTACAATATGAAAATACGGGGTTATAATGAAAATTATTCTTCTACAATAATATTCACTAAATAACCTTTCATTAGTTACTTTCCCAGGTATTTCTAAATTCGTAAAATAGTTGTGTCATTCAGAATGTAAAAATAGAAAAATAAAATATATAACGAGGCAATATGTTATATAATCAAATGCTGTGGGAAAAGAACTTAATAGGAAAATAAATGTAAATAAATATCTAACAAGTTCGGTAGACTTATTCGAGGGTGGTTTATTTTATGGAAGGTTGTTTTTCTTGACATGTGTTATATCTCCAAGCGTCTTCAACATGAAGCAGGCGTTGTGTACTGCCTTTCCTAGAGTGTTGTTTGAGATGTTATAAGAAAAACATCTTTCAAGAAGAAACTAATCCCAAGATGATTGGCGTTCTACTAGATGAAATATTATGGATATATCTGAATAATACTTTTTGTAAAATTATATTTCACTGAATCAACAATTTTCCCTCCATTGTTTGAAGAGGTACTTTAAAATATTTATGTTATATGTTGTTAATTAATATTTAGAATGATTGTTTTGGCATTGCCTTATTGCTTTTCACCGTTAAACTTTGTTTAAACTGATTCTAATTGAAAATATAATGATCAAATTAACGCCATCTAGTGTTAAAATTATAAATATTTTTTTAACGCTACACTTTTTATTTTTAAAATATAAATATATATAATTGAAATTCATTTTTACAGTTTTTCTTAAACTGCAATGAATAAAAATGGAAAGAGGGAAGTTATGGATCATCAGTGTTGAGCTTCTCCGACTAAACCGTTGGAGGATGGGGGGAGCAACTGATGAGAAATACCTTCTCTCTTCTAAATCTTTATTCATTACACTATAAGAGCTGTAAAAATAAACTCTAATCCTATAAAAGTAGAATTAAAATATAATTTTTAATTATATACGAGCACGAAACGTGTTCGTGATTGACTTTTCTTGATTTATCAAGAAATTGGGTTGGCCAAATATCACGGAGCATGTTAAATAAACGTTTAGTTTATTTTTGTTTCACTAGATGGCACTCTGCCATTTAAAAAAGCTCATGTGAGCCTGATCAGGATATGTCTCTTTTGTTTTTAACATCAACACCTGAATCAACACCTGACCTATTAAATAGTTTTTATTGTTTTTTCACGCATATATATATAAAGGTCGCCTCCTTCGTCAAAATAGACGCCATCTATTGACCGTCACTGCAAACTAGAGACCAGTTGTCTCTGACCTGAGGCCGCTAGTTTGCTACGACGGTCTATAGATGGTGTTTAGTTTTGACGTCTATTTTGATGGGAGAAGCGACCTTTATCTTCATAGATGAATATCCTCCCGGCACAATTGCCATATGCATATATATATAAACATATTAGCGCTTCAATGTTTTCATTTGCTGTATATAGATGGTGTGTTATCGCTTTATATTAATTTATGCCTAACTGGCCTTTTCATTACTGTTTGCGGAAGAGCATTGCTCGATGCAAATATTTATATGTAATTCTACTGTTCTAAAAAGCTTATGTACATAGTTTGCTTTAATATCATTTCAGAGATCCCACCAGTTTAATCTAACATACCCCTGCAATATTGCAATTGGCTTTTTTTATTTTTATGCCAATACTGATGCTAAACTCTTAGAAAAGGTATTTTTATTGAACTATTGACATAAGTTTTGAGAAAGGGCAGTAGAAATATATATTTATAAATGAAAAAAAAACAATAGAAAAAATAAATGGGTCAGGTGTTAATATTAAAAATAAAGAAAGCATATCCTGACCAGGAGCACATGTGCTTTATGTTGATATTAAAAATAAAGAAAGCACATGTGCTCCTAGTCAGGTAATGCTTTTTTATTTTTAATATTTATAAATACACTGGTGTCCAAAAAATAAGAAACTTAACCAATATTGAAATTTCTCAAAAGCTAATTTATTAACAAATATAAAATTTAGTATACAAATAGTTTAAAATATGGAGCAGTTCCTCCAATAGAGCAGTTCTTAGCTCAACGAGGGTTCTGGGAGAGGGGTGACGAGCTCCAATACGCCTCCCTAGAGCATCCCACACATGCTCTATTGGATTCAGGTCCGGAGATCTGGCTGGCCAATCCATCCTTCGAATATTCTCACTCTGGAGATATTCATTGACTAGCCTAGCCCTATGCGGACGAGCATTATCGTCCATTAAAATTAAATTGTGACCAATTTGATCTCTATAAGGTCTTAGATAGAGCTCAAGGATCTCGTCCCTGTACCTTTGGGCAGTTGAAGTGCCCCCAGAAAAAATGTGGAGGGGTGTGCGTCTGCTAGAACTGATTCCAGCCCAGACTAAGAGACTGCCTTCTCTAAAACTGTCTATTTCCCTGATGTTACTGGGATGATAGCGGGTTCCAGGCTCCCTCCAGATGAAAACTCGTCGAGAATCTGTGTTTAAACTAAATCTTGACTCGTCACTGAAGAGAACATTGGCCCACTGATCATGAGTCCAGGCGTGATGTTTCAAGCACCAATTCAAGCGGGCTCTCCTGTGAGCAGAGGTTAAAGGGATACAGACCATTGGTCGTCTTGCATCAAGAGCACCTTCGTGAAGCCTTCGGTAAACAGTTTGTCTTGAAATTCTCGTTCCAGTAGCACTTGAGAGTTCATTAGAGAGTTGAATAGCTTTCATCTCCCTATGGCGCTTGGCAGTTACGACCAGATAACGGTCTTCAGAGGTAGCTGTTTTTCTTTTTCTACCAGAACCTTCTTTTCTTTTGATGGTTCCTGTCTCAATGAACTGTTTCCATATTTTGCTGACCACAGATTTATTCACATTTAGCCATTTTGCTACTTCAACTTGTAATTGCCCTGCCTCCATTCTTCCAACAGCTCTCCATTTTAAATCATCTGCTAAAATTTTTCGTAAACTCATAATTAACTAAGAACTAAATAAAATTATAATTGGACAATTCTTAGATGGGGTAAACGACAAGCCAAATAGCACACTTATAAAGACAAGCAAAAATTTGCATATTTTCAATTTTACCGAATCGAATGGTTGCGATAAATAAATTCTACGACTTAAAATACCTAATTAAATTACTTTTTAGCTTTTAGCGTGGTATATTTTGTAACATATCATTAAAAAAACAAAGGTTTCTTATTTTTTGGACACCAGTGTATATAATATTTCAATTCTTGAGTATTTTTATATAAAAACTTTCTAATATCAACTTTGTTAAGTAAATTAGATATAGAAAACAGGTATCCGGCATGTGATATTGAAATTTTAAAATATTTCCACGTACATATAATCTACATATGTGTGTGCTTCCATCTTTTACTTAATAAAATTAATTCTCACCGAAAGTTGAGAATCAAAATTTAAAAATAAAACTAGAATCGCTTCATTATTGTAATAATGAAATAGTTTCTGAGGAAAACGAAACCTTTGCACAATTGACAGGCATTGCTTTTTAAAAATGCTCTAAATAATCTTTTTATAGCAATCTCTCCCATATATTCACAATTATTTTGCCATTACACTTTATCGTTAAAAGGTACACTGAGATTTTAGAAAGAGAAGATTTCCATATTGATATATTAAATTCGAATAAGCTCGAGATATCGGGGCGCAATATGAAATATAAGATCATTGTTGTAAAAAGGTGTTTCGAATATAAAAAAATAAATAAAAGAATGGTGAACATTGGCAGTGTGACCGGATAAAAATCATTCTCCCGGAGTGAGCTCCAATCAATTCCAATCAATATTCTTAAATACGCCACCTGATTGGACCACCGATAGCCACACTGTCCTGTAGCCAATCAGGAAGCAGCCAAATGGCTTTCTCCATCCTGCCAGGACTGCCGTTGGACATATATATAGACAGCCTGCACCACGCTGACGAGGCCCAACAAACCGAAAGTCGTACATGGATGACTTTTCTTGATTTATCAAGAAATTGGGTTGGGCAAATATTATGTAACAAACCTAAATAAAAACGTTTAGTTGTTTTTTGTTCCACTAGATGGCGCTCTGCCATTTAAAATGTTCATGAGAGCGGTCAGGATATGCATTTTTTTTTCTATTTATAAATATTAATACTTGAACTTTTTTTATATTTTTCACACACTGTATATTATCTATAAGTCGATATAATGTCTTTATATTTGAAATGGAAACAATAAATATTTATATTTAAAGGAAACATTCATTGTTTCCATTTATTATAACATCCCATTAATTTTTCCATTTCAGTAAGGGCAGTAGAAATTGTTTTTTTTTTTTAAAGAATCATACGCGTCTATAATAGTTTCGCTTTTTGATAACAGATGGCGCGCTAATGCATCATAATATATCTTACATATTTTTCTGTGTTAATATATTATTTTACATAAGTCTGAGTATTATTATGTGTGTGATCTTTAAATATTTGTTTACAGACTTGTTATACCTGTAAGTTATTGTGTTGAGCTAATACATTTAGTGTCCGCGTAGCTCTCTATTACGGTATTTGAAAAGACCACGGTTTAAGATTGTTAATCAGAAAATTATGCCTGTATGAAAATTATTAATTACTCTTGAAAGAATATCAATTTTTTGTGTAGTATTACATTTGTTAAGATTTTTTTTTTGCATTTCCCTAGTACACGTGGTACAGGCCATGATAATCATGTTGGGTAGAAGTAGGCGATTGCTTTTACTGTAAATGCACCACATTTCTACACATGTGAAAATCAGTTTGACTTTGCATTTACAAATGTGCAAGAAGCCCGATTAGTTTTAAGAATACTATTTACTGGGGAAATTTTCACTCGGATACTATCTGGGCGGAGCAGGGTCACTTGGCTGAAGTAATTTCGTATTTGGCTTTGAATCAGATTGGATTTTACTCCAGACAAATATATAAACCTTCAAGAATGAAATAGGTTTTATTTAAATTATGTTCAGTAATTTTCAAAGGAGCCTATTGGGTTGTTTTTAGTTCCAAGTGAGGTGTATGATTTTGATTCTGATATTAAACATAAGACTTGGTCGATAAGTTGTTTGTGATTTATTTACTGTTATTGTCTACAACCACCTGTTAGAAAATTCTATTAGAATATCTGTGATAAGGGTTAAGTTTACAAGGCATCTTTACTGGATTAACTTGTATATTAGCAGAATATGAGTTCAGTATATGGCATACTGTACTGGCGGGGCTCCAGATGCCTATTCCATCAGAATTATCTCGAGGCGTCATGAATATTAATAATTCTTAATTATATAAAGGTCTCTCTTAGGAGTTCCATATATGGCAGTTATAGGATTGTGGAGGTTAGTGGAGATTATGATGGCACCAGGCTGGCTGTAATGTTCCTATGGTGCTGATGAATACGACCAGCCCCATCAGCGTTCTTTCCACACAATTACTTCCTGCGCATGTGTGCGTCTGAAAAATGATCTTAACGGCCACTTAATCGTTTGGTAATTTATTGGGCTTCTCCTTACCTGGCTCTTTTCGGCTGTGAATGAATCTGTTTGTGTCTGCGTCATCCTACGCTGGATCATTTTGGCTCTGAATGGATTTGGTCAGTGTTTGTGTCTGGGTCATCCCGCGCTGGTTCTTTTCTGCTGTGGATGTATTTGATCAGTGTTTGTGTCTGAGTCGCTCTTTTCTTCTGTGAATGGATTTGATCAGTGCTTCTGTCTGCGTCGTCTCGCGCTGGCCCTTTTCTTCTATGAATGATTTAGTTGTGTCCGTGTCACAACTCGCGTTGTCTATTTTCTGCCAGAATTTGACATACCTATTGTTTAGGCTGCTCTCCATGTCAAATATCTATCCTATAAGGATATGGCTATTGCTCAGGTCTGTCCTTCTATTCCTCTCTCCCTATTCTGATTCTTTTCTACCGGCTCCTTCCTGCTTATTGTGTTCTTTCGATGATTGTCTGCTATGTATGTCTTGAATTGCGAGATAATCGTGTTCAAATCAGTTCTATTCCTGAATCGATAACTAAAATTAAATCGTTTTAGAGCAATATATAGGCGTGAGTTATAAAATATTTTTTATATACAAGAATTCTCCATCGTCGCATACCTGCCATAATTTACACCAAGACCGAATTTACCTGAAATGCCATCCACCCCGAGGCTGTATACATTATACGTTTTAAAACTCTTTATTCAGACATTGTTATTAACTACATAGCATTCTTTACATGGTAGTATTTACATATAAAAATATCCATAGCTATATACACACAGTATTTATATAAGGTAAAGTTTTAGGTTAGCAAGGATTGTTGAATATAGAGGCATTGAGAGTATATATATTTACAGCATTTATATGAACACCTTATATATGAACACATTGGGTAGAAATTTTGACGTAGGAGATTGGTCTATATAAACATAAATTGAGTGTTTAGTCATATTACCTGTATTCTCTCATCTATAGATATAATACATACTATACAACTCCTTATTTTTAATTGATTAATATTAAAGTTTGAGAAGAAATCTCTAAATATCTATGGGAAACATTGAAGTAGTACTCAGTCCACCAATCAGTGACACAAACACTATTTGATGATAATCATAACTCTCGATTTAAAATGAAAACATCAATAATATAAAGGTATATTCAATTATAAAAAAAATCGAACATTGTCTCTCCAATTTGAAAACAAGAGTTTTTCATTAAAATATCTATATATATATATAAAAATGAATGTTTGTATGTTTGTCTGTTTGTTTGTTTGTATGTCCGGTATACAAATTCTCAGTAGTTCACTAATTCAAACCAAAATTTCCATACATAGGTAAATATTTACGGGGAGACGATAGGCTATTTTAAAAAATATATAAATCATTTATTAAAAGTATATATTCAAATTATTCTACTTTTTTTTGGCTCACGAACAGCGTCCTCTATCAAAGATTAGATTGAATTATGCTGATGCAAACAAATAAATAATGCTAATAACAAACAATTATAAAAATATTCTTATCTAAATATATATCACTCGGGTAGATATGCACACGGGTCAATCCCGGAGCGAAGCCCGGGTCACCCGTCTAGTATATAATATAAATAAAATTCACAAGAATAAAAAACTATATATGAAAAAAATGTCGATTCCTTTCCTTTTTTTTTCGTTTTAGAATTTGGAAAGAAATTACCATGGTTATTTCTCTTTTTCTTTCCCCTTTTTCTCTTCTATTATTCACATTTTAAATTCCATTATATGGCATGCAGAAACCGATGGGTCACTGGAGAAAGGTATTTTAATAACCAATTAATTCAAAATCATTTAAATATAAAACAAACTCGTTTATTATAATTTAGCATAATACTTAATGCTTTTGTAATTTACTCATTACATGTATCTTTTGTTCTTTCTATCTCCTTAGAGACAATATGAGAAATATTTATCATTCTCTCTTCTTATTTGATATTTCCATTTTATGGCCCGAGGCTGAGATACGCTGTTGTCTTGTAATTTAATATCGCATAATTGAGAGAAGTGTTTAAATCGTGTTCAGAATTTCTGTGAAATTTGAATTATTGATAATGACATTTTAATATTAATCTTTCAACCAAAAATGCAGTCTAATATATATTTGATTAACATATATAAATTATAAAATAATAATAAATTGACAAAATAGGTTTTCCTGAAGATAGAGGCTGCCTGGCCGGCATTCATATTTCTATGAAAAATAGACACTTTGGCCAGGTAGAGTTTTTTTATTTTCTCAAATTTACCTCTCCTGACGAAGACAAAATATTTTTGTCGAAACGTTGAGAAAATAAAAAAACTCTAACTGGCCGAAGTTTCTATTTTTCATAGAAAATAGGTTTTGTAATCGTTTGTACATTGTTTTTTCACACCCTTCCGGCCTTTAATAACCCTTTCATGATTTTTCAGGATACTCTAAAGACCAGATTTTTTAGTCGTTGAAGTACCGCTTACATTATGCTGATGACATCCAACAGCAGGTAACGCGTACGTGTTAGCTTTTCTTGATTAATCAAGAAAGAGTATTTGGCCAATTTAAGAATAATTAAAAACCAGAGATTAGTTGATATTAATTCCGACAGATGGGGCCAGCCATCAGAATTTTTTTTTGCACAATCAGGAGATGCTTTTTTCGTAAAATAGGTCATTTTGGTATATTTAATTATCCGAAAAAAAATCAACATAATTCTTATTTCGCACTTTTATCATTTAAATTGGGAAGTTTTTTTATCGAATATGTTATTTAGTTACTTTCTATAAGAATTTTAAGCATCTTCTTTTAAAAATAAAACTACTTGTATAATTTTCTATAAATAAAATCCCTGATTCTAAAATTTATTTTAACATATAAAAAATAATAAGAATTAACACTTGACTATCAACTTCCACACTATGCACATCAATTCCTCGAAGGAAATTTGAGAAACGGTGAACTAATTGAGAAGGATTTACGTGAAAATCTCTTTTTTTTTTTTTTTTTTGAGGTGGGAGGAATCCAATTTCCACCGTATAGAGTTCCGTTAGAATCATCACTGTATTTTCTGAAATATTCAAGAAATCGAAAACATATTTTAACGTGTGTAGGGCAAACACATTTTTGATATTCTTTCTTTTAATTGTGAATTTCTAAATAGTTTATTGATAGCCTTAGTCAATTTTAACAAAAATATTGAGAAACATACCAATCTTAGATATTGCGCTATTCTGAGAGTTAATTCATCAAATACCTATTAGGATTTTCCTATTTTTTCCACAAGTTAATATTTATTTTAAGCCAAACCTTTTTAGCCTAAAGCTCACTTTTCAAATAAATCTTCTTATTGGATTTTTGTTCTTCTTCAAAGATTCGTTAATGGTAATGACTAATGACTATGACGAATGGGACAGATAAGACTTCGTTTTTTTTGTTGAAATACTCCAAATTCTTTATATAATTTTTGGTCAATCATTTTATCCCCTTATCTTGGGTTGGCCCTTCGTT
This sequence comes from Cordylochernes scorpioides, assembly GCA_030710605.1. NCBI lineage: Eukaryota > Metazoa > Arthropoda > Arachnida > Pseudoscorpiones > Chernetidae > Cordylochernes > Cordylochernes scorpioides. The sequence continues at coordinate 30,560,115 of CP092864.1, forward strand.
TCATGGTCATAATGTGCGTTTTGTCTTAATAATGTATACGTTTTAACTAGTGTGTGTAAGTGCCTTGTTATCTCATTTCAATAAAGTTTTTGATGCATCAACGCCATATCTGTTCCTTCGAATAACTAGATATTTATGTAGGTTTAATTTCTCTTTATATTAAGCATTCCAAGAAATCCTTATCCCTTTTTTATATTCTCTAAATACCAAAGAACAACCTTTCTATCGCTTTCCAAGATACACTATATTTTCTGTATTCCTTTCTTCCTTAAATTCTCATGATTCTTCTATATATAAACGTATCTTTATTTATGTTATTCTACTGAGAATATATATATTTTTAATATATTTTAAACTTATCACAAGTCTATATGCTTTCCTCAACATGTCGAGCTTTCCAAACCCTCTTTGTATTCCTCAATAATATCTTGCTGATAGAAACCTATGCTTTATTCTCATATTTTAATATTTTCCTCTTTACACTATCTACGAATTTTTTTTAAAAAGTCCTTACTATTTTCTTTCTCTTTTATCTCTTGAATACCTTAAAATAGATAAACATTCATTTAAAAATTTTAAATAGAATCCTAACAAAGATAATATATTCTTTAAACATTTCTCTCTTAGATCATTTCTATTATTTCACAAAACTTCATTTGGTTTGTAAATTATTAATGAGCTGTCGACAATAATTCCACTTCTTTCTGCATCTCATTTTAATTAAATATACATAAAATCCATCATTTATATTTTAATATTATTCTCTTATCACATTTAAATATATAATATATCATATGAATTAAAGACTCAAACAAAATTCATATTTTCCTTTTTATCTCTATATCTATATAAATATTTCCTACATTTATCTAAAGTAATTTATGGAACTCGATAAGCCCTTCCCAACTTTCATTACAATATGCAAAGAGGGTAAAAGTGTCTTCTAAACTAAATGGATCAGTTCATTCTAATTTGTCTATGCAAATCTAAAACTAATCGAGGTGTTATCAGATACCGAAGCAGATAACATATTTCACGCTTACTCAACCTGCTTATCGAAATTACTGGGTAAATATTCAGTCTTCACAAATATTTAGTCTTGTAAAAAAAAAAGGTCATTAAAATGGAAGACATTCGGCATAAATGAAGCTTGACGTACCAACTGAGAGACCTGTTGGAATTTTCATGAAATATTCATCTCGATTATTTTACCAGTAAAATGCAGACGACGCTGAAAAGAGATGCCATATGCAAATTTAGTTGAATGGTGGCGCTCCCTGGAGAAGACGGAAATGGTATTTGAGTTGGTCCTTTTGTCTTTTTTTTTCACTTCTCTTCCTCTCTCCTAAACGATTTATTTGCATATAATACCGCAGCTTGAAGGGTATTTCAATATATGCAATATAATTTTCGTTCCAAAATTCCAACATCTGGTATTTGGTGAGAATCCTGGGAAATATTTGTCGGATAAAATATGGGCATTTTAAAGTCTAAAATTCATTACTTGATTAAACTTGAAATCATTGCGAGTCTATTACACATAATGCCGATTCTATTGTCAACAAAAATAACTTTATCAATACCTTTTGGTTTTATACAGTTCTTTTGTCATCTACACTCCGTTATGAAGAGGATCATAGTCCGATATTTACCCCCGTTTAAGTCTTTATATATGTAATACATATATTAGCTTTATCTGAAAATTGATATCTCTAAATCGTTCAACGAGAAATTGCTGTTGTCTTTCACCACCTAGAAATAAATAATAATTCATCTTTGCTTTTTAAGAATTTGAACTATTTAATACACGTATGATTCCTTTGAATAAAACAATTTTTATATTACCCTTACTAAACTCTTAACAACACTTTCTGGAGATTTAGCAACCCACTGCAGACGCTGAGAACTATTTCAGAAAAGAGAAATATAGCAATAAAACTCTATAATTTATACAGATCAATTGTAAATAGATTCATACACAAAAGAGGTAGTGAGGAAAGTTTTAGAACAGATGTGTAAATAAATCCCTTTTCAAACAAAGGCTCACATACACATGGGGAAAGGGAGAAAAAAAAATTACTGTATTATTTTGTTGTTGTATGGCGAATCCATACAGGACAATGGACCCTAATAAAAACCTTTTTGTTGTTGTTGTTGTATTACCCTTACTGTAAAAATAAAAATGATAATGGAAGTGCCTAGTTCATCAGCGGTTTCGTCAGTATAATCTACCATATTTCTCTAATATTGTACTAGGTTTTATTTTTACTCTTATACCGGTACTGAAAATAAACTCTCGGGAAATATATTTCAAACAAACTATGGACATAAACTTTGAGGACAGTAGAAATAAAATTAATTATAATTTATAAATATACTTCGAGAATTGCTCTTCCGCAATGAGCAAATAAAGGTGATTTATATTTAACATAAACATAATGCATTAGCGCGCCATATGTTATTGATTTTATTACTATCCAGAATATTGGCCAAAAGCACCTCTCTTGGGAAATAAATAAAATCCTACCATATATGGATTCCATGTTTTTGGCCTTAGTCAGCTTGGCAAAGGCAGTATCTCAACGACCAAAAATAAATGAAATTTTCTTAATTTGGTTACCTACTCGTCTTCATCCACCTTTGTTCTAATTGTTCGCTAGTGTTATTATAATCACTACACAGGTTCACACAACACAACTACTAATATTCATTCGTCAAAAGTATAAAGAGATAGAAATGAAGCTTTTAAGAAATATACAAGATGTTTGTAAAAGTAGAAATAAAGTAGGCAAACAATATATAAGTAAACAATAAGTATCCAAGAGGTAATCACACACATAAAAAGTAGGCAATAAATATTAAAGAAATAGACAAAAAAGTAAAAAGGAAGTCAAGGTGGACCAATGCAAGTATACATCTAATTAGGAATTAGGGCTATAATAGTGAAAAGTCGAATATTGTTGTGAACTATATACAATTTAAAGTGGTGTGATACACACTATATGAATTATATATAATTTTATATAAAACTTTTCAAGCTCATCATTTGTATCTTGTTAGGCTGAAATCATATGGAAAAATCTTTTTCTCCAATATGATATGAAAATATCTAAAGTATTTTTATGCACTTAGTGTAAAAATCTATTTTCTCTTCAAAAACATAATCAAAATCATAGTTTATAACACACGAATCATTCTGAAATGAATAAAATTACTATGTGAGCCAGGGAATACATATCAAACCACCAGTTAGTATTTGATGAATTTGTCAGCGGAGTATTCTGACTGGGGTAATTGGAATAGTGGAATGTAGGGAATGTTACTATCGGGACTGCTGGGATGATGGAATTTTTCACAGAATACATCTTGAAATTGTTTCACGTTCTTCAATATCAACAGATATTTGGGATATATGCTTGATAGAGAAATGATATTTAAAATAAGGGAATAGCGCGCTAATCAAAAATTTAAATTATTTCAATGCTACGCTTTTAAATGAAAGCTATTTCCTAGTGTGTCCATATACTATATATTTAATATAATATATATTCAAGCCTGAAAAAAGGCGTTTCTTTTTTTTTTTTTGCTTATATCTAGTACACGTGGTACAGGCCATGATAATCATAGTGGGTAGAAGTAGGCGACCTCTTTTACTGTAAGTGCACCACATGTCTACATATATGAAAAGAAGTTCGACTTTGCACTTCAAATGTGCTAGAGCCCCGTTTGTTTACTTGAACTCGTTGGTGGGGTTGGACTTTTGCAAGAATCGGGGGCCATTGGAGCATTTTTTTAAATCAGAAAAAGTGCCCAATGCGGGAATCGAACCCGGGTCGTAGCAGTCGAAAACCAAAGGTATAGACCATCCTTTCACCGACAAAGGCGTTTATGCTTCATGAGCTTAAGCACCTTTTTGCCAATTTGACCGATTTCATAACTCTTCTCGTAGAGGATGATAAGCAATCGAAGCCGCACCTGTACTGATGTGGGCCAAAGCCCGAAATCATGGTATACAGATTTGCTTTTTATCTGATTTTTGCAAAACTGGTGTTGTGTGGCTTATTCTAATCATCATAATTACGTTTGATACAGGGGTGATAAACTAAATGCTTTATTTCAAAGAAAGAGGTGTCATTTTTGATACACAAACTTTTATTTTCTATTTTACCTACTTTTTATGAATATATCTAGCGCATTAACGCAAATTTGGCCGAAATATTCAATACTTGATTTTCAGGAAACTTCTTGGGACAAATATATGTCGTTGAGGTACAGCCTTACATCACACTGACGAGAGCCAACAGCCTGAAACGAATACGACGTTGGCTTTTCTTGATTTACCAAGAAAATGTGTTGACAAAAATTTTCACACACAATCCTCTTGTTACTACAATGAAAATTACTTTATAAACAATATTGTTAGACGTCAATTAAATATAAATAAACAGTGCGCCATCTGTTTGTGAGAATTTTAACTATTCTAGCGCGAATTTCTCCCGTTTTTCGAATATATAAACTACTATCAAGTGTCCTTTCTACGAAAAAAAAAAAAATATTGGGAAGATCTTGGCTTATCAGTGATAAATCCTCTTAATATTTTCCACCACATAAATGGAAGTTGAAAGTTGTATTTTAAATAAAGAACTGTTCATATTTTCATAATATTGGTCGAGGTAATATTTACACATAGGAAAGAAAAGCGAGGCTTAAATAAAATACTTGAAATATTTTGTTTAAAACAAATATATTTTTTCTTAAAAATCTACAATATTAAATTCCAAAGCTCAAATCCCTAGAGGTTCTAACAATACTAAAACAAGTCACAATGCTCATATATGATATAAGAAAACAGCTCTAAAATGTGGGAATCTAAAAAGACAAAACTTTATGTAACCGATACACATACCTCTTCATTTCCTTATAAAATAAATTACACAAGAGGGGAAATTGAAATTTAAAGTTTGTAAATATTTTTTTCCTCTCTAAGAGAGAATAATGGAAGGGAGGGTTTGTATAATTAATGACTGGTTAGCTTCCCCAGTCGTTGTCTGAGGTAATAGTTTAGGTGTTAGTTAGAGGAGCTTTGTGGTTAGATTGTTGTTTTTAATTCCTTCGCACATTTGTTTTGTTCGCTAATTATATTAGAATTGTCGTGAACACCTTTAAGTAAGATAAGCTAATGGCTTGGAGGTTTTACTCTTGTTAAGGAATGTATTGTAGATTTTATATTTATATCGTATAATTTGAAAAATAATATGTTTTTTTTTTCTTTTGAGCATTTTAAAGAATCGTTTAATTAACTTGTAAAACATCGATGAAACCTCTAATTGGTATCTATTTGCTTTATATATAGATTGCCCTCCTTTTCCCTTCGAGGAAGTCACTTTTCTCGAAATTTTGATGATTATGCATAACCTCTTGTGGGAACACCTCACGCATCACGATGTGAGAGTATGAGCTTCATAAAAAAAGAATAGGTGAAGTGAGAGAGAGAGTAGAAAAAAAAAAAGAAATATATATATTAATTTGTGGGTGCGTGCGCATGTTTTTTTTTTTTTAATTTCAGATACATATATTCTATATACAGTTACGAGCGTCATTCTTCATCAGTCATCTCTGTCACCGTTTGCTTATTTTTTTTTTTGGAATGGCGCCCTCCTATTGGTCGGCTACGATCACGCCATCTTTGCCCTCCTCCCCCCCACTCGCTTTTTCGTTTTTGTAACCATTGTGTTGGAGCGGGTCGCTCCTTAAATAAATGCATATATTAGTTAATAACCAAATGAAATCCTCTCTTTCTTTTTCCCAGTAAGAGACGCCTACGGAACCCAACAGTACATAGACAGATAAAGCACATAGGCTATAGTTATTAACTAACTTATGCATTTATATAAGGCGCTAATTTATAATTGTAACAAATAGTATTTGGACCAAAATATTCAATCGGGTATAAAACACGGGCGTTGCCCGGGTCATTCGGCTAGTATGTTATAAAAACAAATGAGATTTTCTGCTTGAATTTAGATCATGTTGAGGATTATGGTAATGCAGTCGTGGCAAAAATATTTAAAAGAGTTTTGATTAGTGAATTCTTTAATTGAGCTTATAAAAAAAAACATGATTTGATTAAAGTACTGCCTGGCTTAAGGCGGGTAGAACAAGGAAAACTAAAGATTATTTACATAATGTACAAAGATTTGAGCCGGCCATCGGGGAACAACAACAATGAGTTTTAACAGAATATTTGAATCTATGATATATAATTTTAAATAAAATAATATTCGAATATAACATATATATTATAAAACACACTTAAAGTTTCACCGCATAAGTTTCTTTTCTGTGAAAAATCAATATTTATTTCAAAGAGAAATATCTACTATTTCAAACTTTTTTGGATGACGTATGAAAGGGTGAAAATATGAAGAGTAATGGTCTATATATGATTGGATGACGTATGAAAGGGTTAAAATATGAAGAGTAATGGCGAACCGAAAAATAAAAGTGTCCAGGGGCAGGAATCGAACCCACAATTATTTTCACCCTTTCATACGTCATCCAAAAAAGTTAGAAATAGTAGATATTTCTCTTTGAAATAAATATTGATTTTTCACAGAAAAGAAACTTATGCGGTGAAACTTTAAGTGTGTTTTATAATCATACGCCGCAGTCCTTTATAATAACATATATAACATAAATTTACGGGAGGATGATATTCCTGTACCTAAAGAAGCATTTCTCTCACTCCTTCTTATTAATAATTAAAGGGAGAGGTGCTGCTTTAGGAATATATAGATATATATATGTAGTTATTTTCTACTCTCTCTCTCTCTTCACTTCTTCCTTTTTCTTTAGGTTTCGCATATTTGACATACAACCGCCAATACCATTGCATTATCCCTTAGTTGCTTTATAAAATATTGATTTATTTTTGAAATTTTGATATTCATATTTTCTCTTTAAAGTTTTATAACTTATTGACTTTATTTACTTAATTTATCCTTTTTCACAAATGCTCAAATTTATTTTAAAAATATAATTTAGTTGTCCAGTGTTAGCTTGTTAAGTGATATATTTCCGACGATGTCAGGGTTCAGTTTATATTAAATTTACACACAATTAATATAATTATTAATGGAAAAATGAAAGATATTAGTGTGTTGAAAATATATCATATTGTTGCACTGGGCTGCGGTTTGGCAGATTCTTCAGTCTTGAGTCTCTCCTCAGACGTGTCTTGCATCTTTCCAGAGCGTGTTTCAACCATCCTACAAATTTATATAAGGGAATAATGAGATAAGTCTACTTTAAGTAGCCTCCAGAATAATTTATTTATTTTCTCACATCAAAGAGAGCAGTGAAGTCACACGTGTACCTAAATACAAATGATGATAATCTAAATAATCTGTTTTAAATAAATATCATAGAATAATATAAAAATATATATAATTTAAATTTCAAATATATTAAAAATAATATAGGAAATACGCCATTAATCATGATGTAACACTTCCCCCTCTCCAAAGGTCGTCACGTCCTCGTGATTGACCTCATCAATTCTTTCAAAATAGGGTTTGATTCTTGAGACATGGACAATCAATGGGTCTTGGCCAGGATTATCTTTTGGTTCAATTAAGTAATTTACGTTGGACAGCTTCTTTAATATTCTAAATGGGCCAAAATATTTTCTCAATAGTTTTTCACATTTTCCGATTTTCCTAACTGGTGTCCAAACTGCCACTAAATGTCCTGGTTCATAGATTCTCTCGTTGTGTTTTTTGTCATAGTTTCTTTTCATTCTTTCCTGAGTCTTCTCTGTGTTGTTAATGACTACCTGTCTCGTCCTTGCTATTTTATCTAAGTAGTTTTCTATATATTCGTCGTAATCGTCCATGTTACTGTCCGTTGGGATATTCTCGTCGTCTAAGAGGGACATGGGTTCCCTCCCAAACAACAGGAAAAATGGAGAGTAGCCTGTGGTTTCTTGAATTGTGGTATAATATGCGTGGGTGATAAAAGGAAGGATTTCGTCCCAGTTCTTCTGATCCGTATTCACATACATGCTGATCATATTGATTAAAGTTCTATTTAGCCGTTCCGTTAGCCCGTTAGTCTGGGGGTGGTAGCTCGTTGTGAAGCAATGTTTAACTTTGCACATTTTCATAACCTCCTTCATCAAATTGCTAGTGAATTGTGAACCTCTGTCGCTGATAAGAAATCTTGGAGCCCCGTGACGTAAAAATATATGTTCGATTAAAAATGTAGAGACTTCTTTCACTGTCGCTTCTGGTACTGCCTTTGTTTCAGCATACTTGGTATAATAATCCGTCAACACAATTATCCATTTCCTTCTTCTTTTCGTTGATGGCAAGGGGCCAACAAAGTCAATTCCGATTCTTTCAAAAGGGTAGTTAGCTGGGGGAATAGGTTGTAGAAGTCCAGATGGCAACTGATTTGAACCTTTCCGACTTTGGCAAAGATGGCACGTCTTTACAAATTCGGAAACATCTTTCAGCATGGAAGGCCAATAGTATTTATTCTTCAATCGGTATGTGGTTCTGGCGACGCCCAGATGGCCATTCAGCATATGGTTGTGGTATTCACTCATGATTTCTTTCCTTCTCTTCTTTGGCACTACCAGCAACCATTCTCTACCTTCAGGATTTGGATTTTTCTTGTAGAGACACCCATTTTCTTCTTTAAAGTTCTGTGTAATTAAACGCTTGTTTCCACTAAGGTTCTCCTTAATATTCTCAATAAAATCATCCTTTTCGTCTATTATTTGATTCAAAAATAGTCTTTCATAATCCTCGTCCCATTCGTTTTCTGGTAAGGGTCCTCTAGATAGACCATCAGCGTCCAGATGTTTTTTTCCCGATTTGTGTATAATTTCGAAATTATATTCCTGAATCTTCAGTGCCCATCGTGCTAATCGGCCGGTCGGATCTTTTATATTCTTAAGCCAGCATAGTGCGTGATGATCAGTGACGATTTTAAAGTTCCTTCCATATAAATAGGGCCGTAATTTTGATATCGACCACACTACAGCTAAACATTCCTTTTCGGTGGTTGAATAATTTTGCTCAGGTTTACTTAGGGTTCGGCTCAAATATGATATTACCTTCTCTTCGCCACCGATATTTTGAATTAGTGTTGCGCCTAAGCCGATGTTAGAGGCATCTGTGTGAATGCAGGTGGCTGCATTTGGATCAAAGTGACCTAAAATTGGCGGATTCATAAGAGCTTTTTTAAGGTTTTGGAACGCTTCTTCCTGTTTTCCTGTCCAGATGAATTGAACATTTTTTCTGATGAGACTGGTCAATGGGTCAGCGATTAATGAGAAATCTTTAATAAATTTTCTATAATATGAGCACATTCCTAGGAATGATTGCACTTCTTTGGCCTTCTTGGGCTGAGGAAAATCTCTAACGGCTTTGATATTATATTCGGCAGGTTTTATACCCTCTTGGTTGGTTATATGTCCAAGGATCTCAAGTTCCTCGAAAGCAAATCTGCATTTCTTGGCGTTCAGTTTTAAATTAGATTCGCTGAAGCATCTGAGGACAGCTTCAAGTCTTTTAATGTGGGTTGGAAAGTCCGAGCTGTATATAATCACATCGTCCAGGTAGCAAAGGCAAATCTGCCATCTCAGATTTCCGAGGACATTGTCCATGTTCCTCTCAAAAGTAGCAGGGGCGTTGCATAGACCGAAGGGCATTACGTTGAATTCATATAACCCATGTGCAGTAGTGAAAGCCGTCTTCTCTTTGTCTCTCTCTTCAATTTCGACTTGCCAATATCCCGATTTGAGATCTATTGCTGAGAAGTACTTGGATCCTTGGAGAGTATCCATTACATCATCAATTCTTGGGATTGGATAAACATCCTTCACTGTTACTTCATTTAATTTCCTGTAGTCCACACAAAATCTGTATTTGCCATCTCTTTTTTTGACCAATATAACGGGAAAGGACCAGGGACTTGAATATTGTCTAATTATTCCTTCTTCGAGCATCTCGTCTATTTGATCCTTTATGATGGTTCGTTCCTTAGCGCTTACCCGGTAAGGCTTGTGCTTTATCGGTTTTGCGTCTTCTGTATGAATCTGATGTTTTGCCAAATTGGTCCTACCTAACCTCGATGAGAACAAATCAGTATACTTGGCAAAAATTTGTTTTAACCTCTTTTGTTCTTTAAATGATAAATTTTTGTTTATTTGAAATTGTATTTCGTCATTTTCATTCTGCTTCTCTTTATTCACTATTAAATTTACCCCTGCAGGAAGACTTCCATAAGCCAATGTTTGGTCTTTCATGATTTTTAAAGGTCGAGGATAAGGGTTCGTTATCCAGATATGGTTTTCTTATCCGTGACAGTAAGCAAACTTCTTGCCAATCGAAGACCATTTGTTTGAGTCATTCTGTTGTTCTCTTCGATGACATATTCGCCATCCTCTGCTTCTATTGAGGCCCTAATCAATTTAATAGATAGTTTAGGTATAACGGTATCTGTAGTGCTCTTTATTTTTTTTAGATCATAATTGCTTACGTCATGATTACTCATCAAATTATATTTTATTGTTTCTCGTTTACAATCAATTTTAGCATTCATTTTTTTAAGGAAATCTCGTCCAAGAATAAGAGTTCGTAGATGCGCGTCCATTACTACAAATTCGTGGGATAATTCAGTGTCATCAATTTTTAAATCTAAAATAATGCTACCTACCATATCTAATTTTTTTCCATCGGGTCCTGAACAAGTTTTAGTGAGACTATTTATTTCACGGCCAGCAAAAAGTGCTGTTCTTAGGTCGACCACTGAAAGATCGGCGCTTGTATCAATCAAAGCTTCGCATAACCCTATCTTGTCCACATTAATATTAATTTTGTACCTAGGGTCCAACTTTCTAATTCCATCTATGGTCGACTTGCTTTGATTGAAGGAATCAGGCGCGACACTTAGTTTAAATCTTCCAACACGGAATATCTATTCCGTGTAGGAATATTCGTTTGTGTGTCATTACAAACATCCGCATAGAGGCGAGGCCGTGTATAATCTTTCCTTTCGTCCATTTGAAGGTTTTCTTGGCTCTTGGGAAACTGAGGGGTCCTCTTCTACGATCCTCTCAAACTTGACTCTGCAATACCGCGCTACGTGTCCTGGCTTGTTACACTTGAAACATATTGGTCTCCCATCTTCTGTCCTATTCCTGTTTGAATCTGGACTCTTATTGTATGTTTTCCTTGGGTAGACCGGTTTTGGCTCATGAATGGGAGTGTAAAATCGTCTAGGGGCAGATACCTGGGGCAGCGGCTTGTTCTGGTAGTACCTCTGAGCGGGGGCCTGGGGCTTGGGGGTGTTCTGGTAGTACCTCGGAGCGGGGGCCTGTGGCTTGGAGGTGTTCTGGTCTGGTCTTCTGAACGACGGAGCGTTCTTCCATTGCTCTTGATGATGGGAACGAGGAGAGCGTGGTCCATTATATAGAGCCTTTGATTTTTCTATACGTTCTTGATAATTATTTTCAAACAAATCCATCTTTTTACACAATCTTAGGAGTTCGTTGGTATTCTTAGGAGGGTTTAAGTAGAGGGCAAAAGAGTATTCTTTCTTTAACCCTCCAATAACCCAATTTATTTTATTCTCTTCTTCCATTTGGGGATCGACCTTGTTGCACAGAACCAGGATATCCTCTGCAAACCTGATTGCAGGTTCATTCCACTGCTGCATTCTGTTCAGCCTCATCTTCAATTCTTCTTTGTTGGCGTCTGAGCCAAAATCCTGAATTAGGCGGCTCTTGAAATGTTCCCAGCTGGTAAAACTTATCTTGTGTAGGTCCAGCCAGGTTTTGGCGCTACCAATCATGTTCATGGCTGCATAGCGAGAAATAATATATTCTGCCCAGTGGTACAGGAAGCCAATTTCTTCAAGGGACTCAATCCATGGGCGAGGGTCTTCTGTTCCATCATATTTGGGGATGTCTATGTTGGGGTTCAAAACAACTGGGTCGGCACTTGCATCTCTACCAATTGTTGCACTGGGCTGCGGTTTGGCAGATTCTTCAGTCTTGAGTCTCTCCTCAGACGTGTCTTGCATCTTTCCAGAGCGTGTTTCAACCATCCTACAAATTTATATAAGGGAATAATGAGATAAGTCTACTTTAAGTAGCCTCCAGAATAATTTATTTATTTTGTCACATCAAAGAGAGCAGTGAAGTCACACGTGTACCTAAATACAAATGATGATAATCTAAATAATCTGTTTTAAATAAATATCATAGAATATAAAAAATATATATAATTTAAATTTCAAATATATTAAAAATAATATAAGAAATACGCCATTAATCATGATGTAACAATATATTCCTAAATAAATAAAAGAAATAAATAATTTCAAAGTACTAAATCGTGAGCACAAATATTTTCTTGTAAGGTTTTCAATTTAGCTAAGCTTTCAAGCATTTTTGCCCTTCTACAGGCTCTGCTCCTGACGATTATACAACTTATTGAAATAATTTCAATTAAAACTGATAAATTAAAAGAGTAAAGGTTTAGTGGGGCTTGATGCTCCACATGGAACTATCTCTAACCTTAATAAAACGGTATGTGTTTTTTTTATTTTTTTTAATTTTTTTATTGTTACAAAAGCACGAAGTCCAAAGGACTATTGTGCTGTGCTAGTATTATTTAGATATATATGATTAAATATTTACACGATGGATTAGTATTGTTTTGTAAATTATTGTACAAATAGTTCTAAACTTAACAAAGTTCTCATAAGATAGAGTATATACACAAAGAGAATTTGGTAATGTTTCAAAGTATCTACATACAATTTGATTAGTCAGAGGGCAAGTTAAAAGAAGATGCTCTGGTGATTCAACATATGTGTATATTGGACACAATATGTGTGCACATAGGAGAGAATCTTACATGTAACAGATGGTAGCCCCGATTAATGTGGAAAACTCTCAGGTGACCAATCACACGACGACATAATTACAGGATCTACGACCGAAGATCGATCCGAAGTAATGGGTAGGTTTCTCTGTCACGCTGAGGTTAAATATCACCACATGTCATCACTAGTTTTTTCTCAACTAGAATATTGATCCTTAGTAATTTATATTGTAGTAGAGCTGGAAAGTAACGCTAAACTTACAGAAATGGAAAATATTTAACGCCCTCTGTTTATTTTTGAAGGAGACAGAGGCAATTTTGTTCACACTTGGTTATCTCGTGTGGCTTCAATAAAGATCACTGTGTATCAAATATCTTTCAGAGTTATTGCCTGCATCCCGATATACATGCTAAAAATGACAACTTCCTTAAGTTCTGTCCATGAGTGTATATATAAATTATTAGTACGCCATCTGTTCATACGAATATAAACAATTTTACGATCGTTTTTTTCGTTTAATCGATATAATTTATGATAAAATTTTCTGCCAAATATATATATATATATGGATTATTTTTTTATTGTTTGCGGAAGAGCTTCAATAATGTATTTGTGTGTATTCCTGCTGTCAAAACCTATGTTCATACCGGGTCTGTAGACCTACCCTATCTTATCTTCAAAATACTTCTATTTTAGATGCGTGTTGTATATAGTATTGTATATGGTGTAAGGTATTTAATGGAGAATTGTTGGGGAAGTTATTTAGCAAGCTGATTCTTTTTCGAAATATAGATAAAAGATTATAGATATTCTATATATAATTTGTATATAAAATAGTATTTATCATTAATTTAATAACAAGATACTCCTGTTGAAGGACTGACAAGTCCGAAAGCTTGAAACTAAAAGGTTGCACAAGAAACTTAGCCCTGGAAGCTTTATTTATTTTATAATAGATATTCTATATTTCAATTCCCTTACGGAAAAATTTTACATCGATATTTTAGGTATTAATTTGGCCTAGCCACTCTACCAGCTAAACATCTCTTTGGCAAATTGTAAATATTTCATTTGATCCCTTGTGGATCTCATGGAATAAATTCCGCCCAGGACTGAAGAGTGATTTAGCCCGAAACCATGGTCTCCAGGTGAACGTTTCTCAGTTTTCCAAAGTTGGTGTTGTGTCTCTGTCATCGAACTGAGTCCGCTAGTTTGCGGAGAAGGTCAAAGGATGGCGCTTAATTTTAGCATCTATTTTGACGGGAGAGGCAACCATTATTTTAATACATCAATTCCATCCCGGAAATATTTACACCTAACACATACATATATTCAAATATATTTATTAATTTAAATTGAAAAACATTTAGAATTTCATAATAAAATCATGTAGATTTTTTTCTCAATAAGATATCTGCAAATCTAATTTCAAAATAAACCCCTTTTCTGTTATTTATTTTTAAATTAAAAAACTAGAGGTTTTTACGATATTTCTAATTAAAAATCAAATAATAATATTAGATAGGACTAATTATTGGTCTTTGGCTCCGGTGAAATATTTCAATGGGGTTTGCCAAGTTGATCTCCAGAATACTCTATATGGATATATTCTGGTTTCATTATTAGGTGTGTCAACGGTATTCTTTCTTAAATAAATATTGGGGGAGATGTATAACATCTTGGTATATCACAAAAATAGATAGTTTACATATAAAATCCACATATACAGTTGACCGGCCATCCTGGCAATACGGACAAAGCACCTCGGTTGGCCGGTATTGTGATTAGGGTGCACGGACCGATCTGCTTCATGGACAAGAGACCACCACCACATACTAAATAAGCAACCATCACTATATATATCTACGGATTATAGATATATAAATTTATTTTAAACATAAAATAAAGGTTTGAGTCAAAAGGCGATCCATTAATTAAGAATATATAAAAGGGCGTACCTGGATCTGTAAAGAAAAAAACAAAACAATTTTTTTCTTAAAATATTTCGAGAGATTGCTCCCTCTTTATCAATTTATTGCACAGTGAATTTAATTTACAAATTAAAATAAAGGTGTTAAAATATATATTGGAAAAAAAAATTATTTCTCTCTTTTAATTAAAATCCTACAGACCGGCGATATCATTGTTGACCATTGAGTAGGAAGGACATCTCGATTATTCATCTTATTTTACCAGACATTGGAGAAACATATAAAAATAAAGGTAATCTCTTCCGTCAAAATAGACGCTAAACCTAAACGCCATCTATTGACCATCTTCATAAACAGGAGAGCCGACCTTTATTTTTGTAGATCAATTTCTTCTCCGTAAAATAAATCAATATTGAAAAGAACTTGATAATAGAAAGTGTTTTATATAAAAAAAATACGGTCTAATTTTTACTTCTTCTATCATACGCTAATATTAATTCCGTTAAATAATTATATGTGATAGAAGATATATAAGATTACATTGTAAAATATCAACCCATCACATGGAGAAGCAAAAAAATGATAATACACAAGTAGTAAAAATTAAACTATATAGACTGATATGATCTATATAATTGTATCAAATCGGTGAGGTAGGAATATTGCTTTGTTACCATATTTGCATAGGTGAAAGAATCAAAGGAGAGCTTAGAGAAGTTAGGCTGGGAAGTGGAGATTGAAACTACTTTATTTCAAATTACATATAAGATTATATAAGGTTAAATACAGAATAAATTTTAAATATGATTATATAATGATAAATATATGAATAAATAGATAAAATTAATTGATAAATATACATCAAGGGAGAACATATAGAAGTTAGGCTGGGAAGGTTTATTGATCTGTGCGGTTGCTTATTACCGGAATTAGAATATCACAACCCTGGGCGCAAATTGAATCATCCACTATGTGAGGTAATCTAATCTTTATATCCTGGGGATATCCGGCTTGCTTGGGAGAGCTCTTATAATATTTTATTCATTGTTGAATGATTGTTGTTCCATTGTTGCTTAATTGCTGTATCATTATTAGATGATTGTATTGTTGGATCAACGATATATACGATTTTTTAATATATTTATTGTCTAATGATTGTTGTATTATTATTAGATTATTTTTGTTGCTTTGTTGAATCAATATTCTAGTAGGTTTGTATATATGCTAAACAGTTTTGATGAATATTGTATTATTGTAGAATGGTTGTTTCACTTTTTTTAAAAGTTGTTTTGCCATTTGCATCTAATTATTACCTCGTTTTTAGCCATGGACACTTTTATATTCTGGTCATTCAAATTGAAGCGCATTTACAAATATAAAAACTATATAATTAAACTCAAGAGAATATATCATATAATTTTTATTCCAGTATGTAAATATAATTTTGCATATACACCATAAATTATATAGCTTCACAATGTTCATTTATTCAATGTCTATTAAGCTAAACATACTCAACTATTGAATGTTGTTGACACACTTTAAATATGTTATAACACCTTGATAAAGGTTGGCGTTCATCCAACTGAAATATTGGTAAAAAAAATGATTTTTTGATCCAATATATGCTTCTTTAATTAAATACTCAACCATAGTTTGGAAACTTCAGAGACTCAAGGATTTCTTTTCAGTCATTTTATAAATGACAATTGAAAGTTAGGTGCATATAAAATGACCCATCTTCTCCCAGTTTTGTGATTTCTCTTTTATTAAATGCATAGAGCGATTTCCATCGTCTTGATACCTTTGCAGTTTTATATATTTGTATACAGATACATATAATTCTGTTTTTTTTTACGATTATTAAAAAAATAATGATAATATTTTATTATGATGCATTAGTGCGCCATCTGTTATGAAAATTCGAAACTATTATAGACACTTATAATTCTTTAACAAATTCACCAATATCTACTGCACTTACTGCAATGAAAAATTAATGGGAGGGCCTGACTCATCAGTGGTAAACCCTCCCAGCGGTTTCGCCAGTTTAATCTATCATACCACTGTTATATTGCATTTTTACATTGCAGTAAGGGCAGTAGAAATTGTTTAATTTGTAAAGAATCATACGCCTTTATAATAGTTTCGAATTTTCATAATATTTTATATTTAGAATTTTTATATTTAGCAGGATTTTAGATATAATCCGATTCAAACACAGTTGTAAAAAAGGCCTCGGGTTAATTACAAATGTGGGTTAAACTACCTTCTAGACATGTGTATATGAATGAATTAGACTGAGAGGAGGAGAACTAGCTTTGTCTGACATTAGGAGTGGATAGAGGTATTACTGGGAGGAGATGTGGAAGAGGAAGGCAGAGTTTGAAATTTCAGACAATTTCTGAAGTAAAGAGACCCAGCGATACCTTCAAAAGGAACTAAAGATATCAAAGAAGCTCTGTAAGAATACTGCCAACCTGTAGGCTGAGAAGAAATAGATAAAAATCGTACTTTAACAGCTAAAATGAGAATTTAGATGGCAGAAATTTAAGTCGCACATGAATGGGCATTTGTCATCTAAAATTCTCATTCAAGAGGCAAGGGCATTGTCTTTTTCATTCATTTTCACTGTACAAAATTAATATTACACAGGGATCACATTGATAAATGAAGAAAAAAAGGCTTCTCCTGTTCGTGCAACGATTAGTCGATATTTATACCGACAGATGGAGCAAGCCTATATATAGTAAACTCTTGTTGAAATATTTTAACACAAATCACTTCTTTAACGTATAGCTTTTAAAATAGTGAACAAACTTTTGTTGAAATATTTTAACACAAATCAGAAGAAATATTTTCAATCAATATAAATAAAATATTTATGAGTTAGTTTGTTTCGCATACGTTCGACAAAATTCTATGCATTTAATAGAAGAGAAATCACAAAACTGGGAGAAGATGGGTCATTTTATATGCACCTAACTTTCAATTGTCATTTATAAAATGACTGAAAAGAAATCTTTGAGTCTCTGAAGTTTCCAAACTATGGTTGAGTATTTAATTAAGGCATATATTGGATCAAAAAATCATTTATTTTACCAATATTTCAGTTGGATGAACGCCAACCTTTATCAAGGTGTTATAACTTCCAGTTGTACGATTAGGAGATTTCTTAATGTCTCTTTCTTTTTAAAAAATATATAGACGTGTAGAGGTAGAATGGCAACATGGAATTATCACGCTTCTAAGCAACACTAAATTAACAAAGTAAAAACCTTATGGAAATTTAAAATATTTAAACAGAGTGTTTAATCTCAAAAAATTGTTAAATTAATTAAAATAATGAAATTGTCATCGCCATTGAGAGAATTCTAATTGAATTTGACGACAAATATTTGTTAAGATTAAATTGTCACACTAACTCCCAAATAACAATTTGTGAAAACAGTAAATTTACCATTTTATTTTGACAATAATTTAACTTGATGTGTGTGTGTGTGTGACACTAAAACCAGAGACACAATAATTTCACAGAATTATTTTAAAATATTCAATAATTACATTGTATCGATAGGTTTATATATAAACTACCCACATATATTTCTTATCAAATTTCTTGAAGGTATAGCTTTTGGAATAGTAAACTCTTGTTGAAATATTTTAACACAAATCACTTCTTCAACGTATAGCTTTTAAAATAGTGAACAAACTTTTGTTGAAATATTTTAACACAAATTACTTCTTCAACGTATAGCTTTTAAAATAGTGAACAAACTTGTTGAAATATTTTAACACAAATCACTTCTTCAACGTATAGCTTTTAAAATAGTGAACAAACTTGTTGAAATATTTTAACACAAATCACTTCTTCAACGTATAGCTTTTAAAATAGTGAACAAACTTGTTGAAATATTTTAACACAAATCACTTCTTCAACGTATAGCTTTTAAAATAGTGAACAAACTTGTTGAAATATTTTAACACAAATCACTTCTTCAACGTATAGCTTTTAAAATAGTGAACAAACTTGTTGAAATATTTTAACACAAATCACTTCTTCAACGTATAGCTTTTAAAATAGTGAACAAACTTGTTGAAATATTTTAACACAAATCACTTCTTCAACGTATAGCTTTTAAAATAGTGAACAAACTTGTTGAAATATTTTAACACAAATCACTTCTTCAACGTATAGCTTTTAAAATAGTGAACAAACTTGTTGAAATATTTTAACACAAATCACTTCTTCAACGTATAACTTTTAAAATAGTGAACAAACTTGTTGAAATATTTTAACACAAATCACTTCTTCAACGTATAGCTTTTAAAATAGTGAACAAACTTGTTGAAATATTTTAACACAAATCACTTCTTCAACGTATAGCTTTTAAAATAGTGAACAAACTTGTTGAAATATTTTAACACAAATCACTTCTTCAACGTATAGCTTTTAAAATAGTGAACAAACTTGTTGAAATATTTTAACACAAATCACTTCTTCAACGTATAGCTTTTAAAATAGTGAACAAACTTGTTGAAATATTTTAACACAAATCACTTCTTCAACGTATAGCTTTTAAAATAGTGAACAAACTTGTTGAAATATTTTAACACGAATCACTTCTTCAACGTATAGCTTTTAAAATAGTGAACAAACTTGTTGAAATATTTTAACACAAATCACTTCTTCAACGTATAGCTTTTAAAATAGTGAACAAACTTGTTGAAATATTTTAACACAAATCACTTCTTCAACGTATAACTTTTAAAATAGTGAACAAACTTGTTGAAATATTTTAACACAAATCACTTCTTCAACGTATAGCTTTTAAAATAGTGAACAAACTTGTTGAAATATTTTAACACAAATCACTTCTTCAACGTATAGCTTTTAAAATAGTGAACAAACTTGTTGAAATATTTTAACACAAATCACTTCTTCAACGTATAACTTTTAAAATAGTGAACAAACTTGTTGAAATATTTTAACACAAATCACTTCTTCAACGTATAGCTTTTAAAATAGTGAACAAACTTGTTGAAATATTTTAACACAAATCACTTCTTCAACGTATAGCTTTTAAAATAGTGAACAAACTTGTTGAAATATTTTAACACAAATCACTTCTTCAACGTATAACTTTTAAAATAGTGAACAAACTTGTTGAAATATTTTAACACAAATCACTTCTTCAACGTATAGCTTTTAAAATAGTGAACAAACTTGTTGAAATATTTTAACACAAATCAGAAGAAATATATTCAATCAATATGAATAAAATATTTACATTCAGGAGTTAGTTTGTTTCACATACGTTCGACAAATTTGACCTATCCTGATTGAAAATCTGACGCGAAATAGAGATATATCTGGGTGAATTAGGAGATTCAATCATGTGTTTCAACCAGATTGCAAGCGCAATTGAATATTGTTCAGTATATCCTATATACACACCACGGGATATTTGATCTATTTGGATGAATCTTTGAAACAATATATTTATATCAGAAGGAGTAACTATGCCATTGTTTTCATCCCCGGATTTGCAATTTAGTCCGTCACATAATAATTTACATATTCTTGGGTCGATAAAATAAATTTTATTGTGGATGGTGTCTGAATATTGTTTGTGCTTCTCCATGAAATAGTGGGGTTGCCATTGTGTCCCGTTAGTCAGCTAGGGTCCCCTGTAGACCTTTATGGCTACTGTAACAGCCCGGGGCTCCTGCACAGTACACTCATGGAGACAATATTTAAGGAAGTTGTACCTTTTAGCATGTATATCGGTATTCAGACAATCTCTCCGAATGATATTTGATACACAGTGACCTTTATTGAAGACACGAGATAACCAAGTGTGAGCAAAATTGCCTCCGTCTCCTAAAAAATAAAAAAACAGACTTCCCACTTCCTTAAGTTTTGTCTATGAGTGTACCTCGTCCTACAGGACCAGCCCCCTAATTATGCTGCTTCTCCCACTGATTACATAGAGGAGGGGTTGGAATTCTGGGTGGGAATAAATATGTTAATTATATATTAATGGATTTCACGATCATAACTAGGAGATAGGTGGAAGGATGGTCTAAACCGTTGGTTTTCGAACGCTACGACCCCAGTTCGATTCTCGCATTGAGAACTTTTTTTTAATTAAAAAAATGCATCAATGGCCCCCGATTCTTGCGAAAGTCCAACCCCACCGGCAAATGCAAGTGACTAAAGGGATTCTCTGTCACATTTGTAAGTGCAGGTTGAACTGCTTTTCACATGTGTAGACATGTGGTGCACTTACAGTAAAAGCACTCGCCTACTTATACCCACCATGATTATCATGGCCTGTAACACGTGTACTAGGAATAAGCAAAAAAATGTATCTACCCACTAATACACTAATATAGACTAGTCTAATAAGGTTTTTTTACATCTATCTTAATATTATTTTACTAGTAGAACTATTCAACCTGGCACAACACGGGTTATTTTTCTAATATAAAATATTGAATGTAAAAATATATTGAATCAAATTAATATCGAAATAATTTTTTCCTTTTGTTTCGAACCAATACAAAATTTC
This sequence comes from Cordylochernes scorpioides, assembly GCA_030710605.1. Taxonomy (NCBI): domain Eukaryota; kingdom Metazoa; phylum Arthropoda; class Arachnida; order Pseudoscorpiones; family Chernetidae; genus Cordylochernes; species Cordylochernes scorpioides. The sequence goes on from CP092864.1 coordinate 30,581,521, forward strand.
TGAAATATTACTTTAAAATATTTGACCGGAAAGAATTAATATAACGTAGGTAGAAGGGAACGTATATAACTCTGTGTTTATATGTAAATATATTCCAATGTGAATGGATTATTTGATATCTGAGATGTCCCCCTCCACCTTTGCTACAATTCCAATATTTTACCCGTCCTGCTTTATGAATGTAAATGTATCAGATAAGAAGATTTTCCCTGGTATAGTAAAAAGGAAGGATAAATGGGTAAATAATTGGAAACTTGAGGTTTCTGCATTGATTTCTTTTCTAACTTTAAAACACAATTCCCTTTTGGATTCGAATATTTTAGTTTTAAGCATTTCTTTCGTTATATTTCTTGAAAAATTGCCTATTGAAAATTTCCTTGAATATAGTTAGCTGGCTTTACTCTAATAGTTGAAAACTGAAATAAACTTTATTCTCTTTTTAAACGAGATATTTGTTTTACAGATATGTCTCTGAACAATTTACTATTTGAAATTAAATTGTATTTTTTGCTTATTTGTAGTGTGTGTGTATTATTATTTTTTGTTTGTTTTGTAAAATTTTCGATAAGATCTTTTGTTGATTTTAAATTTTTTGTTTTCTATTTTGAAATTTTAGCTTCTTGGTATATTTATTCAATTAGGTTTTATACTTTAAAATAGTTTCATTACATCTACACTCATGTACAAAACTTAAAGAATTGGAAAGTATTAAATGTCGCCAGTCCTCTGTGTTCTTTTAAGGATACATAGGTAATTTTGTTCACACTTGGTTATCTCGCGTATCTTCAATAAATATAACTGTGTTTCAAATATATTTCAGAGATAATGTTGTCTAAATCCCGATATACATGCTGAAAAGTATAAATTCCTAAGTTTTATGTATGAGAGAGAGAGAGAGAGAGAGAGTGAGAGAGAGATTGTAAATATAAGAAAAAATCATTGAAGAATTAAATATTATTTTTAAACCAAATATTCGTTCATTACGGTTTACTTTCCTATATATAAGGAGTCTTCCAGAACCTTCTCTCGTGCATGGTGTCCACTAAAGAAGACATGTACTTTAATCCTAAAAATGTTCTACATCTAATCAATGCATAAAGTCTCATCCATTGATGAGCTCTACTTTTCCCCGACAGCAACTATCAAAAGTCTCAAGCTGTACAAACTTGATACCCTAATATGATTGAGTGGAGATAAGAAATAAGAAGAGAAGAATGCATAAAGTTTCCATAACCTTGTATATTATATGGGATGATAAACAAAAATTCTTATATATATATATATGACGCGATATTATCTTATGTTTTTGCATCTAAAAATAACAATATTTTATTATGGACACCTAAGATATTATTCAAACCCACATTTTTGGTTATATATTCTGAATTCAAATTGTTTTCTAATTGTATAAATGTGTTAATATTTTAAATTTAAAATATGACCTTAGGAATATTTTTGTTTGACACACTCTCTATTTTTAAAATATAATTATAATAAAAAATGTTAGAATTTGATAAAACAATATGGACACTCTAACTCGAACATTATTTTGCAATAGAGAGAAGGAGATTGAAACTTTCTATTCAAGATGGAAACTGTACTCTCTCCTTCAGTATATTGAGTGATTCTGTTTATATGTGTTTATAATAACTTCTTTTGATATATTCTTGGAAATGGAGGTTGTATAGCAACCATTCATTGTTATTAAAGTAAGGGGCACTTCGGCCAGTAGAGGTTTTTTGACGTTTCGGCAAAAATATCTTTTTTAGAAACGTTTTAAAACGTTTTGTAAAGGCGTTAAAAATATTCTTGAGGTATTAGACGTTACCACGGGGTCTTTCAAATTTACCACAGCATACAGAAAATGCTTTTGAAATATTTCCAACAATATATATAGTTAAAGGAAATAATAATAAGTGTATTTCCACCATTTCATACATCTTTGTTTCTTTGAGATGACATTGTTATCATATTTACATATGCTTTATCAATTTACAAGGGAGAAAAGCATTCTTATTTACATTATTATTCGACATGTTTTGCTGTTCTCCTGCTGATTTCTTGAGTTTCATCATGGCCTTGCATTCTTCCAACACATCACTGTCTATGGCGAACTCTACATCTCTCTCTCCAGCATCAAATTAACCCGTAATTACTGGCGTTCGGCTTGGAAGGCCGTGTGAAAATTAAAAATGTTTGCGAAATTTTCAAAATGCAATATTTTTCATCAAAATTTTAGGTAGCTTAATAAAATGCATTTATTTGTAGAACTTTTCATTTTAAAAGAAATATATTTTGTATATCCCGAGTTATTAAATCAAACGGCCTTTAAAGCCGAGCGCCAGTAATTAGGTCACTGGGAATTTTAGCGCCCCTATTATTGGCCGTTTCACTTTTGGTTTTATAGACGTTCAAACGCAACAAATAAGTTGAGCATTCGATTTTTTATTACTCTTGCTTCAATTATATGCATTCTAAATTGTGTTTTGTGATTGTAATTTTGTATAATATAATAGAAGTTCGGTTCCACTTTTGGTTTTTCAAAAAACAAAAATTTGGTATCCTATGTCCCTAAAATTGGAAAATCTGTTATATTACTCTCCACAATGCATTCGACCACAACAATAGATCAAGAAACTGCTGAACAATAAAAGCCCGAGATAATCACATTTTATAATATGACCAAAGGTGGTGTAGGTGTAGTTGATCAGACATGTATTCAGTTGGAAGAAGAACCAAAAGATGGCCCCTGTGTTTATTTTTCAACTTTTTGGATGTGGTTGCAATAAATTCAGCAGTAATTTATAAGGCTGTCAAGCAAGGCGGTGAAATGGCTCGAAAATATTTTATAAAGCAGCTTGCTTTACAACTAATGCCTAATGCCTTGAATATGAGAAATCAAGCCAAAAATTTGTCAAGAGATCTGCAAGTATTAATTCAGAAGCATGCTGGAACTTCATCACTTGAGGTAGGCAAATATTTATTTGATATTCAAACGAAATATCAATAATATGTGTTATCTAGGAATCCACAAGCGGCAGTCTTTGGTCCAAAAAACGCAAAAGATGCTACCTATGTAAAAAGATCGTCGAACTCAAATTCAAATAAAAAAATGCAAAGAACCAATCTGCAAAGATAATTCTATTGAAATATGCTTGAATTGTGCACCTAATCTTGAATAAAATATTTTAGATAGAATTTTTTAGAATATACAGGGTCCATTATAAAAGTAATGAGCATTTACTGGCAAAATACATTTATTGATCGTAATTTGTGCAAATGTTCAATATTCTTCAAAATACATTCCTCCTGCATCAATACACTTGCGGAGACGCGTTTGCCACGCCTGAAAGGCACCCTGAAATCCTCGACAAGAATGCTTCTCAGGAACGTTGTAACATGGTGTTGGATGTTTTCCACGGTTTCCCAATGTTTTCCTTTCATCTCTCTCTTGAGTCGCGGAAACAAAAAGAAGTCACATGGAGCTAAGTCGGGACTGTAAGGGGGGTGAGGGATCACTGGGGTGTTGCTCTGGGCCAGGAAGTTGGTAATGATGAAGGCTGTGTGGCTTGTGGCATTGTCATGGTGGAGCTTGACCGTGTCTTTAATGTCAGTCCTCACGCGTGCGATCCGGCGTTTCAATCTCCTGAGCACCTCCAGGTAAAAGGCTGAGTTTATAGTTTGTCCCTGCGGTACAAACTCACAATGGACTATTCCTCGGATATCAAAGAAGACAATGATCATCGTTTTGATGCGCGACTTGCTCATTCGCGCTTTCTTGGAGCGTAGGGATGATTTTGTGTGCCATGCACAGCTCTGCCTTTTCGACTCTGGGTCGTATTCAAACATCCAGGATTCGTCTCCGGTTACTACAGAGTTCAGAAAATCCGGTTCATTTTGAATCAAATCCAACAATTCTTGACAGCGCAAAACTCTTAAGTTCTTTCTGGTCTTGCGTCAACACTTTCGGCACAAGCTTCGCACAGACCTTACGCATTTGCAGATCCTCGGTCACTATCCCATGTACCACAAATGTGGACATGTGTAATGTGTCAGCAATTTGCTGGATGCTTAATCGACGGTCGGTACGCAAAACTTCGAGCACAGGATCCACGTCCTCGTCAGTTCTGGCCGTTGTTGGGAGTCCTGAACGGGGTTCGTCGGCGACCTCCTCCCGGCCCTCCTTGAACGCCTTGTGCCACTTCCCAGACTGTGATCTTGAAATGCAATCGTCCTTGAAGGCTTTTTGCAGCATCTAGAATGTTTCGGCTGCATTTTTTTCCAAGCCTCACGCAAAACTTTATGGCGTATCGTTGTTCAAGCGAACGCTCCATCGCGCTATGTTACAAAAGTTGAAAACACACTTCAAGCGGAGGCATGTATCTCCCCTCACACTGCTCGAACTCAACTGACGACCGGATGGATTGAAAGGGCATATCCCTCCACCACATTTCCCACGGTTTTACCGTGCTGCCATCTATCGTCGCGTCACAATAACATTATGCTCATTATATGCAGCAAACATAAATAAATTCCGAGGATAAGTTTCTTTTATTTCAATAATATTAGTACTTCGAGCTTTCGGGCGTAAATAGCCCTTCTTCAAGAATATAAGAAGTAATTTCAAATTAAATTTTGAATTTCAAATAGAAATGTTTGTAAACAATTAGATGGTATTTTTCTTTGGTCCTGCATAGCGTGAGTGAATCTCGTATCCACGTGATTTAGTTCTAATCTAAAAACTTTTATAAAGAGAGGTGTTTTGCCCCCAGAAATATTGGCCGATTACATTGAATATATTGATATGGTTACTTGTCCCAAAATGAATATTCTAAGTCTGAATTAAATTTTATATCAATCGGGAAATTGCCATTGTTTATCTAGGATGTAGTTCTATGTATCAGGATTGTGTATTAAGCTATTGTATATTTCTGGGATATCTATATGTCTATTGATGCTCTGGTGTTTTTTGGATACTATTGCTTCTAGGATTAGTCTTTTATATTTATCTTTTATGTTGGTGTAGTAGGTTTTTGGTTCATCTAAATTAAAAGTATGGCCTGTTGTTTTAATATGTTGAAAGATAAGTGATCTATTGTCTTTGTTATTTATATTTCTATTGTGTTCATTAATCCTGTCCTTAACTGACCTGCCTGTTTCTCCTACATATATACTATTACAATGGTTACATTTAACGGAATAGATGGCCTGTTTGTTGTGTATTGGCAGGATAGGGCTATTGTTTTTGGTGTTAGGATTTCTAACTATAGAACCAATGTTTGGAGTATTTTCATAAAAAATTCTGATTCCGTGTTTTTTAAGTTCTCGGGCTATTTTGATGTTATTGGGGGAATAAGGTATGATGCACGTTGATCTATATGTCTGGTTATTGTTGATTGTGGAATGGTTATAAAAATGTCTTAGTATAAAATTTTTTGGGTATCCTGCTATGAGAAGGTTTTGCATAATATTTTGAGTTTCTATTGTTTTAAATGTTTGATTGGAACAATGGGTATGGATCCTTTTTGTGAGGGTTTTTATGGTGTTTATTTTATGATTTAAAGGGCAATATGAGGAGTAGTGTATATAGTTGGGTTGGAAAGTGGGCTTATAATATACTGTAGTGTTGAATTTCTGGTTTTGCCTAGTGATGAAAATATCTAAGAAAGGTAACGTGCCATTGGTTTCTTTTTCTAGGGTGAAGTCTATTTCTTTATGAAAGTCTTTTAATTTGGTTAAAATGCTATCTATTGTTTCTGTGTGGCATAAGCAGAATATATCGTCTATATACCTGCTCCATATTTGAATTTCTGTTGGGAAGTGGCTAGTAATCTGTCGGTCTATCTGTTGCATGACTATTTCTGCTAAAGGGGATGATAGTGGGCTTCCCATTGGGGAGCCTTTAGTTTGTTTTTAATAATTGCTATTGAATGAAAATATATTGATATGTAAACATATGTCTATTAATTTAATTATTTTAGTGTATATATTGGAGGTTATATTGTGGTCTGAAAGGAAGTTTTTTGTACATTCCATGACTAATTGGTGTGGTAGGCTAGGGTAAAGGTTAACTACATCGAAGGATACCATACTATGGTTAGGTCTATAGGGAGTGCCTAAAATTTCGCTGATGAATTTTGGCGTGGATGTTATAGTTGTTTTGGGGGGATTATCTTTGAGTAAGGGGATGAGGAGATTGGCTATAAATTTGGCTAAAGGAGCTGCAGGGGATAGATAGTATGCTACTATAGGTCGTAATGGGTTACCAGGCTTGTGTAGTTTTGGGAGTCCGTATATGTATGCATCGGAGTTTATATTTGATAGAAAGTCCTTGAGTTCTTCTGCCGTGATGGTGTTATTTCTTTGAAGGCTCCTTAAATCTTTTTTGTAATGATTGCAGATTGACTCTTTGTCATTTTTAGAGATTAATTCGAAGGTGTTCTGGTCTGTGAGAATATTGTTCATTTTGTTGATATATTCTGCTGTTTCCAAGATTACAGTTTGGCCTCCTTTGTCTGATCGGGTTATAAGAATTTCTTTTCTATTTCTTAAGTTTTTGGCTATAATTTTGTTTTTGGGGTTTATCATTGGAAAGTTCGTGGTTTCAGTTAAAGCAGATGAGGTTATGGTTCTTATTTTGGCTTTTGTTTGATGATCGAGTCCTTTGATAGCAGTCTCAATTCCTGCAATGGATTTCTGATGGTCAGTTTTATCGGCATACCTGTGCTTTAATCCTTTGGAAAGATATTTTATCTCTTCTACTGTGAGGTCTGTTTTTGATAGATTGACTATATTGGTTTTTTGGGTAAATGTATCAAGTTTTACTTTATATTTCTTCGACCAGAATTGTAACTTTCTGTTGTGTTTTTCACCTATTTCAGCATTTAGTATTTTAATATCTTGGGTAGTTCTTGTGATGAGTTTTAGCATGGCATTATAAAAGTTTTTAGATTAGAACTAAATCACGTGGATACGAGATTCACTCACGCTATGCAGGACCAAAAAAAAAAAAAAAAAGAAAAATACCATCTAATTGTTTACAAACATTTCTATTTGAAATTCAAAATTTAATTTGAAATTACTTCTTATATTCTTGAAGAAGGGCTATTTACGCCCGAAAGCTCGAAGTACTAATATTATTGAAATAAAAGAAACTTATCCTCGGAATTTATTTATGTTTGCTGCATATTATACACCAGAGGATTCCACCTTATGAATTATGCTCATTACTTTCATAATGGACCCTGTATATAGAATATTTTAGATAGAAAGAGTTTCTTGTACATTTTCATTTAATTTTGTTTAGAGCTCTGTTTATTCGAAAAAAAACAAAATATTTATTTTTTTGGAAATTATGTGTATACGTTTAATTTCTTTTTATTTTATAAATAACATGGTTTATTATTGATTTTAAAAGACGGCCTGAGAGGCCGAACGCCAGTAATTGTGTAAGGAAAATAGGCGCCAGTAACTAAGGGTTAATGACTTGTTCAATAATAATAATACATAAAATATATATTATATATGTCATAATTTGTATATACAATTGTATACACCCCCGACCCACTATGTATGTACCATGTATGATTTTCAAAGATTTAATAAAGAATAAGGTAACTGGAGGAAAGCAAGTAGCAATAAGACATAGGAAGTAGGCCTAAAGCTGGCACGACTATTCTTGGCACCGCCGTCAATATTGCAGGGGCGAAGACCGGACGTATCTAGTGACCACAAAAGTTATGAAAGTTAAGCTAACGCCCAATATTTCCGGCAAAGACAGGACGTATCTAATATCCGCAGAAGTTATATTAGTAGAGAGATACCCAATATTTCCGGCAAAGACAGGACGTATCTAGTAACCGCCGAAGTTATAAGCGTCGAGCTACCCAACACTTCCTGGCGAAATCGGATATATCTTCCGGCAAAAGCAACATCAAAGAAAACCGCCGGGCCAATCAAAAGACAGTACCTAAATAGGTCGACCAATAGGAAAAGGTCATGTGACATCTCTCGACCAATCAGAAAGAAACTAAATCTTGGTGTTAAATCGAGAAGCAAGAATGGTCAGTTGTTCACTCGCTCTCGCCGAGTTCGGACCTAGTAGTGTTTTGGCTCCCATCTGAACAACATCTACAGTTCTTCATTCACTCCCACCGAGTTCAGACCCAGTCATCGACTCGACCCCACCAAGGTAATGTCTGCTCACTAGAGACCTCTCTCTCCGCTCATTTCATCTAAATCCAATCATCGCCATGTGATCAACTAATTAATAAGTCAAATCGCTCAGCTCTTCTCAAGCTTTCTTTCCTCCAACCCGTTGCCTTATATTTTCAACCATCAAGTGTCCCGGCTTATTTCCCCTGTGTGTAATCCTTTCACTCAGCCACCACGACTGCATCATCCACCACGACTGCATCATCCACCACGACTGCATCATTCACCACGACTGCGTCACCACTTCAACAACCTTCAACACCAAGAGTAAGGTTTCCCAACATAGTAGAATACCACATATATATATATATATATATATATATATATATATATATATATATATGTTATATTAAAATATTTCATTTAAAATTATGTTATATTAAAGTATTATTTTATTTTAAAAATTATATATTTCATAGATAAATACTCTGTTTAAATCGACCGCCAGAGGTCACGCTTACCATATAAAATCTCATTGTTGTTCTTCCCCGTTGGCCGACCCAAAACTTTTGTACATTATGTAAATAAGCTTTTTATTTTTTATTCTTACGCCTTAAGCCAGGCAGTACTTTTAACAAATTATGTTTATCCTAAAGCTCAATTAAAGCAATATCTTATCTATACTATTTTTATTATTTTACTTTCAAGAAGATTCATGCCACGACTGCACCACCATAGCATAATCATCAATATGATCCAAAACAACAGAAATCTCAACTTTTTTTTTATATAAGATATATATATATATATTACCCTTAAGAGAATTTCAAAATTTATAAAAAAAATTAGTTTAAACATGTTAGTTTGTTTTTATATATATATAATAAATAAGTAGTTAGTATATATTAGTATAAAGGAAAAAAGTAACACCAGCAAATAATCGGCGATAAAGCGTCATAGGCTGGGTAAAAAAAAAAGGGATAAGCGAAATGAAAGTTTTATAGAAAAGAGAAAAGACAGAACAGAATATATATTATATATACTCAAGTAAGAAAAATAATATTATATCACAGATCCGAAATATATATATGTCGTTAAATAACAAATTATTTTATCTTTCCGGACTACATATTCCGTGAATAAAGAAAGTGGAAAATAATTATCATTTCAAATAACATTCAACCCTCAGAAAAAAGTGATAGAGTTAAAAATTCATCTTTTATTTGAACAGTAATTATAATTGATCATTGAATATATCTAGAGAAAAATAATTTTATTTGGAGAGAGAGAGAAATAAAAACACTCCTAGAATAAATTTAGAGAACGTCATTTTCTATTTAATCACAATATCCATCTTAGTTCATTGTTATCGATGAAAAAAAAAACAATTATTTGTTTTTATTCCAAGAGACCATGTTAAAAAGAACATAAAGAGATTTACTAATCAGCCACTAATGATGTAAAACTGATTAAGACCTTAAACGGAAGAAAATAATGGCTCTTTTCCAAAATTGATAAATTATTGCTGTAGGTAGAGATAGAGTGTGTATATATAGAGACAAAAAAAGTCTCATAAAAAGAAAAATTTCCTCCTATTTCCATTAATTTAATCCTTCATTCTGTTGTACAGACTTAGAAATTAGATTCCAATCACGAATCCTTTTTCACTTCGCTGGAGTAAGTACCATTGTTAATTGCATTAATAAAAATCAATAAGGGAAAAAGCGATGTGAAGAATTCAGCAAACTGGACAAAAAGAGAAAAACACTCTTCTTTAAAAAATAAATATTTGCTTATTTATAATATAATCGTTTGAATTATTTTATGTCATAATAATAGTTGTTTTTATATGAAGATGAAATAGAATTTATTTGATTAATAGCCATTAATATCTCTAAAATAACATTTATAATTAATTATTTAAGAATTGTTTTGTGAAAATATTTCGATATATTGCATATTTCCATAGATTAATATTATATCACACATATATTTATTAAGAAAAAGGCATATCCTTATCGTACAACTGAAAGTTGCTGATGGCCTGCGCCATCTATCGGAATAAATATCAACTATTCTCGTTGATTTTTAATTATTTTAGAATTGGCGAAATACTCATTCTTGATTAATCAAGAAAAGCTAACCACGGACGCGTTTCGGGTTGTTGGCCCTCATCAGCGTGGTGCAAGCTGTACCTAAACGACCAAAAAATAGGTCATTAAGGCATCCTGAAAAATCATGAAACGGGTAATTAAGGCCAGAATTGCGTGAGAACGCTACACAATGTGAAAAAATAGTACAAATGTGACATTGTACTGGGATAAGGTGCATAAATTAAGAAAAAGGCATCTCCTTATCGTACAACTGAAAGTTGTTGATGGCTTGCGCCATATATCGGAATAAATATCAACTATTCTCGTTGATTTTTAATTATTCCAGAATTGGCCAAATATATATTTATATATTTTAGTTTATATAGAATACTCATATTATATATATAGTTTATTTTTTCCACTAGATGGCGCTCTGTCATCTACAGATGCTCATGTGAGCACGGTCAGGATATGCCTTTTTTTATTTTTAATATATATAAATATATCATATGTGTTATTCATATATAAGAGATTTAAAATAGATAATCACGAAAAATATTTTGTATGAATAAAAGATTAAATAGAGGTTTGTATATATATATATATATATTTATTAAAAATTAAAAAAAGACATATCATGACCAGGCGCACATGTGTTTTTTAGATGGCAGAGCGCCATCTAGTGGAACAGAAATCAACTAAGCATTGATTTAGCCTGTTCCCTGATAATTGTTCAACCCAATATCTTGATAAATCAAGAAAACCCATCCACGAACGCGTTTCGCGCTTTTGGCGCTCGTCAGCGTGGTCGCAGTGGTACAGCCTATTCCAGTTAAGCGTATTTACGCAAGTTTGGCCTTAAATACCCATTTCTTGGTTTATCAAGAAGCCTCTGGGACCAAAAAATCTCTTTGGTCGCAGTGGTACAGCCTACTCCACGCTGACGAGCGCCAAAAGCGCGAAACGCGTTCGTGGATGGCTTTTCTTGAATAATCAAGAAATTGGGTTGGCCAAATATCAGGGAACAGGCTAAATCAATGTTTAGTTGATTTCTGTTCCACCAGATGGCGCTCTGTCTTCTGTAAAGCACATGTGCTCCTGGTCAGGATATGCCATTTTTATTTTTGATAAATATATATAGAAGTTATTATAAAATATGGGACATCCAAAATAAGATTAATATAGGTCAATACTATGCAAATGTTTATTCTTACATATATATTACACTAGCCGAATGACCCGGGCAACGCCCGGGTTTTACCCGATTAAATGCTTTTATTCAAATACTATTCGTTACAATTATAAATTGGCGCCGTGGATGTCATTCTTGTGAAACGTCCCGCTCCAAACTTTGTGTCTGAGAAGCGATATTTTTATAAAGAGATGATCTTGCTTTGTGTCTTCTGCTCGAATGAATGTTTTTCTGTTAGAAATTTGTTCCTGCATACTAAAAATGAACTGGCTTCACCCGTGGTCTTCCTTTTTTGCCCAGAACCTGTCAATTTCAATTTTTCTTGGCTAAAAATCCGAAAAATATATTTTCCAGATTTTTCTCTATGTCCTGTTAAAACACGTTTTACATGTACATTAGGTCAGCTGATATTACCTCCCATCTTCACCGCTAGAGGCGCTGCTTGCGAGCGAAAGAGCAAATTTGCAACCCAAATTTGCAAATAACTCGAAGAATATTCGGGATAGAGACCTGAAATATTCAATATAAGTTTTTCCAGATTCTTACTATACATACTGCTAAAATTTCAGTAATATTAGTTACTTATTTTAGGTATATTACGTAAAAGTATTCCATTGACAAAAGCAAACGATGACAAAATTGATGACTCTGATACTTGTATATTTTAATAATAATATAAATGTATTTTTAAAATTGTAAAAAAAAAAAATGCATCGGCCGGGAATCGAACTCGGGCCGCCCGCGTGTCAGCGAGCATTCTATCACTGAACCACCAATGCTTATAAAAAATGGCCATATTTGGGTATTTATTTCATTGAAATAATTGTTGATTGATTGTTGATTATGACTCTGATACTTGTATATTTTAATATTGGAAATTATATTTATAAATTTAATTGTCACAACTATCGATAAAATAACTGCAAATACTTTTTTGCAATGTTTATTTTTATATAAATCATAAAATATTATATCTCTACAGACCTTACTGCAATGATGCAGGTTTTATGTGAAAGGGCTTGGATAAGCCAAGCCCTCTCATTCAAGAATATTTATAATTACAGTAAAAGATAGTATTTATATAAGTAGAGATAGTATTTTATGATTTATATGGAAAAGAAACATTGCAAATTAAATGTAACAAATACTTAAAATGTTGATTTTTTTTCATTAAAAATGTTTCAGACTAGAGAGAATAAAATATAGAATATTTTAAAATATGAACAAACTTAGATATTACACATGCAAGAAGTATTAGAGTAGCGCCTGTTTTAAAATATTTAACTATTGTTAAATATATTCTAGTTTTCTTAACTGCACAATTTTGTTGGCGAAACTATTTTTTGTTATATTATCTTTTGAATATTTTATTACGTTTTATATTCATAATGAATATTTCAACGTAAGCCATCAACACTACCTTTATGTTCAAGTAAAGAAGCCATTTTAGTGCGTATTTTGTTTTTTTATTAAAAAAAGCGACTTCTTTGGACTTTTTGCACCGTAAGCCTAGTTAATTTAATTCTATATATTGTATATATCATAATTTAGTGTGTATGTGTATATGTGCATGTATATGTATAGTGTATATGTGCATTTCTTTGCTTATCTCTAGTACACGTGGTACAGTCCATGATAATCATGGTGGGTAGAAGTAGGCGACTGCTTTTACTGTAAGTGCACCACATGTCTACACATGTGAGAAGCAGTTCGACTTTGCACTTACAAAAATGCCAGAGCTCTCTTTGGTTACTTGCAATCGCTGGTGAGGTTAGACTTTTGCAAGATATTCGGGGGCCATTGGAGCATTTTTTTAATCAGAAAAAAGTGTCTAATGCGAGAATTAAACCCGGGTCGTAGCGGTCGAAAACCGCTTTATTAATCAACCAGGCGCGATATTGAAATATTAGCGCCTAATACAGAAGAAACAAAACAACAAACAAATTTGAACTTAGAATTAAATATTTTCAAATTTACTATGTATTATTCTACAGAGTTCATAAAAATGTAAATTTAAAATATGTATTTAACACTATTATATAATTTATCACAACAAATGCAAATAAATCATAATATTATAATAAAATATCGACAGAGATGTATGAATAGAAATTTAAGAAACTATTTATATATATATGTTATATTAAAATATTATTTTATTCAAAATTATATTTCATTGATTCAAATACTCTGTTAAATCGACCCGCCAGAGGTCACGCTTCCCATATAAAAACTCAATGTTGTTGTTTCTCGATGGCCGGCTCAAATCTTTTGTACATTATGTAAATAAGTTTTCAATTTTTGATCCTTACGCCTTAAGCCAGGCATTACTTTTATCAAATTATGTTTTTTATATATTCCTTTAGATCGATTAACACAATTACTGATCAATACTATTTTTAGTATATACTTTCAAGATTTTAAACACGACTGCATATCCAATAGCATAATTCTCAAGATAATCAAAATCAACAGAAACCTCATTTTTTTATAATGTATATTTAACTTCTTAGCAAAGCGCCTTAAGAATGTATACACATCAAATATTGGTCTCCCCAACATTTATTTGTCCAATAAATAGGTTGTAAAATATTGAGTGGAGACTCCGAGTCAAAGTATTTATTCAAAATATAAGTCAATCGATATAAATGTACCGCTCAGAAGTATATTTATTTTATTTATAAATGTTATAAATTAGTAATAAAAGATTGTTTTATTTGGGAAAATAAATTGTTTGTAGGGTTTTCTCCTCCTCTCCCAAGATATATTTTCTTAGGGCGCTAAAAAGAATTGTAAAGTTTCAACTTTTTAAAAGAATTCTTCCCTGAAAAGATTTTTTTTAATTTATAAAAAAAAATATATTGGAATTTTCTATATTGTTGTGTGCAATCTTTTTTTTTTTTCAAGAATTTTAAAAAATGTTTTTTTATTCTTTTTTTTTATGTATTAAATATTTATTTTGTAAATTTTCATGAAGGCGCAAGATAAATGATGTGTGGTTATTACAAATTCCTTTGTTGTAGTTTAAATATTGAATTGTTAGAAAATATGTTTATTTGTTTTTTATAAGTATGGCGTTTTTATAACGGTATATATGATATTATAGATTAACACCGTTATTATTATTTTATTTACATATTGTACGTGAGAGAGAGAGAGATTTATATACAACAGTGTAAATGTAAATAATTGTGTGTGAAAATATATTAATTCTAAATTAATGATTAAATTTTAAAGCGAAATAAATAAATAAAATAATTATATATGTTATATTAAAATATTATTTTATTTAAAATTATATTTCATAGATTCAAATACTCTGTTAAATCGACCGCCAGAGGTCAGGCTTCCCCTATAAAAACTCATTGTTGTTGTTTCCCGATGGCCGGCTCAAACTTTTGTACATTATGTAAATACGTATTTCATTTTTTTATTCTTACGCCTTAAGCTAGGCAGTACTTTAATCAAATTATGTTTTTATATATTCCTTAAGCTTAATTAAAGCTATTTTTGATCTTTACTATTTTATTATACTTTCAATATTTTTAACCACGACTGCATTACCATAGCATAATCCTCAAGATAATTAAAATAAACAGAAATCTCTTCTTTTTAAATTATAATATATATATATATATAGTTATTTTCAAGTAATTAAGATATGAATTTTTTATAAATTTCTGGAAATTCAATTTTTCTATTTGTTCTTCGTTTATCTCCGCAAGAAGCCCAACTTTCTAAAAACAATGTACAATGTTTTTCTGTTATATTTTTGTATATAATTGTGGCCTGTTTGAAATCTGGTATATGGCTATTGTTTAGGGAGTGGTCAACTTGTAGGGATAATGGTTTATTGTTTTTCAAAGTGCTCTATGTTGATTGATACGATCCTTAAGTGATTTACTGATTTCTCCAATATAAGTAGTTTGGCATGTCTGGCAGAGAACTTTGTGAATATATGAAGAAATTTTAATAAATATCATAATTACAGTGAATTCGTTTCGTACAATAAGTTTCTTTTATTAAAGTAAACCGCGAGGAATTTTGCTCTTCAACAGGAAAATTCTGAAGAAAGAGATCCCAAGAGACAGCTTTTGGTTTAAGTTAATTAAAAAAAAAATATTGGGAAAGAATTTAAGCACGAATGTTGATTTTATATATAAAACAAACTTCTACTGTCCTTACTGCGATAAAAATAATTGGGAGGGCTTGAATCATTAATGATGAACCTTCCTAGCGGTTTAGCTAATTTAACCTACC
The DNA here is from genome assembly GCA_030710605.1 of Cordylochernes scorpioides. Lineage (NCBI taxonomy): Eukaryota > Metazoa > Arthropoda > Arachnida > Pseudoscorpiones > Chernetidae > Cordylochernes > Cordylochernes scorpioides. The sequence continues at coordinate 30,597,220 of CP092864.1, forward strand.
AGCGAAACCGCTGAAAGGATTCACCAATGATGAGCCATGCCTTCCCAATATTTCCTCATCGCAGTAAGGATAATAGAAGTTTGTTTTATGTATAAAATAAACTTTCGTGATTTAAAGTTTTATTTCTTATATATGGATGGCGCTGTATTTCCCTATTATTGATTCAATTTTATTTATATATAATATAACTTTGTTTTTATACCATTTCGTTAAAGATACTTCGGCCAGTAAATCTTTTTATTACCTCGACGTTTCGACAAAAATATTTTGTCCTCGTGTTGAGAAAACAAAAATTAAAACATTTAGTAAGGCGTTAAAAATTATTCTAAAGTTCCAAGGGCGTTCTAACGCGATATTTCAAATTTTGTACAACATCTAAAGCATGAGTCAAAAATAATTATTTAACTCACAAAAGACTATGATCTTTGTAATAAATTATAATATACATATATAATGATAAATTATAAATAAAATAAATATAAAAATAATAATAATATTTACAAAGATTTGAAATATCACGTGAGAACGCCCTTGGAACCTTAGAATAATTTTAACACCTTGCTAAATGTTTTAATTTTTGTTTGCTCCTGACGAGGATAAAAGATTTTTGTCGAAAGGTCGAGGTAATAAAAAGATTTACCGGTTGAAGTATCTTTATTTTCAACAAATATGAATGCCGGCCAGGTAGCCTTTATCTTTACGATATTTCGTATCTGTCCTTAAAACTTAAAAAGCGAACTTTGACAAATAAATAATTTCAGACGATATGAATATATTTCTCGTTTATATTCATTCATTTTTATTAATGAAAATTACGAGTGTAATTCTCAATTTTATTAAATATTCATACTAAATATTGTAATAGAATTATCTTAAAAAAATATTTGAGACTAATATCACAAATTGACTATCAAAACGTATCTTTATTGAAAACTAAAGTATCGAGCCAACTTTAGAGCCAAAAAAAAAAAAAAACTCTTTGACCAGCTTTCTAACGCTGAGGTGATACAAAAATAATTCAGTTGAATAACTGTTTTTCGCTTGATTTTTTAGTTTTTTTAATAGAGACAAATTCAATTTTCTCTCAAAATAGAGATCAATCACACAGAATGATTTGTAAAACTATAAAACTTCATGCAAAATTTTCTTATTTTTGTATAGATCCTAAAAACGTTATCTTTATAACATTCGCGTACATTCTCTTCCTCTATTTTCTGTGTCGTAGACGATCTAATGCTTGGAAACTAGCGCGTTTACATATCGTATAATAACATGAAGACGCGTCTTGATTAAATTTTTACTTTGTTTTATAGTTTTTATATGCATTTTGTTTATTTTAAATGACGCTTGTTGATGCGTTGTTAGTGTTAAATATTCAGGAATATTTTCTCCTTGAAATTGAATCAAATTTTTAATATCTCATCACACATTTAAGCTTATAATATTTGAGGTATTGAGACTAATTATCCTTGCCATTGAACTACTATAACAATGATTTTATATATGAAACCTTCACAAATTAATATCACTTCATTAAAAAAACAATTGCTAGTCAGTTATAAATTATTACATAAAACAAAGTCCGCCTTTGCCGGTCTCAAGCCCGGATGAAAAAGAAGGAGAGGAAGAAGTAACAAGCTTACTAAAAAACCTGAGCTCAGCTGACCCGGCTGATAGTACCCTGTAAGGGCTCCTGATCCAGGGATACAAGATGTCTATACTCCAATTTTAAGAGTGGCTGCACAACATGGTATCTGTTCCTCATGTCAGAAGTGGCCATTTCATCTTAGAGCTAAGTCGGTGGCCTGCTACTGAATAATGCTCCCAGTCTTAATGACGAAGGCAGACGCATTCTACTTCACCCAGTCATGACAGTTTGAGATAAGAAAGAATAAAATAATATAACTTTAATTTTATAAAACATTCGCAATCTTAAAATTTCCAAGAAAAATTCATCTCTCACACAGTTCGAATTCGATTATGGACAGATGCTCAGTGTAAACTATTTTAATATATAGTTAGTAAAAAATAGTATGCAAATATAGTTAATAAATTATTAAAACCATGTATTTTATAAGCACAGAGTTACAGAAAAAATCAGTGATATGCCGTAAAAAATATATATTTTATTTTTTAAGAGAGAGAGAAGAAAATACCGAGAAACATTTTTCTAAATTGTACCTGTGCCGAGCGAACAACTTTGTTGCAATTTCCTCAAATGGCAACAGAGGATAGCAGCAGAAATTGATTAAATTTTCTCTGGAAGTAAAACAATCTTTTGATGAAATAAAAGTCTAAACTCAATAAGTCTTCCAAAGTTATCATCAATAAAATACCAATTTCTATCACTTTGCCATGAAAGCAATATCTAGATATACTGAAACTATATTCTATATACAAAGTGTAGAAATTATTGAACGAAAATTCCAATGTCAAATGGAATTTATAAATTTAGAGAAATATTTCTTTTCATATTTTTCTACGATGGATAAAAATAAGACAGACGAAGGATAGCTTATAAAGACGTAAATGCATTCCGACCCACTGAAACTAATTTATTTACCAGAGAACACCAAGTCAATAAAGCGAGAAATCATATTATAAAATAATAGATTAAATTGATAATATTGCTAAGGTATTCTAATATTCAATTATGAATTTAAAATATTAAAATTCAAAAATGACTCTACAAGTAATTTATCAGGATTTAAACTATTATTAAGAATGAAAAACTCCATTTTGTATTTATAGTTTACTTCTTTTATTTCTATTTGTTACCATTATTTATTTTGATTTTAATTTCTCATAATCTTCTTCTTTCTTATCATCACTCAATCATATTAGGGTATCAAGCTTTGACAACCATCATGACTGTGTGAAGTAGAATGCGTCTGCCTTTGTCATTAAGACTTGGAGCACTACTCAGTGGCAGGCCGACTTGGCTCCAAAAGAAATGGCTGCCTCTGTCATGAGGAACAGACGCCATGTCTATCCGCTCCTAACAAGGAGTTCAAACGCTGTTCATCCTGTATCCCTGGATTAGGAGCCCTTACAGGGTACTATCAGCCGGGCCACCTGAGCCCAGGTTTTTAGTGAGCTTGTTACTGCTCCCCCTCCTCCTTTTACATCTGGGCTTGGGACTGGCAAAGGCGGATCATCATACACTCATGGAAAAAACTTAAGGAAATAGAAAGTCTTCGATGTCACCAGTTGTCTGTTGTTTTGAGAGCGACAGAGGCAATTTTGTTTGAATTTATTTTATCGTGTCTTTAATAAAGGTCACTGTGTATCAAATAACTTTTAGAGTTTTTGGCTGAATCCTGATATATATGTTAAAGGGTAAAACTTCCTTACGTTTTGTCCATAAGTCATAAGTATAAGTCATAAGTATAAGTCATTACCCCAATCACACAATAATAATGGGCTTTAGCCTGAAATATAAGATTCTGATGATTCTGTTAAATATTCTGATCAATATTTTTCTAATCTATTTACAAAGAAAAAGCGATATTTTGGTGAAATGTGTACCCTTATACGCGTTTATAAATATAATAATTATAAAAAATGTTCGTGTAGAGTTATTTCTTATGTTTTAGATTTATGGACGTTTTTTTAATCTATTATTTCTAAAATACGAATATTGTTGAATTGTTTATATTTTATAAAGATGATGAAGTTTAAATGTCATATCATATTTATTTAAAATATATTTTCAAAAGTTGAACTTTCTACAAACTTTGAACCCTATCTGCGAGTCAAACTTTCCCTAACTGCTTACAAATCTTCATTTGCAAATTCACTTCGCCCAATTCAAGCCCACGAAAATTATTGTGTTTAATTTTCCATCTAGGATTTTCAAATGAAAAATTCAGGTTTGGAATCGATAATAACAATTCATGTTTATATTAAAGGTTACTACATTGATGATAATATTGAAAAATATATATTAAAAATAAATAAAGCATATCCTGACCAGGATCACATGTGCTTTACAGAAAGCAGAGCGCCATCAGGTGGAACAGAAATCAACTGAACATTGATTTAGCTTGTTCCCTGATATTTGGCCAACCCCGAATTACGCAAATTTGGCCTTAAATGCCCATTTCTTGGTTTCTCAAGAAGCCTCTGGGACCAAAATTATTTTTGGTCGCAATGGTACAGCCTACTCCACGCTGACGAGCGCCAACAGCGCGAAACGCGTTCGAGGAGGGCTTTTCTTGATTTATCAAGAAATTGGGTTGGCCAAATATCAGGGAAAAGGCTAAATCAATGTTTAGCTGATTTCTGTTCCACCAGATGGCGCTCTGCCTTCTGTAAAGCACATGTGCTCCATATATACTGTATAAATATATATTTTGTTCTAAAATATTTAAAAGAAAATTCAATCTTGAACCTCATGGACTGTCCTGATATATCTATTGTAACCTGCTAATAATAAATGATAAAAATGATCTCTCTAAATATCATAGATTTCTATATATCCTGAAGATAGAGGCTGCCTGGCCGGCATTCATATTTCTGTGAAAAATACACACTTCGGCCAGTTTAGAGTTTTCTATTTTCTCAACGTTTCGACAAAATTCTTTTATCTTCGTCAGGAGAAATAAATAAAAATAAAGCATTTGGCAAGGCGTTAAAAATTGTTTTCTATTGTTGATTTCTATATACACAGAATTTCTTTAGTAAAACGTATTTTTTCCCTTTTTCAATCAGAATTCTCACATGAGACTGAATCACTTAAGATATTTAAGCTATATATAAATATCTTCAAGATCTGAAAATATAGTATATATACTTAAATCTGATAGCAAAGTACACACACTTCGTGTATAAACACCATCAAAAATTCTTGCGTGAGACACATAAGTCTAGAAAATATCTGTAATATATCAGCGTGAAATATTCTGTGAATATTGTTTGCTTCTGTAATTCACAAGTTGTTAACATCATAATTGTTTTGAGTATATATAATTTGCATTATTTTCTCTTTTTTTTTGCATTCATTTAATTTAAATTTAATATTTTTGTGTTTATTTCTTTTGATTAAATATTTAAATTTTCAATGGTGCAAAAGGTACGCCAAAGAGAAATGTTTCTTTCTTCGTTTCACTAAAGTTATTGCAATATCCATTAGGATGTCACTGAAGCGTCAAAAATTTTTTTTTTATTTTTATGCACATATCATTCTATTTTATATATCTATAAGAGTTTTTTTTATGACAATAATGACGTTACTTCTTCTAAATTTATTTGGATGACATTTTTTTCTCATCTCAACTGTTCTTTTTGATTAATTATGAAAGAGCCAGAGGGAAGCTCATTATGTCCTAAATAATAGCGAGACAATGGAAAAACTGGCTGTTTGAAATGGCTTGCTATTCTACTTTCTTTTTTTCTGTCTAAACTCCGAGCAATATGGACAAAAAATACTTCAGCGTTTTAATATCAGCTCCATTCTCTATAGGCAGCCTTACATACACTTTTTATTAGTAGTTTTTACCTTATTAGATTTTTTTAAAATTCCCTTTTTTTATGTGTGATTATAGGTTTTTAAGAAAACTTTATTATTAAAGGATTTTATTAATGTGGATTTTCTGTTTTTGACATATAACTTACCTCTGTTTTTGTTAATTACCTTTCTGAGTGGGGAGTAAATATAATAAGAATGGAAAATATATTTTTTTAATATACAATTAAGTAGGAATTCTCTGAAATTAATTTTGATACAGGGTGATTCAAAAAAATGTATACACACTTTGAACTTCCATAGAAAATTTATTTACCGTTCTACAAAGTTAAATTTCAGGAAAATAGAAACCTGAAGGTCCAATATAAATGAAACATAAATAACAAATGTTAATACTGTTCAAATTGGTGACCTGCAGCATCAGTTTTCAATCAACCACCGCGCGGTGACGTCGCCGCCGTCACCGCGCGGTGGTTGATTGAAAACTGATGCTGCAGGTCACCAATTTGAACAGTATTAACATTTGTTATTTATGTTTCATTTATATTGGACCTTCAGGTTTCTATTTTCCTGAAATTTAACTTTGTAGAACGGTAAATAAATTTTCTATGGAAGTTCAAAGTGTGTATACATTTTTTTGAATCACCCTGTATTAGATGTAAATAGCCAAATATATTTAGAACTCAAAGAATATATTTTAGAGATAGATTATAATAATTATATCTAATTGAGCTATTGCCATTCCCGCTATCCATTCATTTGGATAATTGTAAAATAATTTTGTGTCTTTATAAATAATGATTCGAGAGAGTGAGATGATAAATCGATAGAAAATTGGATAACTTTAGGATATTTTAAATATGTATTTTGTTATTAACAATTTTGAATATGGTATAAACATTAATCAAAGTAAACATTAATCTAATCAGATTTCTACTTTTAAGAATTCAACCTAACATATTTCTGCATTTGAACATTCAAACCATCAAATTCATACATTTGAACACATTCATCCCATCAGATTTCTACATTTGAAAGTTAAATTTATCACGGTTCTATGTCTGAACATATTCAGCCCATCATAATTTTTCATTTGAACATTAAATTCATTAGGGTTCTACATTTTAAGAGTCCAAGAAATTATATATTGTGCATTTAGCATGATGCCAAAATAATCGTATCATAAATGTGATTTCGCCATTTTCAGATTTGTAAAGGTGACAATCTTTGTGAATTCAAGTTCAAGACGCCTGAAAAATCAACTCCCAGGTCAAAACAAAAAAAAACATATTTTATTTAAATTAATCAAGATATTTGCATTTTTAAAAGTTAAACCAAACTAACCTATAAATATATTGTCCATAAAATAATTCGAAATTATATAAATATTCAAAAAGATATATTTCCGATAAAAACAAATAGAAAAGTAAAAGAGCTTAATTAAACAAATCCTAAAAAAAGGTTTTATGTCCCCATATTTATTATAACAACACCATTCTAAAACTTCTCTACTTATTGTCACTCTATCAATAGGCCATTAGGATGGGAAGGCTGTTAAAAAGTAACTTTGGGAATAAAATTTGTTTTTAAACATCTCCTTTAATATTTAAACTGCTATTTAAAAAGGTGTTTAAAAATTAAATAGTTTTTTTTTTAGTTTTTTTATTATATATTATTACTGTCTATAAAAGGACGTTTTATGGTTCTAGGTTGCATTCAGATTCTATCTTTGACATATTTCCTTTTAAATTTTAGTATTATCCTTTATGTTCCCATCTCATTCATATTCTTCTGGAAACTATATATTCATAAATTCGAAACTATTATAGACGCGTATGATTCTTTTTTAAATTAAACAATTTCTACTGCCCTTACTGCAATGGAAAAATTAATGGGAGGGCCTGTCTCATCAGTGGTGAACCCTCCCAGCGGTTTCGCCAGTTTAATCTACCATACCGCTGTAATATTGCATTTTTCGATCTTCCTTTTATAATGATACTGATGCTAAACTCTTGGAATGGGTATTTTAGATGAACTATGGACATAAGCTTTGAGGACAGCAGAATTACATATAATTATAAATATATAGGAGGGTTCACTACTGATGAGCCAGGCCCTCCCATTAAATTTTCCATTGCAGTAAGGGCAGTAGAAATTTTTTATTCAAAAAAAAAAAGGAATCATACACGTTTATAATAGTTTCGAATTTTGATAAGAGATGGCGCGCTAGTGCATCATAATATTTATATATGTTTGGGATTTTGGTTCGGCTTACTATTTTTCAGATTATTGAGGCGTCAACAGCATACAAGACGGCATCAAATTCTTATTTAAAAATTTCGCTTAATGAAAATTATAAAGATATATTTCTATCTCTCTCTCTCTCTCTCTCTCTCAACGCAATTTCTATCTTTCATAATATGATATTAAAACTTAGTTCTACAGTATTTATCCTGTAATTATTAAATATTGAAAGAATCTTTCAATTTTTATTCATATCAAGATAAGAAGGAAAATATTTTAATTGTATTTATTGTAGTGGAAAAGTAGCGTTAAAAACATATGTTTATTATTTTCAACGATATAGAGGGGGTCGGTGGAAGGATAGTCTAAACCGTTGGTTTTCGACCGCTACGACCAGGGTTCGATTCCCGCATTGGGCACTTTTTTATGTTAAAAAAATGCTCCAATGACCCCCGATTCTTGCAAAAGTTCAACCCCACCAGCGAGTGCAAGTAACCAAACGGGGCTCAGGCACATTTGTAAGTGCAATGTCGAACTGCTTTTCACATGTGTAGACAGGTGGTGCACTTACAGTAAAAGCAGTCGCCTACTTCTACCCACCATGACTATCATGGCCTGTACCACGTGTACTAGGGTTAAGCAAAAAAAAACGATATAGAGGGGTGATAGAGGGATATTTAGCTCAATGTTGAATTCAGCGGTTCAGTTATCTCGTACATTTGATTTTTCAATACCTGAATAATCCAAAGAGGTTTTTTAAAAACGCTAAGGTAAACGCTATGTTTTAGCCTAAGTTTTCATTTAATTTAATATAGCATAGAGAATATCTTATTAAAATATAAAAATGAATAATATATACTTTATAGAATGTTTTGTCAAAGTGAAAATCTCTGAGTGAAAGTTCTGAAGACTTCAGATTGAGGCATCTTTATGAAACAACTGATTGCAGCAATAAAATATTTGTAAGTGATTATTTGAACTTTAAAAATATTCTGCTAACTATTATATCTAGAAATAAATATATGATATCTAGCAATCACTATGATATCAAGAAAGAAATATGATCTACAGATAAAATTATGATATCTAGGAAAATAGTATATCTAGCTAGGAGTATGTGATATCTATAAAGAAATATGATATATCTCTCTCTAGCAAGATATATGATATTCGGAAAGAAATATATCTCTAGCTATAGATAACTATAATATCTAGACAGAAATATGATATTTAGCGAGAAATATGCTATCTAGAAAAAAACATATTTAGAAAGAACTATAATATCTAGAAAGAAATATGACAAAGTTATACTATATAGTGAAAAAAACTGTGATATCTATAAAGAACTATAATATCTAGAAAGAATTATGACAAAGTTATACTATATAGTGAAACTTTGATATATAGAAAAGAACTAGGAGGTCTAGCTATAAAATCCCTTTATTGTCACCAGAGAGCGACACATGTGATATTTAGAGAAGTCCACCAAAGAGTTTATCTTGACTTGGAGTAATTCCACCACTGCCAAGATTAGAAGACGATGACATGGCGCGAAGACATCCAATTATTTCCCAATTCTCAAGATTGGATTGTCCCACTCCTAACTGGATCAAATCTTCTCCTTCCTTTTTATTAATATTGCGATGGAATATTCGGTCTGTGGGATTGGTCCTTCAACAACTTACACAGGGGAAACAGAATGTTTTACAAGGAAACTCTTCAATATCATCATAGAGATACAACATAATAAATTAGATAGTGATATTGTGAACCTTTTCAAAGATATATTCGCGAGGAATGAACAATTTTTAATTCCCTAGACTATAAATATTCAGCATCTTATGTGAAAAATGCCTTTGGAATTTTAAAATATATATATGGGCTATATGTATGTTTGTAATATAAGGAAATATTTATAGACATTTATTATGATGCGCTCTCGTTTTTTGCTTTAAAATAATCTTTCCTATTTAAGTGATTCATTAATAATATTGGAAATATGAAATTTTGATATCGCTTTTTTTTACGCTGATTCGGAATAAGCACACACACACAGTTTATATATATATATTTCTTGAATATAGAGCAATCCATATGGAATTATTAAATAAAAGGCATATTTTTTGGATCTAAAATAAAACAAAACAACGCGTGATCAACCAAATCAGTTTTAAAACAAGAAAATGCCTGACGAAGTTAGTCGAATAGCCTATTGAAATATTGATATTTTGTATTAAATAAAATGTTTTGCTTTATTTTAGATCCAAAATATGACTTTTAATTAATATATATATGTTGAGCAATAGTTACCCAGAAATTATTTGAAAAAGTAAAAATTAAAACAGGTAAATAGTTTCTTTTTATTTATATTTGCTAGCTTTCGAGCAATTATACTGCTCTTCAACGGGCTGATATTCTTTGTACAAACTCTAAATAATATATAAACAGTAAAATTGATTTTATTATATATACGCAAATATGTGAAGCTTTACATCTTTTTAAAAAAATTGTGTATGTATATAAGTAGAACTAGGATTCAAAATAATCATTTCCCTGAGAAGAGTGACAGAAGGTCACTGAAACGTAGGGAGTTAAATATATCATTGGTTGATGTGGCTTTATTTTTTCTGAAGAATTTATTTTTTGTTATTTTCATAATTGTTACCAAATCGTACACTTTGATAATTTCCCAACAATATTTACAATATTAATTTAGAATATGTATGAGAAGCTCTTCAGGGAGAGGTGTCCTATAACCGGACAGTTATTAAATTGTAAAAATGGTAATTTTGCAAATGAAAACCGTCCTTTGTGGAGAGGTGTCCGCTAAAGGGAGGTTCTACTATATATATTTATGTTCCTTTATATGCGTTTGTATTTGTTGTCTTGTCCTTTTTTTTCTTCTCTTATAAGTGTTGTTTAGAAATTTCGGATAAACTCATTTAGTACTGTTATTGTCAAAGAGAATTTAAACGCTATTTTGCTTCTAAAATTACCAAATTAAAGGAAATTTTTAAAAATTGTAATTGATTCTTATTTTTTCTGTATGTCAATATATTTCTCAAATACAGTAGAACCACCCTGTAAAGGACACCTAATTGCAGAGCCAAAGTATCCTTTAGGGAGAGGTGTCCTCTTACCGGAGAGTTGTTAAATTGTAAAAATGATAATTTTGCAAATGAAAACTGTCCTTTGTGGTGAGGTGTCCGCTAAAGGGAGGTTCTACTCTATATATATGTTCCTTAAAAGGCTTTTGTATTTGTTGTCTTGTCCTTTGTGTGAAACAGCTGTGATCTAGACTACAATATGTGTGAAATTTCACAATTAGAGGAGGATATTTCCATAGTTTAATTAAACACCATCACCACAATGGTAAATGTATACTTTACATGCAGACTCATGATACAATAGCTGTGCGATCTGATAGATTGAATTGGTGGAATAGCTGGAAAAGTTCAACTTTGATGAGCCTAGCCTTCCCAATTCTTTTTCCTATTCAGTTCAATGATTTTAAAATTCGTTCTTTTATTAAATCTCTATATTGTTGAATGTGTTTCCACTTTCTATAAATAGGGTTTTAATAAACAAATTTACGATATAAACGTCAAGTGTTTTAACCAAATAAACTACCTTAAATATTGTAAGAGAGATAATAAATTTAGTTTATCATTTCCTAATTGTGCATTTAATGTATTAGAATATAGTAGAATACCAACCTCATATTATATATATGTATGTGATATATATATATGTGATATATAATATATAAGGCCCCGTGGAAAGGTTAACGCTCAAAGGAGCTAGACGAATATGTAATAAATATATCCTCTTTATTTTTTTTTACCTTCATTAAGTATTTGCTTGTGTGTGTGAAAGCACCTTTGAAGATGAAGAATATGAAATATAACTTTGTGTGTTAAAATCTTTGTGAAAATACTCTTTCTTAAAATATCTCTAAACAACATATAAAGGTGTTTTAAGCAATCTTCAGTTTTTTCTTCAATTTCTATAGGTTTGTAGTGGACATAGACTGATGGTTGAGGCGAGAATTGTAAAGTGGTAAAGAAATGTAAATGTGTTATGCTAACATTACTACTTTAGCGATATTTTTAGAAAAATAATATTTTAAAAACATTTTATAATACAATATTTCATATATAAATTATGAAAGATGTGTATTCTATATAACGTTGAATATACAATTAGATATATTTGATGGATATGTTAAAATATCTAACAATGAATTGTGATATAAAGCTTGAAGGTCACATATATGTTATCTCTATTCAACACTTTATTTAAACTTCACAGCACATATAATACATCTATTAAATTTGAAAAAAGCAATGCATTTTAAATATTTTTCTTAAAAAGAACGTTCATGTTTTGGCATATTCACCGATATGAGATTGAATGCACTACTAAGCGCAGTTAATAAATGCAATGGTTTAATATATTTAATGAATACATTCTTATGCTATTTTAATTTGAAGAGGATAAGTACCTTTTCCCATAGAGTTTCACATATATATACTTAAAAACAATATAGGCATATTCTGACCAGGCTCACATGATGATATTTAGATGGCAGAGCCTTGTCAGGATATGCTTATTTTGTTTTTAATATCAACACCTGACCTTTTTTATACATTTTAATTTTTTATTGTTTTTTTCATATATGATTTACTTTTTATTATTAAACTCATAGATGAGAAATAAATAAAAGAATAGCTTGGCACCCTAGATAGCGGAATAAATTCCCAGAGCACGGGGGGTCATTACTCGACGATATTTCAAAAGTTGAATGGCCGTGATAAGTCTTCACTCCAACCTTATCAACCCACTTCTTGCAGATTTATTCACTATTCTGTTGCCTAGCAACCACAATTCACTTGATCGCTTTCAATTCCCGTCCCCCCTTCTTCAGCATCCTTGACAGGTGCTGACGGCGTCATCCTGGATTCTTTTTTAATTAACCCCCCGTGGTCTCTGTGTAAAAATACAGAAATCGTTTTTTTATACAATTTCAAACAGTTTCAAACTCTTCTCTTTTTTTAAAAAGGTATATATCTCCCAGTATAATATTTAAAATTGAAAAGTGAATAATACTGAAATGAAGTTTTTAAATAAATAAAAGTGTGTGACAGTTTATTATTTTTAATTTTAAGAATAATTCTATCGATATATGAATCAATTAAGTTTGAAAGATTGAAACTGGGTGTTAAATGAAGTTAATATTTTGTATTAAACTCTTTAATTTTTATGGGTAAATTATATATGACAATAAAGACTTTTCTTTTCTATTGCTCCTTTTTTATGGGGCGTTGGGATAATATAAAATAAGAGATTCTGAATAAATTATTTTAGAATTCTTTTCTGTACTCAAGTTATAACGTCATATTAACTATGGTAAAGTATATAATTATATGAAGTGTAGGATGTTTAGTACTTTGATATTTTCACCATAACAGTATATATATGTTATATGAAAGATTTTCTGTTGTATTTTAATCATTTTGAGGATTATGCCATGGAGTTATTTGCTGGTTCTTTTTAGTACTAAATGGTATTGGTGATGCAGTCGTGGCAAGAATCTTGAAAGTAAAATAATAAAAATAGTAAAGATTAGAAATTGCTTTAATTGAGCTTATAAGATATATAAAGACATAATTTGATAAAGTACTGCTTGGCTTAAGGCAAGTAGAATAAAAAAGAAAACAAAATATTATTTACATAATGTACAAAAGTTTTGAGCCGGCCAACGGGATAGAACAACAATGAGTTTTTATAGGGGAAGAGTGGCCTCTGGCGGTCGATTTAGCAGAGTATTTGGATCTATGAAATTATAATTTAAAATAAAATAATATTTTTATATAACATATATATAGAAAAATAAAACGGAGATTGAAGAGAAGTTTCTTGTGCTTTCGGACGCATGCGTCCTTCTACAGGCTTTTTTACGATGATATATATATATATATATATTACAAGAGTATATATACATATCTTATATATTATATAAAAACTCAAATATTTCTATATTTTAAATAATATATATTTTATTTTTATTCATTGATATTTCTACTTTTGGTTATCATCGTTTTTAGAATAACTTTTAGTTTTGTTGTAAATATGCGTAATTAACATATCTATCTTTTTGAATCACTAATATAGGATTAACTTTGTAAATTCTATATAATTGTGAAAATAGCTAATGTGTAATATTTCCTCAAGTAATTGAAAATAAAAGCTGCTTGATGGTAAATAATTATATATATTTTTTTTATCACGGCTGCATCTTCAACCCTTTAACTTATCGATCCTTTGTCTTATTAACCCTTTCTCTAACAACAAACAAATTATTCATAACATATATATATGTACCAAAAGAGGCAATCACTCCTTTTAATTATGCATTATAACAAAGCATTATCACCCCAGTAACAAAACATTAACAGTTGATATAAGGAATGAACCACTAAACCAGTTTTGGTATATTCAGATAAATCTGCCCCTGTTACTTCACCAGCTTAACCACCTTTTTGGTAAATTTGACCAATTTCACAACTCTTCTCGTTGTTGTTATGAAATCAAAGCTGTATCTTTACTGATGAAGGCTAAAGCCCCAATTCATGGTATACAGGTTGGGTTTTGTCTGAATTTGCCAAAACCGGTGCTGTGGCTCATTTCTTATCCCCATTAGTGAAGTTTTCTACTATGGTGACAAACCTAAGAGATTATTCTAGTGCATAAATAAAGAGAATGGCTCTTCTCTTTTGGTACATAGGTTTATGTAGTGTCAGGTTTATTCCTGCGCGCTGATTGTTTATCTTCAATATTGCTGTGGCATCAACTTCAGATCCATATTCTCACCTTACGTGTTTACTTACTTTACGTGGCATGCTTTATGTTTTCATTTGTTTAGTAATAATAGGTGCACAGCTATTCTTAAAGCTGCCTTCAATATTGCTGTGGAATCAACTTTAGAATCATATTCTTACTTTACGTGTTTGGCATGCTTTATGTTTTCATTTGTTTAATAATAAAGCGTAGCATTTTTCTCAGCATAATATGTACATAGCTATTCTTATAGCTGCCTTCTATATTGCTGTGACTAAACTTCAGAATCATATTCTTACTTTACGTGCTTGGCATGCTTTATGTTTTCATTTGTTTAGTAATAAAGCGTAGCATTCATCTCAGCATAATATGTACACAGCTATTCTTATAGCTGCCTTTTATATTGCTGTGACATCAACTTCAGAACAATTTCCTTACTTAATGTATTTTGAAATTCTTTATGTTTTCATTTGTTTAGCATTCAACAGGAGTACTTCAGCATAATAGATTAATGGCAAATTGAAATTATATATTGAAAAGACACAGTCACTGAATAATAAGTTGTATTATTATTAGATTCTATTATAGTGATTTTCATATAGGTTCGCATCAATATCGAACGCCATCTCTGGAAAAACGAACTGGTATTCTATAAAAGAGGATCTAATAAAATACCAACTTTGCAATTCTAAGTCATCAATCAAGTTTCTCTGGCGATAAAAAACGCGAAGTTAGGAAATAATTCTAGAAACACATTGGCAGATGTGAGCTGCACATTCATCTCCTCTCTCCACGTATGCAAACCTCAACACCACCGATCTAATAAAAACAACCCACGCCATTAATAAAATGAATGGCGGCCTCCAGGATACCATTAGGTGGTACTTGAGCCGGCGTATAAATTCTATCTGGAGTGGCGCGCGGAACATAAACTTCTACCTTCCCAGCCTGCCTTCTATCTTATTGGCACTCCGGTGTCTGTTTCTCGAGTAAATGTACAAAACCCTTCTCCATACATCCATCCCTACACTCCTCTGTTGTTCTTGCTTTGTTTTTTTAATGGACAGTCATAATCCTTCCTTTTCCACCTTTCTTTATTCTGTTGTCTTTGCTTCGTTTCTTGAATGGATCCCATACCCTTCCTCATTCACCTTCCATCATTTCTTCCTCTCTTGTCTTTATTTGCTTCTTGATTGGACACCATAATATTTCCTCATATTTACCATCCTTCCTTTCTCTCTTTTAGTTGTTCTTCCTTTGTTTCTTTAAAGGGCATCTATAAACCTTTCCCATCGACCTTCCATCATTTCTACCTCTCTTGTCCTTATTTGTTTCTTGATTGGACACCATAATCCTTCCTCATATTTACCTTCCGTCCTTTCTTTACTCCGTTGTCTTTGATTTGTTCTTTAATGGAAACAATAAAATTCTCTATTCACCTTCTATCTTTTCTTTCTTCTGTTGTCTTTACTTTGTTTCTTGAATGGACACCATAATCCTTCCTCATTGTTACCTTCTATTCTTTCTTTCCTCTGATGTCTTTGTTTTGTTTCTTGAATTGACAGCCAATAACATTCCCCATCCACCTTCTATCCGACTGTTCCACCGTTGTCTTTGCTTTGTTTCTTTAATGAACAGTTATAATCTTTCCCCATTCACCTTTCATCCTTTCTTTCCATCGTCGCCTTTACTTTGTTACTTGAATGGAGGTACATAAACTCTACCCACCCACCTTGTATCCTTTCTTTCTTCTGTTGCCCTTGTTTTGCTTCCTGAATAGACAGCCATAATCCTTCCCTATCCACCTTCAATCATTTCTTTCCTTCGTTGTCTTTGTTTCTTGAATGGAGAAACATAAACTCTCCCTACCCACCTTCCATCCAGCCCGTTTTTCCTCTGTTGTCCTTTCTTTGTTACATTAATTAAAGAATATAAACCTTTGCTTACTACCTTTCAGGGCATCTTTATTCTGAGCTATATTTCTTGAATGGAGAATCATGAACATTTCCCATATACCTTGCATCCTATCGTTGTTTTGTTGTTCCGTATTTATTTGATGTGCAGAATAACATAAATCATTCCTACCCATCGTCCAATATGTTCTTCTTTTTGTATCTTATTTGATTTTTGGTTGGAAGTACAATGACCTTCTCCCAACCCACCTCAATATGTTCTTCACTTGTTGTTCCTTACTTGTTGTTATATGGAAGAAAGGGCACCTCTAGGTACCTGACTATCTTCCTTTCAAGAAGGGACTTGATACAATTAATTTATATGATCAGAAAAATTATTTATTAGCATACACAGATGGATCATCAGACCTTACTCTGAGTAATGGAGGGGCCGGAATTAACATAATACTCCAAGATGGAACACACATCAAAATCAAAGAAGGAGCAGGA
This sequence comes from Cordylochernes scorpioides, assembly GCA_030710605.1. NCBI lineage: Eukaryota > Metazoa > Arthropoda > Arachnida > Pseudoscorpiones > Chernetidae > Cordylochernes > Cordylochernes scorpioides. The sequence continues at coordinate 30,614,173 of CP092864.1, forward strand.
AAGATTTCGTCAAACTTCACTTGTGAACTGACAGCTATCTGGAAAGCCCTTGATGTATGCCTGAACCAACCATCCCTGCATCAAGCAGAAGGAATCATAATATACAACGACTCCAGATCCGCTCTAGAAGCAATTCAGAAGGGCAATACTAGAATCACGCAGAAAATACACTCATTACTTACCCAACTGGAAACATTGGAGAAGAACTGCATTCTACAATGGATTCCTGCACATGTTGGGATCGAGGGTAATGAAATGGCAGATGAATTGGCAAAGGAAGCCAGAAAGCTGAGCCAAAGGAAAGAACAAATGTCAGTATTTGACGCTGATGCTTTGGCAAAATACAAGATAATCAAAAAAAAAAAGATCAAATATGTGAAATAAACTCTGAGAGAAAACTGACAAAAACCATAACAAGACTTAGAACAAAACACCATAAAGGAATGACAATACATCCAAATGGCACAAGAACTTATAAAGCGTGCAACAATTGTCCTGGTGTGGAACTAACACCTACTCACATATTCTCATGCCCAGCAATGGCCGCAGCCTTGCAGAAAATCGACTTAGACCCAGAGCAGCAGCTTTACACACCCAAAATAGTGGATATTGCTGCTGCTGTGATGGAGATGCATGGAGACATCTGAGACTCTTCTTTGGACACGACAACAACAACAACAACAACAGGGCACCTCTAGGTACCTGACTATCTTCCTTTCGAAACTTTATGTTGTAAAAAAGTAGAAATATATTTATCTATTGATAATTTACATTATCCCAATTTATATATATAGATATACGAGAATAGATAATAGTTTGAGGTAAATTGGAAAGTCATTAAATCAAAAGATATTAAAATTATTATTTTGAAAATAGAGCAATCCATAAATAAATATTTAAATAAAAAGGCATATATTGGATCAAAATATCATTTATTTTACCAATATTTCGGTTGGATGAACGCCAACCTTTATCAAGGTATTATAACATTTTAAACATTAACATATTGGTACAATGATATTTTGATCCAATATATGCATTTTTATTTAAATAAAATTATTTTGTATCTGGATCTCTTTTTTATATTAAAAAAAGAAAAGCATAAAATATATCTAGCGGGATTGCTTACCTTTGATTGTTTTAAATCTCTTGGACACAAATTAAGCAATAACACAGGTTTCGGGAGATGAGTTTCTTTTCACTTTATTAACATAGTTTCAAGCTTTCGGTCATCTCTGCCCTTCTACAGGATAACATAAATAAACGAATGATGCTAAACTAATGTTAACTATAGTATAGTTTAGCATCAGGCAGCGTTTTATTCATTTTTTTATGTTCTCCTGTAGAAGAGCAGAGATGTCCGAAAGCTTGAAACTATGTTCCATAATAAAGTGAAAGGAAACACATCCCCAGAAATATGTGATATTGTTTGTTTACTTTTGTCAATTTAGGTGTTATCAGATTCTAAAATAAGAATATAGTGTACGTATTTGAAAACAAAAACATTTTTGACTATTCAAAATAGCTGTCCATATTTGTAACTCCTGATCTTTGTTCTTTGTGAAACCTATCGACCATAATATATATGTTGGAATATTACACAGAGTGACAATGGCTATATATGAGCTCGTGTTTGAAAAGGAACTTGTATGTATATAATATTAGTTGTTTTTGTTGTTTTCATGTAGACATATATACCAAGATTTGTTTTGTATAATTGCTATTAATAATAAATAATATGTAAAGTTAAATTGGTTACAGATTCATCCTTATTACTTACTTTAATTACATAATATCTATGACTTAGATTTAGGTGTTAAATAAACTGACAAAAAAGAACAATGCCTCTAAATATGTACAAACAGATTTATTTTCCAATCAAATTTAGGAACGTTGTTTTATTTTTATTTTTCTTAGTATATATGAAATTACACAGTAGTAGTAAGGGAAGTTTTAAAAATATTAATTATCTATCTCTATAGGTATAAATATAATCAAATTTTGAAAAAAATAAATATTCCCATCATTAACACCCCCAATCTTTATAAATGAGACACCCAGACGAGGAATCCCAATTAGAGGCCATGTTGAAGCCACAAATTAGTCCTTCACCTTTTTCTGCCCCCTTTCAGCCTCTAATTAAAGAATCCTACAAAACTCTGACTAATTGACAATTTTAATTGGGACAAATTAGTGCCCCAGCATGTTAGGCTAGTTAGCAGGGTGAAGCCTCTTCTCGTGTACACACACGGATTTCTACAGATAAATATTAATTAAGTTAAATATGACGCCGGCAAAAATTAGTGTCCATATATGTAGTACAATTTTGTATATTAGTGCTTGATTAGTGTATATGTGAAAATTATATATGATATTCCTACACACATATAAAGCTTATCTCTCAATACAAAAAAAAAAAAGACGCTGAACCAAAGGGCTATCCCTTTAATGATCTCTTTTGCAAACCAGACAATTCAGGTTGGTAAAAAAACCAGAACGACAGCTTTGGAAAATTCTGTAATTTCTACGAATCCCTTGCGGATTTAGAGAGATCAGAGCTCGCCCTGGAATGACGAGCGTCATAGCCCTGATTCATGATATCCAGGTGGGCGCTCTGTATTTGCCAAAACTGGTGTTGTGGCTTGGTCAATGACCCGAGTCCGTTAGTTGGCGGAGACGATCAATAGATGACACTTATCTTTAGCGTCTAGTTTGGTCGTGAGAGGGTTTCTTTAAAGTAACAAAAAGTCACCCACATCTCCCTCTTTAAGGAAATATCTTTATTTACGGGGCTGCTAACCAAAATGGATGATTTTTGAGCCCCGATGGCCGCGTAAAACGGAATATATACAAAGCACTATGACCAGGATGGGGAGGCTAGGGACAAGATCTCACAGGAAAGAGGCAGGTTAGGCCGGATTGGAGGGATTGGGTCCGCGGAGGTCAGGGGGCAGGAAAGGGAGAGAGGACTAGAACTTTGCAGCTCTAGCTCTGGCAGTTGGACAAGACATTGATCTTGCTTCGTGATCGGCAGAGTTGCCCTTGGCTGAGCAGTTAGCTCACTTGGCCGTGCGCGAGTTGGCGAGAGTTGGACAGCTTCGGTCTTGGTGGTCACCAGAAGCGCAGTGGAAGCAGGCGACTGTAGCCTTGGTGTCTCTCTCTTTAAAACTTTGGTAGATGAATGTCATTCTACCGCAATCTTTTGATATATACACACTGTATGTAGATGGGGATTTTGCCGGGAGGATATTGACGGGAGAGGCGACTGTATGTGTGTGAAAAAAAAAAAGAAAAAACTACTTTAAAATGGTAAGGTGTTAATATTGGAAACAAAAAGGCATATTTTAACCACTCATATGAGCATTTTAAATGGCAGAACGCCATCTAGTGGAGAGAAAATCATTTAAACGTTGATTTAACTTGTTCCATGATATTTGGCCAACCTATTTTCTTGATAAATCAAGAAAGCCAACCAAGAACGCGTTTCGGACTGTTGGTTCTCGTCAGCGTGATACAGGCTGTACCTCAACGACCAAATACTTGTTTCAAGAGGGTTTCTAAAATATTCATGTACGGAAAGCACACCTCTCTCTTTAATTATACATTAGAACAATACATTGAGTATGTCACCCTTATATATTTTCACTATAATGATAACAAATGAGCCACAAATTTGACAAATTCAGACAAAAATAGGTTGTTATGAAATCGAAACCGCCTATGTATATATAGTGAAATATTATTAGGAAATATGCATATATATGTTTGAAAATAGAGCAATCCATATATTTAATTATTTATAAATGCTTATTTTAGATCATAAAGGTTTATTTTCCAATTGAAAAATAAAACTTCATGATCCAAAATAAGCATTTTTAAATAATATACAAGTATTGTATATATGTAAAGCATTTAACCATCACATTATTATAATGATGGTATTTGATTTTTTTAAGCTTTATATTTATTTATTTATTATATTGAGGTATTTGCGCAACAAACACAATTTTGCGAATTATTTCGAATTGTTTTCATATATGATTTTATAAATTTATATAAATAGTTAAATATATTTTAAAATACAAATATAAAATAAAACCTGAAATATGAAGGTATTATGTGCTCTAATTGTCATTATATAGCTATGGTAAAGAGAGAACATTCAAAGACAAAGAGGATAAGTTTCTTTTTATGAACATGCGTTCGAGCTTTCGGGCACAATGTCGCCCTTCAACAGGAATAAAACTACACAGAGAATCAAGATACGTCTATATATATACAGGTGATTAGCATGAACAAGAAAACTATTATTTTTTAGAGAGATAAAATTTAAGTTTTATGTATGATATACAAATCAGGTAATAGGAGAAATGTGATTATGCTAATATATGGTTTAATCTACTAGTTAAATAATCTATAGGTTGTTGTGTGAACAGCTTATGTAAATATTTCATTATAAAGTTCCGGAATCTCAATGTGCCTCATTGAGATTCCGGAACTTTATAATGAAATATTTACATAAGCTGTTCACACAACAACCTATAGATTCTTTAACTAGTAGATTAAACCATATATTAGCATAATCACATTTCTCCTATTACCTGATTTGTATATCATACATAAAACTTAAATTTTATCTCTCTAAAAAATAATAGTTTTCTTGTTCATGCTAATCACCTGTATATATATAGACGTATCTTGATTCTCTGTATAGTTTTATTCCTGTTGAAGGGCGACATTGTGCCCGAAAGCTCGAACGCATGTTCATAAAAAGAAACTTATCCTCTTTGTCTTTGAATGTTCTCTCTTTACCAAGTTACTCCAGAGGATTTTACCTTGTTTAAAAATGAATTATATAGCTATATACAGTGTTGGAATAGGTAGTTATAAGTGAACCTATCTTTCTACCTCATATGTGATTGAATTTACACATTGTCATGTAGCCTTTTTATATTTATGTAATTTAAAATATTTGCATAGTCACAAATAAATATAAAAAGGCAAATAGATTATATTCTTGGGAAGGGAGAGAATTTATACAGTCACATAAAGCGCCTTCGTGTGATTTCTGTTTTAATTTAAGAATGTATATTGGAAAGATTCTCCGGAAAATGTCAACGTTCAGCTTATATTTGAAATCCCACATTTAAAAAATCATCGTGATATTATGTAAAATTTTCGATTCATATTTATTTTACTGTATATAAGCCGTAAGATGGCGTTCTGCAATCAGCAACTTTCAATTGCACGATTAGAAAGGGCTCTTTTATTCTCTTACCTCCCATCATTCTTCTTCTTCTCACAAGTTATGGGTCTTATAAAAGACACATTTTTTTTTTCTCTGTGAAAAAATAATAGAACAAAAGTAAAAATGTACGGTGATCAAGTTTTCCTTAGAATTTATCTCTATTTAAATGAAGAAAACCAATATAAAAACTTGGGAATACATATTAATATATCATACAAACATATGCAGCTATGTTGTTTATCAATATATGTTCGATTCAAATATAATTACTAACATCATTAAAAAGTCATTCCAAAATACTCCACATATAATTAAAAGGAAATTAAACTGACGAAAAATTTACAAAAAACGTATATTTGAAGTAGCTTTATTTTCCTGTAAAACTAACATTTTGTTAAAAAGTCTTATTTGATAAACTCTCCACAGCTTTTTTATTCCATATTTAATCCCCTTAACACAATTTAGCTTCGTCATCCATTTAAGTTAATAATGAATATTTAAAGAGCTTAATTATTAAAAGCTTTTAAAAAGACTAAAAACGTGTTTTTAATATATAAAGGTTAATCACGTATAAATTTATTACGTCTAATTAAAAATCTACATTACACCTCATTTTCATTTTTTTTTCTAACTTACACAAAATCTTATCTTAAATTTCAATCTTGTAATTTACAATTGATTATGTAATTAGGTGATTCTATTCTTCTATGATGGACTTATCTGACTTTTTGACCAATTAATCAGTGAGCTTGATCACAAAATACAATTTGAGCGATAATAAATAAAAAAGTTAATTATATCGATCTCTCGAAAAAAAATTTCTTTTGACTTGAAATCGATGCTATAATGGAAAATTATCAGGTAAATTATTTATTGATGTCTTCTTTTTTTGTCTTCTGAAATAAAAATTGTGAATTTATCGGCATTCTAACCTTCTTCCTAATCTTTCAAGAAAATATTTATGGATATTTCGTTCATATAGAATATTCTTTATTGAACCCGTGTTCTTTCAGTTATTATAAAATATAACCTTATGTCCATAGTTTTCTTGAAAACCATTTCTGAGATTCCTTCCTTCAGTGCTGCGTATATAAGCAGAATGATCCAATAAAGTATTAGAGCTCTGAGAAGCGGTCTGGTGGATTAAATTGGCGAAACCGCTGGGAGGGTTCACCACTGATGAGCCAAGCCCTTCCAATATATATTTTCATCGCAGTAAAGGCAGTAGAAGTTTGTATTATGTTTAAAAGAAACATTCGCGCTTTTAAATCCTTTTATTTCATATGTATAGATGGCGCGTTATTGCTTTGTATAAAATATACTATCGTACGTTAATAGTGTGTGTATGTTTTAATATGTTTTTATATTCATGGTATTTTCTTACTTATTGTTAAGCGAATACTTAGTTTTTAATTTTTTTTTTATTATAAAGCCATTTTCACACAAAATTCTGAAAGTTGAAAAGGATTTTCTGAACAATCATTAACAGAATAATTATAAAAAAATATAGAGAGAACAAGACTTGTTTTGAGAGTACTTTTATATATATTTAACTACTCAGAATTTGTTTCAAATGGGTTTTATGATTGTTGAAATTGTGATAATTCTAGTACGTTTCTATTTATGACAATAATTATTATTGTTTTGACCAGTGACTTGTTACTCTGTGGTTTTACGTTGTATATAAATAGATGTCATTTGTGTGTATATTATACCTCCGCGGACCGAATCCGGCCTAACCTGCCTCTTTCCTAATGGTGATCCTGTCCTTAGCCTCTCCAGCCCGGTCATAGTGGTTTTATATATTCCGCTTTACGCGGCCATTGGGGCTCAAAAATCTTTATTTTGGTTATCAGCCCCGTAAATAAAGATATTTTCTCTTTCTGTATGTTATACTGTCTCTCTCTCTTATCTTCCCTGGCCTGGGGAATCTCACCTTGGTGGGGCGTGGAACATCTAGGTACTTTGCTATAGTGCATTGCGGCTTGTCTACTTTATTTATTTTATTTGACATATCGGACGCGATATCCCATCTAGGAATACTTGCGGCTAAATACATTTTATCAACTATATACAATTCATTATATATACAATTCAATAACCGGGAAAAAAAAAACAAAATTAAAACTGAATTGGGCTTTCGTCAGCGTGAAAACACAAAATTGAATTCCTGCGGCAAAATTACTCACAGATACAATGAGAAAAAATAAAGAAATAAAATTACACTCAGTAAAAACGAAAAAATAATATTTGAAAAAAAAAGATGAACCTGATGTTTTCTATATAAATGATAAATAACAATTTCAAATATACAAAAGATTTAAATAGGAGTTCTTTCCATTTTTCTTTTAAATGAAAACATTCAATTTTATTTTGAAATTATAAAAGTTTTTCACACAATAAAAAAAAATTATAAATACACACATTCAATGTGTGTATTTTAATATATATTTTCATATGCACTTTCTATTATATCAAACAATGTGTTTCAAACGTAGTTCGTTGACTAGCAGACAGATTGGAAATATTCTCATTGCTGAATAGTTTGTTGCGAATAATTCTTAATCATTTCTAGTTATCCTGTCAGGATGCCTCTCTGGTATTATAAAATATGAATAACTAAAAATGGTAAATTTATAAACAAATGAGGGGACAATTCGCAACACACTACGACATGGACTTACAGAGGAAGTAGTCAAAACCAGGGGAGAGCTAATAGAGGGTAATGGTACACACTGTGTCACAACAGTATATATTTTCCCTAGAGAAAACTAAATGGTTTGCGCCATCTATCTGAATAAATATCAACAATTCATTGATTCTTAATTATTCCACAATTGGCCAAATATCCACTCATTGGCCAATTCTGGAATAATTAAAAGTCAATGAATATATTGATATTAATTCCGATCGATGGCGCATGCCATCAGCAACTTTCAGTTGCACGATAAGGAGATGTCTTTCTCTTAATTTATGACCTTATCCCAGTATAATGTCACATTTGTACTATTTTTTACAACATACAAAGTTAATAAATTATCTCTAATTAAAAGAAAACACTTTCTCTTAGGTAAATTATATACATTATAGACAAAAAATAAGGAAGTGGTTTATTGTCGGTCACCTGTTTTTTTGAAGGAGACCGAGGCAATTTTGTTTTTACTTGGTTATCTCATGGGTCTTCAATGAAGTTCACTGTGTTAAATATCTTTCAGAGTTATTGTCTGAATCCCGATATATATGCCACAAAGTACAACTTCCGTGAAATTTCTCTCCATGAATGTATTATAACTTAATATTAAGTGACATTTTCTCTTTAAGATCAATTGAAGATGGATCATAAAATATACAGGGCACTGTGAAGCGTAAAGTGGCTCTTTAGTGGCTTTTATCAAAATAATAATATATTAATTATAGATTTCTTTGAATGTTTTCCCTTCAGCAAAGATCCATTTGACACGAACCTCTTGTTTGTTCTTCCTTTGCTTTCTCACTAGTTAAATGCGACCTTATGTGATAAGTCAAATCTCCATATTTTCTTAAAATTTTACTTTGAATACACATAACAAATATCTTAAAACAAAGCCAGTCTTATTCCTCTAGGTTATTAGACAATGCTCAATTTTGATGAGGGATTCGTTGATAGTAAAAGAAATTCTGAATATATCTAATAAAATAGTATTTTGAACAATCTTCTTTATGAAATATTATTGATAATGAGAGAGTTAAAGTATGGGAATCTATTTTGAGGATTTAATTCGAAACAGGATGTTAAATGAATTTCTTGGTATGTTTTCTGGAATTCAAGGAATTTACAGTTTTCGTACTACAATAAATGTATGCATGTAGTTGACTCTTGTCTTCCAAACTATTTCAATTACTTGTAAATTTAAACCATATTCACCTCTATACAGTGTAATAAGTAGAAATTCCACTTACCTATTACGCCGCTTCTTCTTGCCGCAGCTACCCCCCATGGTGATCGTCAAGTTGCGTGATGTTAAGATCACATTTGAGGCCCTTGATCTCTTTGATTGCTTTTGATTGCGTTTGATCGCTCTTGATAGTTGTGATCGCTTTGATGGCAGTTTATCGCTTTGATAGTGTTTGATCACGCTTAATAGCTTTTATAGTTCTTTAAACTTTGATCGCTCTTGATAGTTGTGATCGCTTTGATGGCAGTTTATCGCTTTGATAGCCTTCTATCACTATTATCATTCATGATCGCTTTGATGGCACTTGGTCGTTTGATAGTTTTTGATCACGCTTGATAGCTTTTATCGTCCTTTAAGCTTTTATACATTTTAATAGCTTTGATTGCTCTTGTTAGTTGTGATCACTTTGATGGCAATTTATCGCTTTGATAGCTTTCTATAGTTTTTATCATTCATGATCGCTTTGATGGAACTTGGTCGTTTGATAGTTTGATCACGTTTGGTAGCTTTTATAGTCCATTAAGCTTTGATCGCATTTGATCGCCTTGATAGCTTTTGATAGTTGTGCTCACTTTTTGATGGCAATTTATAGCTTTGATGGCCTTCTATCATTTTTATCATTCATGATCGCTTTGATGGAACTTTATCGTTTGATAGTTTTTGATCACTCATGATAGCTTTTATAGTTCTTCAAGCCTTGATCAATTTTGATAGCTTTGATAGCAGTAAATCGTTTCGATAGCCTTTTATTGCTTTGACGGCACTTGGTCGCTTTGATAAATTTTGATAGTTTTTGGTAGCTTCGATCGCTCTAGTTATCTTTGATTCACTTGTTTACTTTGGTGGCTCTTGATCGCCTTGATGGAACTTGATCGCTTCTGATAGCTTTGATGACTCTTGATTACTTGGATGGCTCTTGATAGCTTTGATGGCTCTCGATCACTGATCGGTATAGATCGCTCATATAGCTCAATCGCTCAGGTCAACATGATCGTTTGGCACGCTAGCAGCTCGGTTGCTAAAGTGAGCGAGTCTATTGTTGCGGCGGGGCATAATAAAAATTGACTACTTTTCGAAAATAAATATCGATATTAATAAATCAGACGATGATCCACGCTAATGTGTAATGCCATAACGAGAAGACGAAGGGCAAACATTTATTTAGCGATCTTCACAAGCTTTCGAGCTATCTGTCTTCGCGCGCGCGCATGTCTCTATGTATATGAAAAGGTTATTCGTTTTGCGAGATAAACTTCTCTAATATACCGAATTTATCATTATTAAAATTCTCATTTGCTTCTTTCTAAATATTGAGATCTAGCTGTAGAACCCATTAATCGTTAGAATCCCTTTTTGTGAGATCACGAAATTGTCAAAAAGTCAGGTAAAATTAGACAACCCATTATTAATAACATGACAAACTAGTGTTTCTTCTATATTCCTCTATCTATATCTTTATCTTCAATATAAATATGTTTTTAAAATACTTAACGAGTTTTAAAAATGCTTAATTAAGATGGCGAAACTAGTTTCTTTTAAAACATTTCTCAGAAGGTAAATTACACAAAAGAAGAAATAATAGAAAAGGAGAAAAATCAAAATATTTAAAATGAAAGAAATGGAGTTTGTTAATAAAATGTCAAAAAAGGAAATAGGATGCAGACATTTTTGTTAGTATTGAAAGGATCTGTTGAGCAAATCAGTAAAGAATATATATATTATTATATAAAAGAATATTCCGGGCAATGTGTCCGGAATTTGTTAGACTACATTTTGATCTGAATTTTTTTATAGAAAAAAGGGATTATTACACTTCTCCAAAAAAAGTAAAATTATAATATTATCTTTTCTTCAAATATTTATTTTACAAATGCAAGCACAAATATTATGTCAATCAAATCTATTTTTAAATATAGCTAAAAATCATAAATTATACGCGGACACTTTAAAGCACTGCTTTTTTTTGGTCGGCCTATATAGAACTAATAATTGACGACATATAGAAATCGCCGAAATTGTATAGCCTCCCTTTATATATAGCTATAATTGCTTTTCTGGAATTCCTCTTCGTTCTAAACTGATCAGAGAATGGGGGTTATAAGGTAAGAAATGATTTGCAAGCCTGGCTTAAAAATCCAATATACACCGAGAAATTATAATTTTGTTCATTAATTGTACTCTAGTTAAAATATATCTTTTCCTTCTATTTATGCAAAAGGTGTAATAAAATAATATAAACTATGCTGAAATATATTTTCATATCTAATTTATCATTTTATGCCAAAACACTTTTCAATAGAACATTATGGATAACTTTTTTAGATTATAAATATCACTCATTGACAAAACCTAAAGAAGTGGAAAGTCATTGATATCGACTGCCGTTTATTTAAGGAAACAGAGGCAATTTTGTTCATATTTATCTATCTCGTGTCTTCAATAAAGGTCACTGCAATATCTTTCAGAGTTATTGTCTGAATCCCGATATACATGCTAAAAGGTACAAATTCCTTTTGTCCAAAAGTTTAATATTCAAATATTTGATATAGCGCCAATATGTAAATATATTAACCATAGGAATCACTCAAAGAAAGAGCGAGGTAAGAAGGGTTTAATAAGCAAGGTCCAATATGTTTTTATATGATTTATTTACAGAATATTGTTCTCGGCGTTCATCCACAACTATATGGTATATTGCCTATGTCTCAGAAAGTATTGCCTTAGTTCCTTTACTATGAATCACTTTATTTTGCCCAGACAATAACTCTGAAAGATATTTGATACACACAGTGATCTTTATTGAAGACACACGAGATAACCAAGTGTGAACAAAATTTACTCTGTATCCTAAAAAAACAGACGACCGGCGACATCAAGACTTTATACACCCTCAAGTTTTGTCCATGAGTGTAAATATCGACAATATTAAATAAATATTTTTTATTCGACCGAATAATAGTTTGTCATATTATCATAATTTATTTATCATACTATATACTTTGATATATTTTTACTTTATTGTTGTCATTAAGTTATTGCACCCATTCTTCCTTTGTATTTCATAACGGTAACATATTTGGTTTGTTTCAGGTAAGCTCCATATTAAATTCCGACCTCATCCTTATGTAAGTTTACATTTATAAAAGTACAGTTTCTCGACAGAAAATATTCTCTTTTTTTTCACATTTTTTATTTTATTTAATTAAAATAGTATATATATAATATTTAAGTAAAAAGGCAGATATTGGATCAAATATAATTTATTTTAACAATATTTCAGTTTGCTGAACGTCAACCTTTATCAAGGTATTATAACATATTAATGTGTGTCAACAACCTATGTGTAATTGTATGTGTGTTTTGGTTTTGAATTAAAAAAAATCGTTTAAAATTTTGCATATACAATCAAGTGCGCTAGCTACATCAACAAATGAATCTAAAAATATTTATTGTATTTCAAGTTTTCTAGATATTGTTTGAACGATTCTTATAGATTTCTCTCGAGATCCAAAAGTGCGAATGGCACATTTATATGATACACACAGACACGCGCACGCACGAATATGCATATATATAATAAATATATGATTTAACTATCCACTATTATTGGAACTTGCTTGGAAATAATAAAGTTAAAGGAAGGCTGACGTCCCAGAGATAAGTGTGACAACCTGACGCCATATAATTTAACAACAGGACAACACGGAACAGGAAATGTTCGACCTTTATTCCCGGTAGGATGAGGAGGGGAACTCCAGCTAAAAATAGAGCCGGGGTAAAAGACAGTTGGGAAAGTAGAAATCAAAGTAAATGCGGCCGTACTGGGCAGCCTCATTGCTGGAGCCATGTCAACGCGGCTGTTTTTAGGGATGTATTATTCTTTTTGCCACTAACCTCTGGAGTGTTTAATTCCTCACATCTCCATTTACATTATAACATATATATATTATAATGTAGAAAATGGCACAAAAGAACCCTTGCCACAGAAAAATAAACTTACTTTTAAAGAAATAGAAACAATAGCCAAAACAAAAATAAACAAGAACTGGAGGATCCCACCTAAGCACAGTTGGTACAGTGGAGTGAACCCAGGAGGAGCTCTGAAGATCAGAAATAGACAGCATCAAACAACACTAACAAGATTTAGAACAGGCCATCTCAAGCCATTGAAGATAGAAAATAATAACAAAATTTATCCCACTTGCCCAAAATGTAGCTTGGTACCTGCAGCTCCAGAACACATTTTGGCTTGCATTAGATGCACTAAACAGGACCTTTGGGAGAGGCCGCTGCTCATCATAAAACAGCTCGAGGAGCATGAACTCATGGAATTCGTGTAATCTTTACACAAGGGGATAAGAAACAACAACATAATGTAGAAAATTAGGAAAGACAAACTTCAGACTGACACGGCAATATTTCTGATGCACAAGCTCAAATTAAAATCTTGGAAATCTGTTCCTAGTAGCTTTGCATCCTTTCTCTTGTAGCGTGAAGAGAGGCTTTGTCGTCATATCGTCTATAGGGACATCGTCATCTCGAAAGAAAGCCTTGGCTTTGACACGGCGGTGGAATCCTGGAGCCAGTTTCGGAAAATGTAGATCGCAGCTTCCATGGCCTTAGCGTTTCTCTCCGACCTTAAGTTTGTTTTCCCTAATATACCCAGCATCTCCACCAAAATGTAAGGTGGAAAATTAGGAAAGACAAGCTTCATGTTTGTTTACAAACATTTAAATAAACTCAGACTTCCAATAAAACATTTATTTGAAAGATTCGATTTAATTCATTAGCACGAGTGCATTTCCTAAAATATTATTTTTATGACAATTATTTTTTTTTTAACGTTAAAAGGCAAGCCTCCCAATATTATCGATTTTTCTTTAAACTAATTTAATTATCACACGATAAAAAATATTGGAATTCAAATTTCAGTAATTTTCTCTGATTCCAGTGCTTTTAAAAGTGGAGGTAAACATTTTATTCTGTGAAATAGTATTTATCAGTCATTGATACAACGTATGTTCAATATATACCAGTGCACAATACAGCTATTTATGAAAAAATATGAATTTATTTTGCCTGGAATTTTACAAATTTCTTCAACATAATCTCCTTTTATTTCGCAACATATCGCTTTTATATTCTGTTCCAGATATATTATGTTTATTTAACAAACATATCTTATATGCTAGCATGATATTCACGATACATAAATTGTTTTACTACCTTAATACCTCCCAGAGTTTGAAAGCATTTTTTTAAATCGCAGAAAGCCATCTCTTGAATTGAAAAATTACTTTATTGATTCAGATGCATGCACAAAAATATGTCTTGAACAAAATTAGTATGCATTCAAATTTATTTTAAATCTTTGTGTGTGAGTAAGAAAGATTTCCAAGAAATCCTCAATAAGTTTAAATAATGAGAAGATGTGACAATCCTAGTATGACAAGTTGGGTGACAGAGAGAAGACACACATCCCCGTGTCACCCTAATCAATTCAGGAAAGCGGCCAAGTCCTAATGAATCCCCCACGAAAAGAGAAGAAAAAAAAGTCCCAGTTCATTACATGCGGAAACAAATTAGATGGGTGAGAGTTTAGGCTTAGGATAAAGTTGTTCTACAAATTTAAATACCACAGCCCAGCTGTCAAAATAAAACTTTTTTTATTTATTTATTTGGCTTTTTTATTGGCTTGTTTTTATACCAATTTGGAGAAAGGGAAAAGAAATATTGAGCCTCTCTCTCTCTCTTTTTTTCTGGAAAATATTTTGTAATTGAATTAGAACGTGTGGAATCCCTAAAGAAGAATCCTTTTGAAGACATTGGAGTATTGATTTCATTAGGTCGAATTGTTAAAGATTTTGAAAACATAAATAAAGAATCAACAATGAGTTATCGTTTATTGTGACCAATATGTAAGCATTCAAGCCAAGTCCTAGAAAAGCGATTTGTCTCTGAATATTTCTTATTTAAAAGGTAAGCAAAGGCAATAAAAAGTGAGAAAAAGGAATTTTCTGATCGTTAAATTAAAAGTTTCTGTTTGCTTGCGCCATCTGTCGTAATAATTCACAACTAATCGTTGATTTTTTAAAATTATTCTCGAATTACCCAAATACCATTTCTTGATTAATCAGGAAAGGTAACCACATTCTCGTTTCGGGCTGTTGGCACTCATCAGCGTGATGCAAGATATGTACCTCAACGACCAAATATTTTTTTTTATTTATTAATCAATAAATGGTATTTGGCCAAATATTAATAATTAAAAATCAACAGATTAACGTATTTATCCTTTTATCTCTGTCCGTGACATTCTGAGTAGCTTTATCCAGGTCCACGTATTTCAAAGGCTTTAAATACTTTTCTCTCTAAGGAAATATTGGGATGGCTTATTAATGGTGAACCTTTCCAGCGGTTTCGCTAATTTAATCTACAACCGGTTTTAGAGCTCTAATAGTGTATTGGACAATTCTACTTATATATGCTGCCCTGAAGGGTAGAATATTCGAAAAGGTATCCAATAAAACTACGGACAAAGGTATTTTACAGAGTAGAAGTACATATAAACATTTTCATCGAGTAATGCTCTTCCGCAAACAATAGGTACAAGGCCAGCTAGGTATAAATTAACTATAGGGCAATAACGCGCTATCTACACATAAAAAGAGTAAATATTTGCGCACGAAAGTTTCCTTTAGACGTAAAACTAACTTCTACTGTCCCTAATGCGATGGAAAAATATTGGGAAAAACTCATTTTTCTATCTTCTCTTCCAAGAGTTTAACTCTCACGTCCATAATCGACCGCAGGAAATACAAATGGCTATAAAAATCTCTTCTTTGTCTTAAATTATAATTTGCTTGATACATGAATGTTCGTTATATGGCAGTCGTGGTGAAGAAAATAAAACAGTTTAGATCATTATTGCTTTAATTTAGCTTAAAAAATATTTAAAACATAAATTGAGAAAAGTATTGCCTGATTTGAAGCGCAAGAATAACGAAAATGAAAGACTTATTTACATATCTACAAAAGAAGCCGGCCAACGGGGGAAATCTCGACATCTTTTATAATATTATCCAATTTCATCAATGCGGATACTGAACCACCTATATTACCCATTTAATAAACAGAGAAAATAGTCAAAAATAAGTTAATTTTTAGTATATCAATATTTTAATATATAATCAATTTTATGTAGATAATGATTTCAATTGTACCCCCTCCCCCACTAACATTTAAAACATGTAATGACGTTTAGATGACCTAATAAAGATAGCTTTTCTTGTTCAATATTTTAATGGATATGTGATTTCGAGATCAAAATATAAAGGGCAACAATGAACAGTTTCTAGACGATAAAAACATGGCGAAGGAAGACGAGTTTCTTTTATTGGTGCATTAGAGCAAGCTTTCGGGCAAAATTCAGGAAGAATCCTTTATCTATAAATGAACATTTTCTTCTGACCCGTATACTCAGGCAGCGTTTGAATGAGGCTCACGTCAGTTTAAGCAGTTTAGGGATAATCAACAGTGCTAGAAGCCCTCCAATTGGCGGATTTGCATATCTGGGGAAAGGATGAATGATTTCTGAATCCGATATTCGCTTCAGTGATACCCATTAAGTTCGTCCATTTAATATACATATTCATTTATTTATTTGGAGAGTTACTCTATTTTAAATAATTAGATTTAGGTAGTAAGTTTATACCCAAACCATTTTTGATAAATTTTTAAAGTCTCCTTAAAGACAATGGTATCAAGCTAAGTTTCTTCTCGGTCCACGGCTAATTCAATCTTGAAATTAGAATCTCTCCGTTTATTTAAGCATGTCAGATACCGTTTCTGTTTATTAAATATACTTTATTGAAGTCATATGATAATTATAAAGTAAAAATGAACTCGTAAACCCACATTCCAATTATTTTGCATTCTTAGTAAAATAACAGAGGAGAGATTTCCCCAGCTATATACAATTGAAGATTTGATATATTCATTCCGATAGATGGTTCAAACCATCAGCAACTTTCAGTTGCACGATAAGGAGATGCCTTTTTCATAAAATAAGTTTTTAGTCAAGAGATAGGGACTCTCTTCCAATAAATGTGTATATTTCTACTATCCTCAGAACTTATGGTTTTCTTGAATGCTGCTCATATTTGTATTTCTATATAAATTCAGGGTATATGAACGAAACAGTCCAATATAATAGTAAATCGATTTGTTAGATTATATTGGTGAAAAACCGCTGAAAGAATTCACCCTTGAAATATCTGTGGATCTTCTATTATTATTCGCCACAGTACGAGAAGTAAGTGAATTATTTTACATAAAAAATACATTAAATATTGTTTGATTTCTTTCCCTAGTGAATTGATAAAAGAGATTAAAAAAATGAAACTAAACGTTAATAAAATTAAAGAAAAATCATCAATGAGTTTAATTTTTATAGAATGTCAAAGGCTAACGTGCTCGGGGTTATGAAAAAAATGAAAAACGTTGTTTGTTCGTCATTATGCTTTGCTCAAGATGGAGTCGCGTTTTGTATTGAATACACCATCGATTGGGCATTCTTCAACTCTTGATTTGGACTATCCTTAATGGAGCTTTCGTCGGGTTATAATCGAAGTAAAGAGAAGGAATCTGCATATCTCAAGTGGACAATAATGTGTCATCAGCTAGGAAACCCATTGTCACACTTTTTAGAACATGCGTAGAATTATTTTTGTAGATCATTTTTTTTTTAAAAGGAAAAACTAACATCGGTATCTCTTATGCAGAGTTATTTTAAATACTGAGAGAGAGCGAAGAAAAATAGATAAAAAAGACAACATTTAATAGGTAAACGATCCTCTTTTAAAAATGCTCTTTCATACAAGTTGATGGTTACAATTAATAAATTCCAAGAATAAAACTGTTAGATATCACCCATCATACTCACCAGATATAGCTCCCAGCGAATATAACAACTTCCCTTTTTTTGAAAAAAAAATATTACTTTGAGTTTGACATTTTCTGAAAATAATTACGCTATTCTTTTCAAAAATGGCTATTTCAACTTTCTGATAAAAACCTCTACAAATCAAATTAATTATCAGAATATTACTGGTAATCACTCCATATTCCATCTTCAAATTTCATTATATAACATATTTCACAACTAAAGGTTTAATAAACAGGCTGTAAACTTTATAATTTAATATATCAATCCAGATTTTCATTTTTTTAAATTTATTTATTACAAAACACACACTATATCCTATGTGGATATTTGCATGTAAATGTTTAAATTATTTTATGTACATAGTTTTCAAATATATATACAAATTATTTATAATTTTAGAGAGAGAGAGTGAAAGTTATTTAAATTTACATTTTATAGCAATAACTTATACAAGAAATAAAGATTATTTACACACATATTATCAAAAAGTCGAAGATTTTAATAATACATTTTTAGAAACATTATAAAATTTAGTAACAATACATGTATATATATATTTCAAATACTTTATATATTTTATTTCTTCGATATTTATTCACACGAGAGATTATTTGAAGGGAAATATTGCTCAGATGCAATTTATATTCAGAGATCGAATTTCTTGAAAAAGTAATATTCTTTTATAAAGACAATAAATGGCAGAAGGTCAAATAACTATTTGAATGTTTCCTTTGATCTAAATACAGGAATAAGAGGATTCGAGAGAATATACATTGAAATCTATCTTTATAGAATGTAATCCCAAATGTGAATAAGCTTATATCTATATATATGTAATATATGTTATATGTATATATGTATTTTAAATGTTTACCGTAATCCCACCCTCTTTCTTTCTTTAAAAATGGATTTCTGTCTAGGCTTTTTTATTGTTGTTATGAACCCATCATTTATATGATGGTTTTTATTAGAAATATAATCTTCTTTAGAACGGCATTTGAAAATTATCCCGCAAATGTTTCTTTTGAAAGAAAAATCGAAATTTATTTAAAGGAGAAATAACGATTATTTCTAACCTTAGGGGTGAAGTAATGAAAGAATGAATTGTGAAGAGTAATGATAAATAGAAAAATAAAGTGTCCAGGGATGGAAACGAACGGAAAAATATGTCCAGGGTAGCCTAGTGGACATGGCATCTGCCCGGTAAGCGGAACACTGTGGGTTCGATTCCCATCCCTGGACACTTTATTTTTCTGTTTATCATTACTCTTCACAATTCATCCTTTCATACTTCATCCCTAAGGTTAGAAATAATCGTTATTTCTCCTTAAAATAAATTTCGATTTTTCGTTCAAAAGAAACACATGCAGGATAATTTTCAAATGTCGTTCTACAATCATAAGCCGCATTATATTGTATTATAATCCTCTGTATTAATTAGATTGATCAAATATAAATATCCGAGGATGAGTTTCTTTATTTGCACTATTAACAAGTTTACAATATTACGGGTTTTAAACGACCCTTCTTCAGGTAAACATTTTAGAAAAGAAAAAAGGGTAGACCTGTAGAAGGGTCGTTTAAAACCCGAAATCTTGTAAACTCGTTAAAAGTATAATAAAGAAATTTATCCTCTGAGATTTATATATTTGGTTAATATAATATGATGGTTTTAACTATTTCATACAGATAATAAACTATTTCATATAAATATTATTTAATAGGTCTTTTTAGGTAGTTGAAGCAGCCAGGCATGCGATCTACGTTTTCTTCGTTGATCACGAAATACGTGGTGTCGCTGGAGACCTTCTGGCGATCTTCCATCAAACTCTACAGCGATGGAAGAGACGCCATGTAAATTTTCATTGTACATAGTTGTATATTTTGAAGAGATTCAGCAATCCATAATTAAAATTATATTCAGAATATATGCATATATTGGATTTATAAGTATTTTTATTGTTCCAAAATTTCGAGGGGCAACTCACATCTCTACATCCTCGATAAAGAGTGACGAGTTGTCCCTCGAAATAGTGGAACAATAAAACAGCGCTGAGTTTGTTTTTGACACACATTAATATGTTATAATACCTTGAAAATGGTTGGCGTTCATCCAACTGAAATATTGGTAAAATAAATGATATTTTCATCCAATATATACCCTTTTAATTAAATACTTGTATATATCTAGGTATTTGAAGGCAATAAAATTTCTAATTCGGCTATATTATAAGGCATATAGATATAAATCAAATTAAACGTCATAAAATGAACACCAATAGTGTAGAATGCACTAATTTCTAATACTCTTTATACTAAACTGATATATTTTCCCATTTGCATATGTGGTGATGAGACCTCGTCACCGACTTGAGTCCGCCAGGTTGCAGTTGAATTGCGGATAGTTTGTGTGTTTATTTTGAATGGAAGAGGTACTCATTTTTAACCTTAATGTATTCAAGAAAAATTTTAATCTCAAGCTTGATCTTAAAATAGGTGTCAATTGAAAAAGCCCTGTACGATTTATAAATGAATAAAACAAAGCATCAAGGGCTGCGTATCTTTATTAGAACAAATATATAAATATATAAATCTTATTTCAAACTAGTTGGATTATTGTTTCATTAATTCCTGTAGAAGGGCGTATGTGCCCGAAAGCTCGTATATATTTGTTCTAATAGAGATACGCAGCCCTTGATGCTTTGTTTTATTCATTTATAAAATAGGTGTAGCTACTTTGCCAACTGAGCATCTCTTTGTCAAATTATGAAGATGTCATGAAGTCTTCGCGAACAGGTGACATCAACCGAAGTCATAGTCACCGGTTAGGCGTTCAGAATTTTCTAAAACTGGTGTTGTGTCACAGACCCGAGTCAGCAATATACAAATACAGTCAATAGATTGTGCCCATAGGTTTACTCTTATTTTGAAGGGAGAGGTGACGTTTATCTCTATATAAACATAAATATATGTCTATTAATTTATCATTGTGCAGTAAAGGCAGTAGATAATTGTTTAATTTTTAAAAGAATCATACGGGTCAAAATAGTTTATATTTCTTATAAAAGATGGAGCACAAATGCATCATATTATATTTGTTCTAAAAGAAAACTCTACTTGATGTATGAAAAAGAGAAATTGCTCTAAGCACATTACATATTTATATTTGTATGTATTTCTACTGTCCTCAAAGCTTGTGTTCATAGTTCATTTAAAAAACATTTTCCATGAGGTCAGCTTCAGTATCGATATAAAAAGGAAAGCAGCAAATTGCAATATTACAGGGGTATGATAGATTAAACTGGCGAAACCGCTGGGAAAGATCACCAACGATGAACCAGGCCCTTATATTAATTTATCATTGTAGTAAGGGCAGTAGAAAATTGTTTAATATCAAAAAGAATCAAACGCGTAAAAAATAGTTTCAATTTTTTTATAATATGGCGCGCTAATGCAGCATAATATCTATTGTTTGAAATGAAATATTCTACTTTAAAAAAATATCTCTACATTAAATTAAACGCCTATCTTTTGAATCAAACGTATTTATTAAAAATAATCCTCGTACATCACGCGGATGATTAGCTTACAAGGAGTTTGAATCCAAGAAGATAGGCGAAAAGCCTCGGCGTAATATTGGATTTTATTTTTTAATAAATACAATAGGCCTTTTTTATTTAATATATATATCAGTGTATTTTAAATGTATTAGATTCCTTTCTCACATTTCCTACGACGTTCTTGGCAAGCACATGTTATTTCCCGATCTGCTGAACTCACCACCCTGAATATTTCCTTCTGGCCTCGCTGTAGCAGAATTGAGATATTCTGTATATATATACTTTGCTCCATCTGAAATGCTCATGTGAGCGCGATCAGGATGTCATGGTCAGGATATGCCTTTTTATTTTTAATATTAACACCTGACCTTTTTTTTATGATTATTTTTTCATGTGTTAAGCGTATTTACGCAAGTTTGGCCTTAAATACCCATTTCCTGGTTTCTCAAGAAGCCTCTGGCACCAAATTTGTTTTGGTTGCAATGGTACAGCCTACTCCACGCTGACGAGCGCCAGCAGCGCGAAACGCCTTCGTGAGTGGCTTTTCTTGATTTATCAAAAATTTGGGTTGGCCAAATATCAGGGAATAGGCTAAATCAATGTTTAGTTGATTTCTGTTCCACCAGATGGCGCTCTGCCATGAAAAAAGCACATGTTCTTTTGGTCAAGATATGCCTTCTTTATTTTTAATATATATGTATGTTATATTCAATTTAATTTTTTATAATTTAAAAATATTTTATCAATTTGACCAAAAAACAAAAAGCTTTTTAAATTATTATTTTGCTCTGTTGTATATAGTTTTGTGTTTTTCTTTTGGATTGGTTAACTGTGTTTTTTTTTCTAATAAACTCATTTGCCAAAAATATAATATTATATAGTTAAATTTGTTTAAAATAAAATAAGCATATTTGCTAATAATTGATATTTCATTCTTCTTTTTTTTTGTAAGTAAAATTTGCATTCGACAATCTAAACATCTACTTAATAACTTATCACTTTTTTTATTCTCTCTACTCGGAATATAAGATGTATATTAATTAAAAGGCTTATTTTAGATAAAAAATAAAATATAACATTTTATCTCTATATATATATAAGTCAATGTCTGTCTGTCTGTTTCGCGATAAACTCAGAAACTACTGAACCAATTGGTACCAAATTTTGCATGTCGCTTTTTATAAACCCGAGGAAAATTTTCGGCTGCATTTTGATTAGTATTTTTGGCTATTTCTTTTTTTCATTTGAAAAACTTTTTTTACGCAGACTAATTCGGAATGGAATGAATACCTAAATATGGCCATTTTTTTTAAGCATCGGTGGTTCAGTGGTAGAATGCTCGCCTGCCACGCGGGCGGCCCGGGTTCGATTCCCGGCCGATGCATTTTTTTTTTACAATTTTTAAAACTCATTTATATTATATATAATATAAATATATATTATTATATCAACTATATTAATTAAATCAAATACCTGAACACTAATATAATACAATTTTTGCCATTACACACACTTTTTTCCTGTAGTTTATGCGTTACTTCTGTATTGCTATTCTATGGCACTTCTAATATTTATTATTGATATACTTTTAGTATGAAGGAAATTGCACCCAAGGGATTTCTCGGGCGAAGCCGGGTCATTCGCCTAGTTCTCTATAAAATTCCAGATTTCGCTATGCTGTACGCCTATTTTCGTCAGGATCTCTTCTTATATTTAAATGTTTTGGTTGACCACGCGATGCCTTCACGCATTTACAATATTTACAACAAAAAACTCTGCGGCTGATATTATATATATATAAATGTATATATAAGTATAGACTATATATGTACATTTCTAAATGTTAATAAATAAATCCTAATGAGAGATTATAATAAGAACTTTAAGTAGAGATTCGAACTGTAAATATAACGGAGGGAAGTTTCTATTGATACTGTTGCTATCTTTCATTGATGTCTAACTTTCTATGAATAGTCTTGTGTGTTTATCCTGAATATTGTTATATATAATATCTGAATTTTAAATATTTAGTATATGTATATATCCTCTCTATCACTGCAATTAAAGATAAATTATTTTGGAAAGGTATTAAAGAAAACTACGAACATATGTAAACTTTGAGGAAGAGAAAATCCACTAAAATAGCTTCAATTCAATATCATACAGAATATATTTTGCCATCAAATATAAACAAATTATTTTATAAAATAAATAAAGCCCCCAGGGGTTCTTGTATAACCTTTTATTTTCAAGCTTTCGGACTTTTGTTAACGTGATACTCCTGTTGAAGGACTGACAAGTCCGAAAATTTGAAAATAAAATGTTACACAAGAAACTTAGCCCTGGAAGCTTCATTTATTTTATAATAAACAAATACTATTTATCTCTTATTTCTCTATTAATGTCCTTTATTAACCCAGTTTCCTGAAGCGGAATTTAACTCTATTTATTAAAACCAATTTCTATATAAATATATACTTCAAATTCTGCTGTTTAATTCAGGTTAATGAACCCCAATAGGATTTATTTAGAATTACTGTGATGGAAATTAATAGCCTCCAACTATTTGGTATAATCAGACGGAATTGAATTGCATTTGTAAAATAATCCGTCGTTTGATAGTGTGGCCACTTCAAATATTAATTAACTCGCTGTAAATCTATAACACGTTCATTATATTTAGGTCATATATCTGCTATAACATACCTTTCAGTTAGATTTTATTGTATTTGTGTACGCAATGTATGGTAGCTGTCTCTTTTTATTCATTGGCTGATTGTTTCTCTAAAAGTATCTTCTTCTTCTTTCTTATCTCTACTCAATCATATTAAGGTATCAAGCTTGTTAGCTTGTTGATGGTGTCTGCTGGGGAAGAGTAGAGTTCATCAATGGGGGAGTCAATAAGTCAATAATGTGTTTTGGGGTTGCAGGTTGAAAATTGCACTTAGTACATAATGGGAAAACCTTGCAACCATTCTGGAAAGTCATTGTGCGTAGATAAAAAAGACTTAAGTCTGGAAATCAAAACCTGTTGTTCTCTTGGGAGGACAGAACCGGTGCTTGTCCCTTCTGCTCTGTACCAGTCATGTGCAGCATTAGATTTCCATCCCTTAAGGAATTTTCCCTATAAGTGACTTCAATCAACCAATCAACGTTATGTTCACTAGCTAAACAGTTCTAAGCTTATTTTAAAACCATTTTATCTAAATACAGTTAAACCTGTCTATAGCGTCCCCTCTAAATAGCGCCTCCCTCTCTATAGCGCCCGATTTTAAATACGTAGTACGATGCGATTTACAATAAAAGTGATTGTCTATAGCACCCACTCTCTATAGCACCCTATTTTGGTGAGTCCCAAGAGGGGAGGCTATAGACAGGTTTAACTGTGGAGGCACTACCTCCTGCTCCAGCGCCCCCTGCTCCATCTCCAGAGGTGCCAAGTGTTGGTCCCGCGGCCCACACTTCGCCCCGTCGGTTCACTGAGCCTCAGTCTGCTGGGCCGGCGCCGCCTACTCCCCATGTGATGAAGTCAGCACCAGCCGCAGTAGTCCCACCGCTACTAATACCTACCCCGATGACCCATGAGCTCCTGACCGCTCCTCCACCCCCTATAGCTCTCACTCCTGAGGGCGATGTGGACATAGAAAAGTTACTCATCCGATTGAAGGATCGAGAATTCCTGCACTCCATATATAACAAGAATAATGTGGTCAGGATGGATATCACGGTCTATTACGAAGAAGAAACGGAGCCCCTCCTCGGGCTACTCACACCTGAAGACAAGATTCTTTTCGACAAATTCTTCGACATTGTCATCAAACATTTTCCGAACATGAACTCCCCAAATGGCAGGGATCTGTCTAGATTCAAGGCGGCTTTAAGCTCCTGATCCGGACGTGCCCTCGGAGAGAGCTACGTCGATTGTATATCTCTCTCTTCATTCCTACCATTATTATTACCTTATAACTCCCTTTGAGTGTAAAGATTGACGATATGTCAATAAAGTTGTTTAATTGTCAAAACTGTATATTTATATTCAAATTATACATTATTTTATTTATCTCAACACAAGATATGTTGAAGATTAGATACACTACCTCTTCAAAAATATACTCTGATTTGAATGGATTAATAATAATGCATCAATATTTAGAATTGGCTGCATAGATTTAACTTACGCGTATGTAAACATATAAATACATTTTCTCGCCTAAATATATAATTAATATTATACAACTAATTTTAGTTCACATTAATTATTTAGATTTTTAATTATCGATAGTTTAGGTAAACACACTTTATAATACTGGTAATGAAGTAAATTTTTCAAAAATCTCTTTGGTATGAAAACAAAGATGGCGTCGAAAATTAATTTAAAATGTCCAAGTTAATAATAGGGTGCCAAACAATCAATATGGGGATGGAATCTTCTGCTTCAATTTGGACCTCACATTAATTTCTTCCACACGATGTCCATCAACCAGAATGTCACGGAATAATAAGAAAAAATGATTTACCGTCAACTTCTGCTAGGAAGAAAAAAAAAAAGATCCTATGTTCTCAGGTAGATGGTCTAAATGGGTTATCTCTTTTCTCTACGAGCGCTGATGAAGAAAAATGGCGACGATACCGTGAATAATTAAACTGTACCTCGACTTCAATGAGTTTTTTTTTTTATAGAATGGTGAGTGATTCTGCGGAGAAGATAATTTGAAGGCAATGTTCCAACTTTCTCATTCCTTCTGAAATAATTGAGAATTATCTTTGATACTTTGAAATATTTGCCCCAGTGATAGCGATTTTTTTTACCACAAATTATTCACTGAATTCATCTAAGTAAAGGATAAATTTACGTTGTCATTTGAACTTAAGATGTTTTGAAGATATTAAACCCATTTGAAATTTGTCTTTCATATGCATAATTCTTTTTGAAAACAGAGCAATCCATATATAAATCTTTAATTAAAAAGGCATTAATTGAAAGGTAAAATAAATGATATTTTGATCTAATTAATGCCTTTTTAATTAAAAATACATAATTCTGAGTTAGGTGAATAGTTTCAAAATTGACTTTAAAATTCATAAATATTTCAATTATTTTTTTCATATATTGCAAAATGGATCCAATTGATATTTATATATTAATAAAATATGGAAAATATGTATTTTTCATGAATATATTACCACTTTATACTAATAAAAGTCCACTATATCTATTAAAATTATAATTAATATAATTAGTTTCATAATTGTTTATTTTCATGTTGGAATCCACAAAATAATTGCCCCTGTTAATCATTATGGATAGAATATATTTGAGAAAATATTGAAAGTCTCTCTGCCGTGCCCATAAGAGAAGTATTCTGGTGCGGTGTGACAAGGTACAATAAATAAATACTTTGCTAAGTTTTGATTATCCAGCTCCACTGCAACTCCAGCACATATCCTGAACTGTATTGGAGCTAAGAAGGAAGACCTATACAACAACCCCAAAACTATAGTAGGAAAAATGCTTTCAACCTTCATGACCTGGTGTAATCTTACCCATGGGATAATTAAAAAAAAAAAAAAACAATAAAAAGCAGACTATATGGCTCGGGATAATAAATGAGCAAGGCCTAGCATGGGTAAGATGACATTAGATAGCCAGCAAACTTGGACCAAAGGACCAAACAAGTTTCAGTCCAATGGGATCTCACCTATGAGATGATCATACCTATATAATATGACAACTCTCCCGAACTATTTTCCTCCAATCTTACATAGAAACCTATTTATAAGGGCAAGGGGGGGGGGGGAGATATAGGGTCATCTGGAGATAGAGATAAATTTTCTCCAAACCAACATCTGGATCTATATATCTTCAGTCTAACTATCTGGATCTATTTGACTATAAGAGTAAGTATTATCTATGGAAACTTATGGATGAGAAAACTGGACTCTCAGAAAATAATAAAGAATTGAAGCTTTGAAATGTGAACATGGAGAAAGACACTAAGAGTGCCAAGGACAGGTAAAAGATCAAATGTTTCAATAATAAAAGAAATTAACCCTGTTAGATTACTGTAATCACAAATATGTAAACAAAGACTGACCTAATTCGGTTATAATAATGGGAACAAATGGCTTATAAAAAAGTTGAAAGAAGAGAGGAGGACTTGCAATGAGCTGGCTAGAATGGGGTAAAAACAACAGAAGGTCACTAGATAAGCTACGAGTTATGGTCACTAACAGATCAAACTGGGGAATATTTGTCCATATAGACACCAAAGGTCGAACTCGACTTGATGGACTCTAACAACACACAACAGAGTAAAATATATTTCAATCCTGTCTATAGTCACTAATCTCGCGTTCCTTTGTATTTATTATTAGTTTCAAAGATACATACAATATTTACTTTAATTTTCGTAGCACATTATGAATATCAAAAGATAGTCTTAACAATTATTAAAGTTAGAATCTGCTATTTTGATTATATCTAAAGAATGATACACCCCATTCTGAGAGATCATGTCGGTAAAGTGAACAATAAAGACGGCTAGATAAAATTGTTATATATAATATATATATATATATATGTTAAATAATTATTATGTTAAATAATTTCTAATGTTAAACATGTATTTCCAAGTGATAAAATATATAAAAGCAAATGATATAAATGTAAGTTGCGAACATGCATTGTTTGATAATAATACATATAACAATCCTATTGTTTTCATTTTAAATTTTATTATTATTTTTTCCATTCTGTGTAATTAAGATATTTGAGTAAGGATTTATAGACTCTCTCTCTCTCTCAAATATGAAGATAAATAAATCTGCATGAAAGGTGTAAAACAAGCAGAACTATAACTAAATAGGTAAACGAGGTATTAAAAGAAAGCATAAGAAGCCACAATATTTTTACTAACTTGATTAAAAAAGCTCTCTAGCAAGCCTTTCTTCACCTAACTAAAAACGTATAAACAAGGTAATGGAGAGAGATATTACTTGTAATCTCTTTCCATTAACTTCTTTATATGTTTTTAGTTAGCAGAAGAAAGGCTTACCTGATATCTTCTTTAATCAAGTTAATAAAAAGAGTGGCGGTGTCTTATGCTTTATTTTAATTTGTCAAAATCCGAAATCCCGTGATCATGAAACGAAGTATTGTAGCAGCATTTCTAATCATATTCCAGATTCCTACTTCTTTGAATTTTCTTACTTCCTGATAACCTTGGAAAACGTCTAGATGAACAATTTGTGAATTTCCCAGGTAACTTGAAAGATATATACATTATTTTATTTTGAATATACACATTTCAATTGATTTAAATACCCTGGATATGTATTAAATAATACAGCAGGTTTCTGGAGTAGAGTTGTATTCATTACATACGACGAATCCTGTATGGGACTTTGATTCCAGTAAAAGGCTTGTTGCTGCTGTTGTATATAGTCACAGTGTAGAAAATACTATACTATACCTACTACATATAGGTTTCTCTCTATATTCTTAGTTCTCTTCTCTTCAATTACTCTGTAAACTGGCGAATCCTTTATAGGACGAGAGGTCCTCAATAAAGGCTTTTGTTGTTGTTGTTGTATTCATTACATACAAAATCTAGCCTAATATATAAATGTATATATATAACTAGTTAGTATGTCTAACGGCGTTTGTCATTATTCGTTTTAAGAACTCCTGTTGAAGGGCAGAGATGCCCGAAAGCTTGATATAACATTAACAAAAATAAAAAGAAAGTTATCTTCAGAATTCTGTAATAGTATTTAATTAACATACACATTTATTTAGGATTATGTTCCGGGGAAAGACACAATCAATAGGTTATTCTATTACTAAATGAAATACTGAAATCGTTTATATGAAAGAAAATGGCTATTTATAAAAGGTATAGCAATATGCTAGCGTAAGGTATGTTTCAGTAATCTAACAAACTAGTCATTTTTCTTCTACTAAATGATTCTTTCCTGTGTTTAGATGAAAAAAAAATTCGAGAAAACATAGAAATCCATTTTGAGATAATTTATCAGGAATGTCAATCGATCGAATTCCTCTGGAAGTGCAGGTATTGTTCCGTCAGCTCTTAGTGCCAATTTACAGAAAGATTTGTCCGACATTACTACATTTTTGGAAATCTCTTTTCACTTTATCAGAACTCCTTAACAATTTCTATTATATTGTCACGTGGAAAATTAGGGAAGACCAACTTCGGGATGAGACAACAATTTATTTCAGGCAAGAACCAACTATGAAGGTTATACAAAAGATAAGGAGAATGAGGAAAGTTTACAGAGTAATAAACTTTTTTTTTTTTTGCTTATCCCTATTACACGTGGTACAGGCCATGATAATCATGGTGGGTAGTTAGCGACTGCTTTTTTTTACTGTAAGGCACCACATGTCTACACATGTGAAAGCAGTTCGACTTTGCACTTACAAATGTGCCAGAGCCCCGTTTGGTTACTTGCACTCGCTGGTGGGGTTGGACTTTTGCAAGAATCGGGGGGCCATTGGAGCATATTATTTTTTTTAAACAGAAAAAAAGTGTCCAATGCGGGAATCGAACCCGGGTCGTAGTGGTCGAAAACCAAACAGTTTAACCAGCCTTCCACCGACCCCCGTAGTAAACTATAAACATAAAAAAATGATACTCTGTTAATACTAGTGTAAAATAATAAATGCTTCGCTACAATATATTTCGGGGGAAAGAGGGAGGGGTAGAAGGTTAAAAATAATATAAAATTCTATTCAAATTCGGTTACTATTATAAATTAGCCTATAAAACACACTGGTATTAGAAATAACACGAAAATACGAATAGAAAATAGGTATTATATGTGGTGTCTTGTCCATTCTCCCATGGAAAGGGGAGGTGCCATTGCCCCGTTAGTCAGTCACATTTCAGAGTTCCCTGTTCACGGTTACCGTAGCGGCTCGGAGCTCACGACACCGTACTTCACCCTATACAGGCCAGTCCTTTACTTGTTCTGCTTCTCCCGCCCGCCACGTAGAGG
The DNA here is from genome assembly GCA_030710605.1 of Cordylochernes scorpioides. Lineage (NCBI taxonomy): Eukaryota > Metazoa > Arthropoda > Arachnida > Pseudoscorpiones > Chernetidae > Cordylochernes > Cordylochernes scorpioides. The sequence goes on from CP092864.1 coordinate 30,644,884, forward strand.
AGGACTTCTGGGCAGGTAGGTATTATATAAAACGTATTTTATGTCTACTGGGTACATTGATGTACACTAGTGGACACAAAATTCAAGATAGTTAATATATATGGTAAAGGAGATTTCCGAGGACACATCAACATTCTCTGCGCGCCAACGTCTTTTATTGTTACAAAATGAGAAAAACGATAAGCTTTCGTGGAGAATATTTTGACCTATATCTTTGTCTTTTTCAGAAGTTTAATAATTTTCAATAAATGATGGAGATCTTGAAAAGAGATTCTTCGAAAACATAAATTTATCGTTTTTGCGCAGCAATTAAATAAGTTGGCATTAAGGAAACTATTTGTTTTGTATTAATATATATGAAATTTTTCTGGGGGAGGAAATTGATCTATAAAATCATATGGCGAGGCGCCATAAAAAAGGGTCAAAACTAGACGCCATCTATTGATCGTCGCCGCAATCTAGCGGCCTCAGATCGGTGGCAAAGCCACAATACCAGCTTTGGCAAACTGAGAAGAGTCCACCTGGAGACCATGATTTCGACGCTTATTTTGACGGGAGATGCGCCATATTCTTATATATATGTTATAAATAAAAATGAATAGAGATATTTGTTGAGCAGTCGTGGCAATGATTAAATAAAATTAGTTATCAAATTAGATTTAATTGAACTTATGGAATATATAAAAAACATGGTTTGATAAAAGTACTGCCTGGCTTGAGGCAAGTAGAATAAAGAAAACAAAAAATATTTATATAATGTATAATGGCCATTAGGATGAAACAACAACGGGTTTATATATGCAAAGCGTGACCTCTGGCGGTCGATTTAACAGAATATTTGAATCTATGAACTTATAATTTAAAATAGAATAATATTTTTATATAACAAATACATATGTGGTGATTTGTGAATCAGTTGTGATAGTTGTGTGAAAAGTGGTAAATACACACAAGAGACAGGATCCAGAGACAAAAAGCCTTGAGGAGTAGATCGAGAGGAAAAAGCGAAGGTCCGACAACCACCCTGGGAACAACCGGTGTCGAGACCACCTCGGTGCGAACTGCCACTTGTTCATCACATCCTGCTGCTTTTAAACCGCTTCGAGCAAGAGAAAATTCTCACCGGGGGAGTGAAGGCTTGAAACCTGTTGACCAAGGGGTTGGTTCGATATTCTCTATTTGATCTTACCTTTCCTTATACTCCCACACAAGCCATTTTATTTATATACTAGCGGATGTACCCGGCTTTGCCCGGATTTTACCCGAGTAAAGGTTTGTCTAACGAAAATTTGTTAAAACAATTCTCTATAAACTTATAAAAAAAAGATATATTTTGATAATTTGAAACTCGTAAATTTGAATCTCTCGATAAAGTGATTATTTTTTCCCGGTCCCGGTGTGCCGTGTCATCCTGAATTTTGTCTTTCCTAATTCTCTACATTACAAAATCATCGTTTTATCTAGTGAACACTTTTTCCCGGTCCCTTGAAAAATACTCGATAAGTTGAATAAAATCATGGTCGTTTATGGAAGATGGACGAAGTTCCCGGAGGTCTACTTGCTGTGTCACCAACTCTGCCCCCGCGCGCCAGGATCTCTTGACCCCTCTGATTGGTCGGTGGGTACATGGACTGTCCATCCGGCCGGCGGCCCGACGATTCTATTCTCTCGACAGGGGGTGGGCAGACGATTCCATTCTCTCGACAGGAGGTGGGGCAGACCTAAGCCTATCTCCGTCGCAAGGTGGCGCTGCTTGCGAGTTAAAGCTACAAATCTGCAAATAACTCTAAGGATATTAAAGATATTCAAGAAATTATTTTTCGAAAACCTTTCCGGGGATATGCCTAATAATATTCCAAAATTTTACGACGATTGGATGTACGGTTTTTGAATCTATAGAGTACACACAGACAGACATTCATTTTATATATATATAGATTGTCGCATATATGAGCCTTCAAAATATTTACAGCCTCCGGCGATAGAGGGCGCTTTCACCTATTTCCGGTCTGGAAATAATGTGGGAATCGCCGACTGCTAGGATGTAGAGCTGTAGAGATAGAGCAACGGGAGCCTGGATAGGTGAACCACGGCGGAAGAAGTGCGTCGTCGCGAAGAACCGGAGAGGCCAAGCCGCAACAATATTTTCAAATATTATGATATATATAGGCAAATTCTCTCTCTTTTTTTAAATTATTATCTGTATTAATACACTCACAAGTCAATTTTATACAGTAAGAGCATCAGTTCTGAAGATTCTCGAACAGTTTGATTTGTCAGTTTTTAACGATAATTCGAAATTTCGATTTGATTTCTTTACATTACGACAAAAAATAATTTTTGCACAGCCCATTAAAATAACGAACATCAAACAAGAGATGACATATACTCTGACAATTGATCCTTCACGGCGGAGTGAGCAAACAGTTGACCGAGATATGGACAAATCAATTTCAGACCTGAATTGAGAGATCCATCGCCAGGATCCAATCCATCTTGTTCCGGTCCATCCATCATCCAGCTGTACATGCCTCTAAATATCAATATTTCTCTTACCTCTCACCATAGTCCAATCCTTCCAATCCCTTTCTCTATACTAGCTCCTATGTTAACTAACCTCACACAACCTAACCTTAACTTAATTAATTTAGTCATGCTTCTAAAGACTTTACGCTTGATTAAGGTTAGTAAACATGGAAGCTAGTCTCAAGACCTTCCCCTTTCATTCACCTCCACATAACCTCTTCAGTAGGTCGAACAATGTGCCCTATGTGTCAATTGTTTGAGCCCATTTGGATATATACAATCATCGATAAAACTTAAGGAAGTTGTACCTTTTAGCATGTATATTGGGATTCAGACAATAACTCTAAAAGATATTTGATACACAATGACCTTTATTGAAGTCACACGAGATAACCAAACGTGAACAAGGTGCCCCTATCTCCTTAAAAAAGGCGACCGGAGACACCAAAGACTTTCTAATTGCTTAAGTTTTGTCCATGAGTGTATATGATAGTTCTTTAATTAATAAAATTTTGATGAGTGGCAACTTCGTCTTTATCATGTCAACTCTTCTATTTGGATATACGCGTATATCTATAGAACCACAATAATATTAATAAAAATGGATATGCCAGAAATACATCCACAGTTTATTTAATCTTAAACAAACATTTCTCTATGATCTTGTCTCAGTAGAATAAATAAAGAAATTTGCAGTCGTGCCTTGCATTTAAATAATTGTAAAATTGTTTTCTTTTCCTTTACTCTGATCAGTATTCTCTATTAATAAGAAATTCTCTATGCTCCTTCAATTTAGTTATAGTTCTGTAATTGAGAGAAATAAATGTAATAAAAAGGAAGAAGAAGAAATACAATAGCTGTAGAAATAAAATGGCAGATGGAATGTTGTTATTAAATTCGCCTCAGTGATCCCATTGTGTTCGGCAATACTATAACAATGTCTCCAACAACAACAATAATCCAACAATTTGCTAGTGGCTTAATCCAATTCCCTATTGTTTATATATTCGAGTAGAATAACTTTCTTGTTGTTGATGTAATAATGTCGCTGAGTCCTCCTGGTGTGTGTGTGGATAGAATTAATAATATATAGCCTATATATGCGTATATACTGTGACTTGTATGTAGTTAATTATTTATTGTTTCACTATATTCAATTACTATTGTATTTTGTCACCTATAGTTTCTATATATTCGAAAATTGTATGAACTGTATTTAAAATAGCGATAAAAATTGTTTTAGTACGTTTCTTCTACTAAATATTGGCGAATCTTTGTTCATTAACAAGGCAAGGTGTTAATTTAGTTAGATTAGGTATAATGATATTGCACGTCATCTATAGGGGATATTTCTACTGGTTTAGAGCGCAATTGTTTTTAATGTTACAAACAAAACAACTTTCTACTACAAATTTCACAAAAGGCCTATAATATTAAGTGATCTTTTAAGAGAAAATTTAGATAATTTTCTTCATATTTTTCGGAAATATTCCACAATATCAATTTTTTTTTAAATATATTTAATATATATGAAGTTCTCTCAGTGTACGGTCAGGGTATCCCTTTTTAATTTTAAATATATATATATATATATATATATGAACATAAAGTTGCGGTAGGATGATATTCATTGTACCAAAAGAGGCACTTATCTTTTTAATAGTGCAGCAGAACAATGGCACTTCGCATCGCCCTAGTAAAAAAATTCACCAGTGATGATAACGAATGAGCCATAATATAGGTTTTGCAAATTCAGACAAAATATCAACCTGTGTACCATGGTTTCGGGCTTTGTCCCTCATCAGTACAGGGACAGCTATGTGTATTCACCAATTTTACTGTATGGAATATTTCACTACTCTCTTACAATGATTCTTTATTCCATTATAAAAATCAAGTTGGCAAGCTATCATATATTGAGAACTCTTCTACAGGCCTGTGTTTAAAGAAAGAAAATAAGTAAAGAAAAGATATACATAGATATTGAAACACGAGTTTAGACATGAGATATAATCTTGCATGGGTGAGGAAGGACATTAGAATTTTGTATTATGTATAAAAGAAACATTCGTGCTTAAATCTTTTCATTTTATATGTATAGATGGCGCGTTATTGCTTTATATTAATTTATCCTTACTGGCCTTGTCCTTATTGTTTGCGGAAAAGCATTGCTTGATGCAAATATTTGAATGTAATTCTACTGTCCTATAAGCTTATGTCCACAATAAATAATCTTGAAAACCATTTCTGAGATTCCACCCTTCAGTGCTGCGTTTATAAGCAGAATCGTCTCATACAGTAGAGTTCTGAGATGCGGTCTGGTGGATTAAATTGGCGAAACCGCTGGAAGGGTTCACCACTGATGAGCCAAGCCCTCCCAATATATTTTTTCATCGCAGTAAGGACAGTAGAAGTTTGTATTGTGTATAAAAGAAACATTCGTGCTTTTAAATCCTTTCATTTTATAAATATACTTGTGTTCACACTCTCAAAAAAATTAATCCGTTATATATCAATATTAGAGGGAAAACATTAGATTTCTAGTGATTCTTTAAAAAAAATTAACTCAGATTTTTAAAGCTACGAGAATGAAAGCTCTTCTACAGGATAAAATACGAGACAATAAATCGCCTAGAGGACAAGAGTTATAATATAATATTAGAGAGATAGTTACATATAGTCTGAGTATACCTTGTGTCCTATCGGCGATTTCTTATATCGCAATTTTTCCTGTAGATGGGCTTTCATGCCCTAAAGCTAGAGATCTGAATTATTTTTTAAAATAAACTTATCCCTGGAAGCCTAATGTTTCCACTCTAAAATATACTTGTATTAAACTTATTTTATATTCTTATATTTACATATTGTTACTGTTACATATTGTTTTTTTCTTGGGAGGTAAGGAGCGAGTAACGCAGTTTATATAGTACCAAATATATTCCAAAATTACTAAATAAACATGACATTTGGAAAACATTTTGAAAATAAGAGTATAATAAAATCTACCTCAAAATTTATCACATATATCAAAATTTGCAACAAAAATATGTTTCCGTATTACTTGAGGGAAAGGGATAGCGATATTGTTTATGTAGAGGCTGATTATGAAAACAATTCTGTGGGAATAGTGTTATATTGAAACTATCAAATAAAGAAAAGTATAATATTTAGATTGTGAGGATGATATAATCGGTAATTTTATTTTTTAGAAGAGTATATATGCATGTCATTTACAAAGACCTTAGATGCGATGAGCTTTTTATTTATTTGGAATGGTAGCTTTCAATATCAAAGGACCTTCAACAACAGGCCAATATGTAAATATAGTTATTGGCCTTTGAGGATTTACT
>CP092864.1:30650859-30778742 GCA_030710605.1 Cordylochernes scorpioides
ATCGAACCCACAATTATTTTCACCCTTTCATACGTCATCCAAAAAGTTAGAAATAGTAGATATTTCTCTTTGAAATAAATATTGATTTTTCACAGAAAAGAAACTTATGCGGTGAAAGTTTAAGTGTGTTTTATAATCATACGCCGCAGTCCTTTATAATAACATATATAACATAAATTTACGGGAGGATGATATTCCTGTACCTAAAGAAGCATTTATCTCACTCCTTCTTATTAATAATTAATGGGAGAGGTGCTTCTTTAGGAATATATAGATATATATATGTAGTTATTTTCTACTCTCTCTCTTCACCTCTTCCTTTAGGTTTCGCATATTTGACATACAACCGCCAATGCCTTTCCGTTATCCCTTAGTTGCTTTATAAAATATTAAATTATATTTAAAATTTTGATATTCAAATTTTCTCTTTAAAGTTTTATAACTATTGACTTTATTTACTTAATTTATCCTTTTTCACAAATGTTCAAATTTATTTTTAAAATATAATTTAGGTGTCCAGTGTTAGCTTACTAAACTGATATATTTCCGAATATGTCAGGGTTCAGTTTATATTCAATTTACACACAATTAATTTAATTATTAATAAAAGCATTAAAGAGATTAGTGTGTTGAAAATATATCATATATTCCTAAATAAATAAAAGAAATAAATAATTTCAAAGTACAAAATCGTGAGTACAAAAAGGTTTCTTGTAAGGTTTTTTTAGCCGAGCTTTCTAGAATTTCTGCCCTTCTACAGGCCTTGCTCCTGACGAGTATCCAACTTATTGAAATAATTTCAAATTAAAAACTGATAAATTAGAAGAGTAAAAGTCAGTGGGGCTTGATGCTCCACAAGGAACTATCTCTAACCTTAATAAAACGGTATGTGCTTATTTATTTATTGTTACAAAAGCACGAAGTTCAAAGGACTATTGTGCTGTGCTAGTATCATTTACATATATATGATTAATTATTTATACGATGGATTAGTATTGTTTTGTAAATTATTGTACAAATAGTTCTAAACTTAACAAAGTTCTCATAAGATAGAGTATATACACAAAGAGAATTTGGTAATGTTTCAAAGTATCTACATACAATTTGATTAGTCAGAGGGCAAGTTAAAAGAAGATGCTCTGATGATTCAACATATGTGTATTTTGGACACAATATGTGTGCACATAGGAGAGAATCTTACATGTAACAGATGGTAGCATCAATATATGTGGAAAACTCTCAGGTGACCAATCACACGACGACATAATTACAGGATCTACGACCGAAGATCGATTCGCAGTAATGGGTAGGTTTCTCTGTCACGCTGAGGTTAAATCTCACCACATGTCATCACTAGTTTTTTCTCAACTAGAATATTGATCCTTAGTAATTTATATTGTAGTAGAGCTGTGAAGTAACACTAAACTTACAGAAATGGAAAATATTTAACGCCGTCTGTTTATTTTTGAAGGAGACGGAGGCAATTTTGTTCACACTTGGTTATCTCGTGTGTCTTCAATAAAGATCACTGTGTATCAAATATCTTTCAGAGGTATTGCCTGCATCCCGATATACATGCTAAAAATTACAACTTCCTTAAGTTCTGTCCATGAGTGTATTAGTATAGTGTGTATAGTATAGTATAGAGTGTATTAGTATAAATTATTAGTACGCCATCTGTTCATACGGATATAAACAATTTTACGATCGTTTTTTTCGTTTAATCGAAATAATTTCTTGATAACATTTTCTGCCAAATATATATATATGGATTATTTATTTATTGTTTGCGGAAGAGCTTCAATAATGTATTTGTTTGTATTCCTGCTGTCAAAACCTATGTTCAAACCGGGTCTGTAGACCTATCTTATCTTCAAAATACTTCTATTTTAGATGCTTGTTGTATATAGTATTATATATGGTGTAAAGTATTTAATGGAGAATTGTTGGGGAAGTTATTTTGCAAGCTGATTCTTTTTCGAAATATAGATAATAGATTATAGATATTCTATATATAATTTGTATATAAAATAGTATTTATCATTAATTTAATAACAAGATAATCCTGTTGAAGGACTGACAAGTCCGAAAGCTTGAAACTAAAAGGTTGCACAAGAAACTTAGCCCTGGAAGCTTTATTTATTTTATAATAGATATTCTATATTTCAATTCCCTCACGGCAAAATTTCCATCTATATTTTGACTATTAATTTGGCCTAGCCTCTCTACCAGCTAAACATCTCTTTGGCAAGATTGTGAAGATTTCATTTGATCCCTTGTGAATCTCATGGAATAAATTCCGCCCTGGACTGAAGAATACTTCAGCCTGAAACCATAGTCTCCAGGTGGATGCTTCTCAGTTTGCCAAAGCTGGTGTTGTGGCTTTGTCACCGAACTGATTCCGCTAGTTTGCGGAGATGGTCAAAAGATGGCGCTTAATTTTAGCATCCTATTTTGACGGGAGAGGCAACCATTATTTTAATACATCAATTCCTTCCCGGCAATATTTACACCTAACACACATACATATATTCAAATATATTTATTAATTCAAATTGAAAAACATTTAGAATTTCATAATAAAATCATGTAGATTTTTTTCTCAATAAGATATCTGCAAATCTAATTTCAAAATAAATCCCTTTTCTGTTATTTATTTTTAAATTAAAAAACGAGAGGTTTTTACGATATTTCAAATTAAAAATCAAATAAAAATATAGATAGGACTAATTATTGGTCTTTGGCTCCGGTGAAATATTTCAATGGGGTTTGCCAAGTTGATCTCCAGAATACTCTATATGGATATATTCTGGTTTCATCATTAGGTGTGTCAACCGTATTCTTTGTTAAATAAATATTGGGGGAGATGTATAACATCTTGGTATATCACAAATAGATAGTTTACATATAAAATCCACATATACAGTTGACCGGCCATCCTGGCAATACGGACAAAGCACCTCGGTTGGCCGGTATTGTGATTAGGGTGCACGGACCGATCTGCTTCATGGACAAGAGACCACCACCACATACAAAATAAGCAACCATCACTATATATATCTACGGATTATAGATATATAAATTTATTTTAAACATAAAATAAAGGTTTGAGTCAAAAGGCGATCCATTAATTAAGAATATATAAAAGGGCGTACCTGGATCTGTAAAGAAAAAAACAAAACAATTTTTTTCTTAAAATATTTCGAGAGATTGCTCCCTCTTTATCAATTTATTGCACAGTGAATTCAATTTACAAATTAAAATAAAGGTGTTAAAATATATATTGGAAAAATTTTTTATTTCTCTCTTTTAATTAAAATCCTACAGACCGGCGATATCATTGTTGAACAGTGAGTAGAAAGATCATCCCGATTATTCATCTTATTTTACCAGACATTGGAGAAACATATAAAAATAAAGGTAATCTCTTCCGTCAAAATAGACGCTAAACCTAAACGCCATCTATTGACCATCTTAATAAACGGGAGAGCCGACCTTTATTTTTGTAGATCAATTTCTTCTCGGTAAAATTTGAATCAATATTGAAAAAAAACTTGGTAATAGAAAGTGTTTTATATAAAAAATACGGTCTAATTTTTACTTCTTCTATCATACGCTACTATTAATTCCGTTAAGAAATTATATGTAATAGAAGATATATAAGATAAAATTGTAAAATATCAAACCATCACATGGAGAAGCAAAAAAATGATAATACACAAGAAGTAAAAATTAAACTATATAGACTGTTATGATCTATATAATTGTATCAAATCGGTGAGGTAGGAATATTGCTTTGTTACCATATTTGCATAGGTGAAAGAATCAAAGGATAGCTTAGAGAAGTTAGGCTGGGAAGTGGAGATTGAAACTACTTTATTTCAAATTACATATAAGATTATATAAGGTTAAATACAGAATAAATTATAAATATGATTATATAATGATAAATATATGAATAAATAGATAAAATAATTGATAAATATACATCAAGGGAGAGCATAGAGAAGTTAGGCTGGGAAGGTTTATTGATCTGTGCGGTTGCTTATTACCGGAATTAGAATATCACAACCCTGGGCGCAAATTGAATCATCCACTATGTGAGGTAATCTAATCTTTATATCCTGGGGATATCCGGCTGCTTGGGAGAACCTCTTATAATCTTTTATTCATTGTTGAATGATTGTTGTTCCATTGTTGCTTAATTGCTGTATCATTATTAGATGATTGTATTGTTGGATCAACGATATATACAACTTTTCATGTATTTATTGCCTAATGATTGTTGTATTATTATTAGATTATTTCTGTTGCTTTGTTGAATCGATATTCTAGTAGGTTTGTATATATGCTGAACAGTTTTGATGAATATTGTATTATTGTGGAATGGTTGTTGCACTCTTTGTGAAAGTTGTTTTGCCATTTGCGTCTGATCGTTACTTCGTTTTTTTAGCCATGAAAACTTTTATGGCTGGTATTCTGGTCATTCAAATTGAAGCGCATTTACAAATCTAAAAAAACTAAAACTCAAAAGAAAATATCATATCGTTTTTATCCCAGTATGTAAATATAATTTTGTATATACATCATAAATTAGCTTCACAATGTTAATTTATTTAATGTCTATTAAGGTAAACATACTCAAACATAGTTGTAAAACTTTAGAGACTCAAGGATTCCTTTTCAGTCATTTTATTAATTCAATTGAAAGTTAGGTGCATATAAAATGACCCATCTTCTCCCCGATTTGAATTTCTCTTCTAAAGCTCACCAATCTGCTTAACAATAATGGATCCCCTGCACTTGTTTCCTGTGATGACCCTGAAACGCTGAGGAGCGCGATTACAGGGCTCTTAAAAAACAGCGGCAGACCAATCTATATAAAACGACCTTACAAGAATGGATAAATCAAAGCTTTACTCTCACTACAAAGACATTTACATATCTTTCATGACGGAGGGATACCTTTTAGGAGATTTTCCTTCCCGGTTGTAAGACTACCCGCACAAGTTAGAATATTTTCAAGTTTTTTTAGAGAAAACCACACCAAGATGCTCTGCGGTGAGGACCCGACTTGTACCTTCTGTAATTCAAAACTAAAAATGAAATCACTCACTATATTTTTGATTGCCCTGCTCTGAAAGAAGAAAGAAGAACCCTTATGCTCAAAACTGGGCAACTCTGTGCTTCACTTCCATCAATAATTGACAATATGACCCAGAATAAGTATATTGCTACGGCGTTTTATGGTTTCCACAAGTCCATATCTCAGAAGAAGGCCAAGTGATACTCACTCCTCACTTTTTTACTGCTACTCTTTTTGTGTTGATTTCTTGCTTCCCTCTTTTTTTTTTTTTTTTTTTCTTTTTCTTCTTACTCTGTATATATCGTTATTTCCTTTGTCTCACTGCTTTGTTCTTATGCATACCTCTGGTGAATCCTGTATAGGGTCAGTGACCCTAAATAAAGGCTTTTTTGTTGTTGTTGTTGAATTTCTCTTCTATTAAATGCATAGAGCGATTGCCATCGTCTTGATCCCTTTATAAATTTATATATTTGCATACAGATACATAGAATCCTGTTTTTTCAAATATTAAAATAAATAATGATAATATTCATTATGATGCATTAGCGCGCCATCTGTTATGAAAATTCGAAACTATTATAGACGCGTATGATTTATTTTAAAATTAAACAATTTCTACTGCCTTCACTGCAATGAAAATTTAATGGTAAGGCCTGGCTCATCAGTGGTGAACCCTCACAGCGGTTTCGTCAGTTTAATCTACCATACCACTGTTAATTTGCATTTTTCCATTGCATTAAGGGTAGCAGAAATTGTCTAATTTGTAAAAGAATTATACACGTCTATAATAGTTTCGAATTTTCATAATATTTTATATTTAGAATTTCTATATTTAGCAGGATTTTACATATAATCCGCTTTAACCACAGTTGAAAAAAAGGCCTAGGGTTAATTAAAAATGTGGGTTGAACTACCTTCTAGACATGTGTACATGAATGAATTAGACTGAGAGGAGAACTAGCGTTATCCTGTCTGACATTAGGAGTGGATAGAGGTATTGCTGTGAAAATATGTGGAAGAGGAAGGCCGGGATCGGAATTTTAGACAATTTCTGAAGTAAAGAGACCCAGCGATATACCAACAAAAAGGACCTAAAGATATCAAAGAAGTTCTGGAAGAATACTGCCAACCTATGGGCAGAGAGGAAATAGATAAAAATGAATAAAAACGTAATTTAACAGCTAAAATGAGCACTTCAGATGGTAAAAATTTAGTTCGCATTTGAAAGGCCTTTTTTCATCTAAAATGCTTATTCAAGAGGCAAGGGCATTGTCTTTTTCATTCATTTTCACTCTAAAAAGGTAATATTGTACTGGTATCACGTTGATACATAGCGAAAAAAAAAAGGCTTCTCCTGTTCGTGCAACGATTAGTGGATATTTATTCCGACAGATGGCTCAAACCATCAGTAACTTTCAGTTGCACGATTAGAAGATACGTTTTCTTAATGTCTCTTTCTTTTTTTTTTCAAAAATGTATAGACGTGTAGAGATGGAATGGCAACATAGATTTATCACGTTTCTAAGCAAGGCTAAATTAACAAAGTAAAAACCTTATGGAAATTTAAAATATTTAAACAAAATATTTAATCTCAAAAATTTGTTAAATTAATTAAAATAATGAAATTGTCATCGCCATTGAGAGAATTCTAATTGAATTTGACGACAAATATTTATATTTGTTAAGATTAAATTGTCACACTAACACACACACACTCCCAAATAACCATTTGTGAAAACAGTAAATTTACCTTTTTATTTCGACAATAATTTAACTTGATGACACTAAAACCAGAGAGACAATATAATTTCACAGAATTATTTTAAAAATATCCAATAATTACATTATATCGGTAGGTTTATATATAAACTACCCACATATATTTCTTATCAAATTTCTTGAAGGTATAGCTTTTGGAATAGTAAACTCTTGTTGAAATATTTTAACACAAATCACTTCTTCAACGTATAGCTTTTAAAATAGTGAACAAACTTGTTGAAATATTTTAACACAAATCACTTCTTCAACGTATAGCTTTTAAAATAGTGAACAAACTTGTTGAAATATTTTAACACAAATCACTTCTTCAACGTATAGCTTTTAAAATAGTAAACAAACTTGTTGAAATATTTTAACACAAATCACTTCTTCAACTAATAGCTTTTAAAATAGTGAACAAACTTGTTGAAATATTTGAACACAAATCACTTCTTCAACGTATAGCTTTTAAAATAGTGAACAAACTTGTTGAAATATTTTAACACAAATCACTTCTTCAACGTATAGCTTTTAAAATAGTGAACAAACTTGTTGAAATATTTTAACACAAATCACTTCTTCAACGTATAGCTTTTAAAATAGTGAACAAACTTGTTGAAATATTTTAACACAAATCACTTCTTCAACGTATAGCTTTTAAAATAGTGAACAAACTTGTTGAAATATTTTAACACAAATCACTTCTTCAACGTATAGCTTTTAAAATAGTGAACAAACTTGTTGAAATATTTTAACACAAATCACTTCTTCAACGTATAGCTTTTAAAATAGTGAACAAACTTGTTGAAATATTTTAACACAAATCACTTCTTCAACGTATAGCTTTTAAAATAGTGAACAAACTTGTTGAAATATTTTAACACAAATCACTTCTTCAACGTATAGCTTTTAAAATAGTGAACAAACTTGTTGAAATATTTTAACACAAATCACTTCTTCAACGTATAGCTTTTAAAATTGTGAACAAACTTGTTGAAATATTTTAACAAAATCACTTCTTCAACGTATAGCTTTTAAAATAGTGAACAAACTTGTTGAAATATTTTAACACAAATCACTTCTTCAACGTATAGCTTTTAAAATAGTGAACAAACTTGTTGAAATATTTTAACACAAACCACTTCTTCAACGTATAGCTTTTAAAATAGTGAACAAACTTGTTGAAATATTTTAACACAAATCACTTCTTCAACGTATAGCTTTTAAAATAGTGAACAAACTTGTTGAAATATTTTAACACAAATCACTTCTTCAACGTATAGCTTTTAAAATAGTGAACAAACTTGTTGAAATATTTTAACACAAATCACTTCTTCAACGTATAGCTTTTTAAAATAGTGAACAAACTTTTGTTGGAATATTTTAACACAAATCACTTCTTCAACGTATAGCTTTAAAAATAGTGAACAAACTTTTGTTGAAATATTTCAACACAAATCACAAGAAATATATTCAATCAATATGAATAAAATATTTATATTCAGGAGTTAGTTTGTTTCGCATACGTTCGACAAATTTGACCTATCCTGATTGAAAATCTGACGTGAAATAGAGATTTACTGGATGAATTAGGAGATTCAATCGTGTGTTTCAACCAGATTGCTCGCGCAATTGAATATTGTTCCGTTTATTCTATATACACACCACAGGATATTTGATATATTTGGATGAATCTTTGATACAATATCAGAAGGAGTAACTATGCCATTGTTTTCATCCCCAATATGCAATTTAGTCCGTCACATAATAATTTACATATCCTGGGGTCGATAAAATAAATTAGCTTGTGGATGGTATCTGATTCTTATTTGTGCTGATCCATTAAATAGTGGGGTTGCCATTGTTTACCATTAGTCAGCTAGGATCCCCTGTAGGCCTTTATGACTACTGTAACAGCCCGGGACTCCCGCACAGTGCGGTATTCATATACGGTATATCGGTATTCAGACAATAACTCTGAAACATATTTGATACACAGTTTTTTTACTTATCCTTTTAGTCTAAATTAGACAAGATCTTGGAGGTCGTGCTCGTAAAGAAGCTCAAGAACTCTTCTTGGTTCTCTGTACAGGGATCTTTTGTCCTTTCCAATGCAATTTAGTAAATGTTTGATACACAGTGACTTTATTGAAGACACGAGATAACCAAGTGTGAGCAAAATTGCCTCTGTCTCCTTAAAAAAAACCAGACTTCCCACTTCCTTAAGTTTTGTCTATGAGTGTACCTCGTTCTACAGGACCAGCCCCCTAATTATGCTGCTTCTCCCACTGACCACATAGAGGAGCGGTTGGAATTCTGGCTGGGAATAAATATGTAATGTTATATTAATGGATCTCACGATCATAACTAGGAGATCGGTGGAAGGATGGTCTAAACCGTTGGTTTTCGAACGCTACGACCCGGGTTCGATTCTCGCATTGGACACTTTTTTTTATTTAGAAAAATGCATCAATGAACCCCGATTCTTGCAAAGGTCCAACCCCACCAGCGAATGCAAGTAACCAAAGAGGGCTCTGGCACATTTGTAAGTGCAGGTCGAACTTCTTTTCACATGTGTAGACATGTGGGGCCCTTACAGTAAAAGCAGTCGCCTACACATACCCACCATGATTATCATGGCCTCTGCCACGTGTACTAGGAATAAGCAAAAAAAAAAACGGTCATAACTACAACTTTGTTCTACTGTATCTACCCACTAATACACTAATATAGACTGATAAGGTTTACACCTATCTTAAAATAATTTCTATCGTAGAAATATTCAACTTGATACAACGCGGGTTATTTGTCTAATATAAAATATTGAATTTCAAAATATATTGAATCAAATTAAAATCGAAATACTTTATTCCTTTTGTTTCGAACCAATACAAAATTTCAGAAATATTACTTTAAAATATTTGACCGGAAAGAATTAATATAACGTAGGTAGAAGGGAACGTATATAACTCTGTGTTTATATGTAAATATATTCCAATGTGAATGGATTATTTGATATCTGAGATGTCCCCCTCCACCTTTGCTACAATTCCAATATTTTACCCGTCCTGCTTTATGAATGTAAATGTATCAGATAAGAAGATTTTCCCCTGGTATAGTAAAAAGGAAGGATAAATGGGTAAATAATTGGAAACTTGAGGTTTCTGCATTGATTTCTTTTCTAACTTTAAAACACAATTCCCTTTTGGATTCGAATATTTTAGTAGTGAGCATTTCTTTCGTTATATTTCTTGAAAAATTGCCTATTGAAAATTTCCTTGAATATAGTTAGCTGGCTTTACTCTAATAGTTGAAAACTGAAATAAACTTTATTCTCTTTTTAAACGAGATATTTGTTTTACAGGCATGTCTCTGAACAATTTACTATTTGAAATTAAATTGTATTTTTTGCTTATTTGTAGTTTGTTTGTGTGTTTTATTATTTTTTGCTTTGTTATATTTTCGATAAGATCATGTGTGTATTTTCAATTTTTTCTTTCCTCTTTTGGAAATTTAGCTTCTTGGTATATTTATTCAATTAGGTTTTATATTTTAAAATAGTTTTCATTATATCTACACTCATGGACAAAACTTAAAGAATTGGAAAGTATTTAATGTCACCAGTCCTCTGTTTTTTTGAGGTTACAGAGGTAATTTTGTTCAAACTTGGTAATCTCGCGTATCTTCAATAATTATCACTGTGTTTCAAATATCTTTCAGAACTATTATTGTTTGAATCCAGATATACACGCTGAAAGCTACAACTTCCTAAATTGTGTGTATCATTGTGAATATAAGAAAAAAATCATTGAAGAATTAAAGATTCTTTTTAAACCAAATATTCGTTCATTACGGTTTTCTTTCTTATATATAAGGAGTCTTTCAGAATACCTTCTATCGTGCATGATGGTCACTAAAGAAGACATGTACTATAATCCTTAACAAATATTACATCTAATCAATGTATTAAGTTTCCATAACCTTGTATATTGATACATGGGCTGATAAACAAAAATTCTTATATATAGATTACGCGATATTATCTTATGTTTTTGCATCTATAAATAACAATATTTCATATAAAACACCTATGATATTATTCAAATCCACATCTTTGGTTATATATATTTAATTCAAATTATTTTCTAATTGTATAAATGTTAATATTTTAAATTTAAAATATGAACTTAGGGATATTTTTGTTTGACACACTCTCTATTTTTAAAATATAATTATAATAAAAAATGTTAGTATTTGATAACACAATATGGACCCTCTAGCTCGAACATTATTATACAATAGAGAGAGAGAGAGATTGAAACTTTCTATTCAAAATGGAAACATCATATTTACATATGCTTTATCAATTTACAAGGGGGGGGGGGGGGTAGGGATAATTCTAATCCACTTTATTATTCGACATGTTTTGCTGTTCTCCTGCTGATATCGTGAGTTCCATCATGGCCTTGCATTCTTCCAACACTTCACTGCCTATGGCGATCTCTGCATCTCTCTCCAGCATCCAATCAATGACCTCAATAATAATGATAATACATAATATATATATATATATATTATATTTATATCACCGCAAAGAGAATTTCAAAATTTATAAAAAATTATTTAGTTTAAACATGTGAGGTTATATATACAGGGTGCTTCAAAAAAAAATGTATACACACTTTGAACTTCCATAGAAAAATTTATTTACCGTTCTACAAAGTTAAATTTCAGGAAAATAGAAAACTGAAAGTCCAATATAAATGAAACATAAATAACAAATGTTAATACTGTTCAAATTGGTGACCTGCAGCATCAATACAATTCTGAGTACGAGTCACCACAGATTCTGTACATCGTATCAAAACGTCCAATGAGATTTCTCTACACACTGCTTGAATCTCATTCCAAAGAATGTCTAGGTTACGTGGTTTACGTTTGTACACCCCATCTTTTACTGTGCCCCACAAGAAGAATCCAGTGGTGTAAGGTCTGGAGAGCGTGCTGGATAAAAATTTGTCGGGCCAGTGGATAGGACGCAGGGGGTCAATCGAGTTTCCAGCACGCTCTCCAAACCTTACACCACTGGATTTCTTCTTGTGGGGCACAGTAAAAGATGGGATGTACAAACGTAAACCACGTAACCTAGACATTCTTTGGAATGAGATTCAAGCAGTGTGTAGAGAAATCTCATTGGACGTTTTGATACGATGTACAGAATCTGTGGTGACTCGTACTCAGAATTGTATTGATGCCGCAGGTCACCAATTTGAACAGTATTAACATTTGTTATTTATGTTTCATTTATATTGGACTTTCAGTTTTCTATTTTCCTGAAATTTAACTTTGTAGAACGGTAAATAAATTTTCTATGGAAGTTCAAAGTGTGTATACATTTTTTGAAGCACCCTGTATATATATATATATATATATAGTATATTTTAAACTGTATAATAAGGACACTTTTAGTATATTTCACATATCTTCCAATTAGTTAAAGCCGATACCTTATAATATCCTACCCTTCTATTAAAACGACACTTTCTATTTACTACCACCCCATGTTTTGTATATAAACTATTGATAATACCTGTAAACCCCCCATTTGTATGTAACACTAAAAATGTTGACGTCAAATAAAAATCCATAGAGCGGTCAGCTGGGGACAGCTGGGGAGAGAGGAGGAAAATGCCAATGCCCATGTGGGGGCCGGCCCCCCAGGGAATCATTATAGACAACCCCCCCCTGTTTAGGACACATTTTGGCACGGGGTCAGCCGATGGTTCTAGGAGTGTGTCCTGCGGCAGGCCACTTCACAGGCTCTCTCGCCATGTCTCGGTGATAAGCATCCAAGTTGGTGTCATGGCCTCTACCTCTGTCCCGTGGGCTGTTCCCGATCCCTCTATGTGCTAACATCTAGCCCTGCCTTTGCTTCTTGTTGTCCGCGTGTGGGAAGATCACCAACACTCGCCTCACGTACACGACTGCCAGTTCATCCATACGTCGGTATTTGCAACAATATTACATATATATTTATAATAAATAAGTAGTTAGCATATAGTAGTATAAAGGAAAAGAAAATTAAAGTAACACCAGCAAAACCTCGGCGGTTAAGCGTCATAGGCTAGATAAAAAAAAAAAGAATAAGCGAGCAGAAAGTTTTATGGAAAAGAGAAAAGACAGAATAGAATATATATTATATACTGGTGTAAGAAAAATATTATTATATCACAGATCCGATATATATACATATATATATTTATGTGTCGTTAAATAACAAATTACATTATCTTTCCGGACTACATATTCCGTGAATAAAGAAAGTGGAAAATAATTATCATTTCAAATAACATTCAACCCTCAGAAAAAAAGTGATAGAGTTAAAAATCTATCTTTTATTTGAACAGTAATTATAATTGATCATTGAATATATCTAGAGAAAAATAATTTTATTTGGAGAGAGAGAGAGAAATAAAAACATCCCTAGAATAAATTTGGAGAACGTCATTTTCTATTTAATCACAATATCCATCTTAGTTCATTGTTATCGGAAAAAAAACAATTATTTGTTTTTATTCCAAGAGACCATGTTAAAAAGAACATAAAGAGATTTACTAATCAGCCACTAATGATGTAAAACTGATTAAGACCTTAAACGGAAGAAACTAATGGCTCTTTTCCAAAATTGATAAATTATTGCTGTAGGTAGAGATAGAATGTGTATGGAGAGAGAGAAAAAAAAGGCTTAAAAAAAGAAAAATTTCCTCCTATTTCCATTAATTTAATCCTTCATTCTGTTGTACAGACTTAGAAATTAGATTCCAATCACGAATCCTTTTTCACTTCGCTGGAGTAAGTACCATGGTTAATTGCATTAATAAAAATCAATAAGGGAAAAAGCGATGTGAAGAATTCAGCAAACTGGACAAAAAGAGAAAAACACTCTTCTTTAAAAAATAAATATTTATTTATTAATAATATAATCGTTTGAATGATTTTATGTCTTAATAATAGTTGTTTTTATATAAAGATGAAATAGATTTTATTTGATAAATAGGTATTAATATCTCTAAAATAACATTTATATATACTTATTTGAGAATTGTTTTGTGAAATATTTCGATATATTGCATATTTTCATAGATTAATATTATATCAAACATATATTTATATATATTAGTTTATATAGAATACTCATATTATATATACAAGGTGCGTTCATTAATTTCCAGGACTGGTTAAAAAATAAAATAAATAAAAAAGCTAGAGAAAATATTTTTTTACAGAGTTGAATATTGGACATTCGACCACACCTGACTGAAAGCACGAGTCTCGTGGCGCACGCGCCGATCTAAAAATAGAACAAAACAACTTCCTTGTAAGGTTCGCATTTCTAATTTTAAAATGGCCATTTCGAAGAGCAGAGAATCTGCATTAAGTTTTGTTTTAAATTGAAAAAAAGTGCTACTGAGACGTATGAATTGATTAAAGAAGCTTTTGGCGATGCAGCTTTATCCCGTTCAAGAACTTTTGAATGATTTTCACGCTTCCAAAAAGGTCGGGAAAAGGTAAACGATGATCAGCATACTGGATGTCCAAGATCATTTCGTTGCGAGGAAAACAAGCTCAAAATAAAGGAGTTAATTAAATCTAACAGAAGAATTATCTTCAGTGACTGGACTATCTGTTTATTTGGGGATAATGAGGTGCTTAAGGGAGGCAGTGCGCCTTAAAAGACCTGAAAGATGGCAAAACAATGACTGGATACTTCACGTCGGTAATGCGCGGCCGCACACAGCCCATGTTGTTTTGCAGATTTTGGCCAAGCATTCAACCATACAGATCCCTCATCCACCCTATTCCCCCGACTTAGCCCCCAATGACTTTTTCCTCTATCCTAAATTGAAAATTAACTTAAAGGACGGAAATTTGACAACGTTGATATGATACAAGCTGAATCGAAGGCAACCTTGAGGAACCTCTCAAAAAGTGATTTTATCTCCTTCTTCGACAATTGGAAAAAAAAGATGGAACGGGTGTATTGAGGCAGGAGGGGCATATTTTGAAAAATATTGAATTAGTTTTTTTATTTGTTTTATTTTTTCAAAGATACAGAGCAGTCCTGGAAATTAATGAACGCACCTTGTTTAGTTTATTTTTTTCACTAGATGGCGCTTCGTCATCTAGAAATGC
This sequence comes from Cordylochernes scorpioides, assembly GCA_030710605.1. Taxonomy (NCBI): domain Eukaryota; kingdom Metazoa; phylum Arthropoda; class Arachnida; order Pseudoscorpiones; family Chernetidae; genus Cordylochernes; species Cordylochernes scorpioides. The sequence goes on from CP092864.1 coordinate 30,665,897, forward strand.
TCATGTGAGCACGGTCAGGATATGCTTCTTTTGTTTTTAATATTTATGAATATATTATATGTGTTATTCATATATAAGAGATTTTAAATAGATAATCATGAAAATATTTTTTAAAATGAAAGATTAAATAGAGGTTTGTATATATATTTGAATTTGTATATATATTGATGGCATATCCTGATTGAAGGCACATGTGCTTTTTAGATGGCAGAGAGAGAGAGAGCGCCATCTAGTGGAAAATAAATCAACTAAACATTAATTTAGCCTGTTCCATAAAAAGCACATGTGCTCCTGTTTAGGATATGCCTTCATTAATTTTTAATATCAACACCTGACCTTTTTATTTTTCTATTGTTTTTTTAAATATATATATATATGTTTCTTTTTATATAAATCATAAAATATTATATCTCTACAGACCTTACTGCAATGATGCAGGTTTTATGTGAGAGGTCTCGGATAAGCACTGAAAAGCCAAGCCCTCTCATTCGATTATATTTATAATTACAGTAAAAAGTCTGTAGAGATAGTATTTTATGACAACAACAACAACAACAACAAAAGCCTTTATTTAGGGCCTCTCGCCCTATACAGGATTCGCCAGTTCACAAGGGATAGGAGAACACTGTGAGGCCTTTTTCCGGGATATAGTCTTGTGGAATCCAAATATCGCCATCGCTATATACCTATTCTTTGATATTTCATTAATCAGTGCCGGAAATGAAGTACAAAGTTGCCCCGTTTTATCATTTAGTTTTCGTCTTTCCTCAGACAGAGCAGCACAGTCAAATAAGTAGTGCAACATCTGATAGTATTTTATGATTTATATGGAAAAGAAACATTGCAAATTTAATTGTAACAAACATTTGAAATTTTGTATTTTTCATTTAGAATGTTTCAGACTATAGAAAATAAAATATAGAATATTTTAAAATATGAACAAACTTGGATATTACACATTTAAGAGGTATTAGAGTAGCTCCTGTTTTAAAATATTTAACTATTGTTAAATATATTCTAGTTTTCTTAACAACACAATTTTGTTGGCCGAAACTATTTTTTGCTATATTATCTTTTGAATATTTTATTACGTTATATATATATTCATAATGAATATTTCAACGTAAGCCATCAACACTACCTTTATGTACAAGTAAAGAAGCCATTTTAGTGCGTATTTTGTTTTTTTATTTAAAAAAAGCGACTTCTTTGGACGTTTTGCACCGAAGGCCTAGTTAAATTAATTCTATATATTGTATATATCATAATTTAGTGTGTATGTGTATATGTGAATGTATATGTAAAGTGTATATGTGCATTTCTTTGCTTATCTCTAGTACACGTGGTACAGTCCATGATAATAAGGTGGGGTAGAAGTAGGCGACTGCTTTTACTGTAAGTGCACCACATGTCTACACATGTGAAAAGCAGTTCGACTTTTGCACTTACAAATATGCCAGAGCCCCGTTTGGTTACTTGCAATCGCTGGTGGGGTTGGACTTTTGCAAGAGATTTGGGGGTCATTGGAGCATTTTTTTTAATCAGAAAAAAGTGCCTAATGCGAGAATTGAACCCGGGTCGTAGTGGTCGAAAACCTCTTTATTAATCAACCAGGCGCGATATTGAAATATTTTTTACGACAATACAGAGGAAACAAAACAACAAACAAATTATAACTTGGAATTAAATATTTTCAAATTTATATGTATTATTCTACAGAGTTCATTGAAATGTAAATTTTAAATATGTATTTAACATTATGATAGATATTTCATATGACTGGTCAATATTATATATAATTTAAATAATGACCGGTCAAAATAATTATTCTTTTTATCATCATTTTCTCTACATCTTTTGTTTTCTGGCTTTCGGTAAATAATGACCGCGTCGTTAGTTAGACTTTATAATTAAATTTGTTACTATTAACTACTATATTAAATATAATACCATAATAAATACTATATATCAAATACTATTAATTTTGCCTAAATAAATACATATAAAAAAGGATTAATGCGAGTTATAATAATTTGTTAACAACGACGAGGTAACCTTAAATACACAGCACATTATTATATAATTTATTACAACAAATGTAAATATATCATAGTCCGATAATGAAATATTGTATAAATATATTTTTATAAACTATATATATATTTAACTTCTTAGCAAAGCGCCTTAAGAATGTATACACATCAAATATTGGTCTCCCAAACATTTATTTGTCCAATAAATAGGTTGTAAAATATTGAGTGGAAACTCCGGGTCAAAGTATATATTCAAAATATAATTCAATCGATATATATGTAATGCTCAGAATTATATTTATTTTATATAAATGCTATAAATTAGTAATAAAAGATTGTTTTATTTGGGAAACTAAATTGTTTGTAGGGTTTTCTCCTCCTTTCCCAAGATATATTTTCTTAGGGCGCTAAAAAGAATTGTAAAGTTTCAACTTTTTAAAAGAATTCTTCCCTGAAAAGATTTTTTTTAATTTATAAAAAAAATATATTGGTATTTTCTATATTGTTGTGCAATCTCTCTTTTTTTAAAAGAATTTTAAAAATGTTTTTTTATTCTTTTTTTTAGGTATTAAATATTTATTTTGTAAATTTTCATGAAGGCGCAAGATAAATGATGTGTGGTTATTACAAATTCCTTTGTTGTAGTTTAAATATTGAATTGGTAAAAAATATGTTTATTTGTTTATTTTAAGTATGGCGTTTTTATAACGGTATATATGATTTTATAGATTAACACCGTTATTATTATTTACATATTGTACATGAGAGAGATAGATTTATATACAACAGTGTAATAGTAAATAATTGTGTGTACATATATTGATTCTAAATTAATGATAAAATTTTAAAGCAAAATAAATTCATAAAAAATTATATACATAGTTATTTACAAATAATTAAGATATAAATTCTTCATAAATTTCTGGAAAATCATTTTTTCTATTTATTCTCTGTTTATCTCCGGCAAAAGCCAAACCTTCTAAAACAGTCTACAATGCATTTCTGTTATATTTTTATATATAATTGTGGCCTGTTTGAAATCTGGTATATGGTTATTGTTTAGGGAGTGGTCAACTAGTAAGGACAATGGTTTATAGTTTTTAAAGCTGCTTTATGTTGATTGATACGATCTTTAAGTGATTTACTGATTTTTACAATGTAAGTAGTTTGACCTGTTTGACAGAGAATTTTGTGAATATATGAAGAAATTTTAATAAATATCATAATTACAGTGAATTCGTTTCGTACAATAAGTTTCTTTTTATTAAAGTAAACCGCGAGAATTCTTACTCTTCAACGGGAAAATTCTGAAGAAAGGGATCCCAAGAGAGAGCTCTTGGTTTAAGTTAAATAAAAAACTTATTGGGAAAGAATTTAAGCACGAAAGTTGATTTTATATATAAAACAAACTTCCACTGTTCATACTGCGATGAAAAATAATTAGGAGGGCTTGAATCATTAATGGTGAACCTTCCTAGCGGTTTGGCTAATTTAACCTACCAGCGAAACCGCTGGAAGGATTCACCATTGATGAGCCAAGTCTTCCCAATATTTCCTTATCGCAGTAAGGATAATAGAGGTTTGTTTTATATATAAAATAAAATTTCGTGATTCAAAGTTTTATTTTTATTATATAATATATAGATGGGGCTGTATTGCCCTATTATTGATTCAATTTTATTTATACAAGGGGGGATCAATAAATAAGGTGAATTATCTTATTTCTTAAAAATTAAAAAGCAAAAATAGTTTAAAACCACAGAATATTAAAATATAACATCGAGAGACTATTTAAGGTGTTCTGTTCTTTTTTCCCACGCGCGGCGCGAGACTTATAAATAAACAAAAATGGAAGCTCCCTTGAAGGATTGCACCACGCTTGAATAACGTGCAGTTATTCGTTTCTTGAATGCAGAAGGTATTCAAACATCTCAAATATGCCAAAGAATGAAAAATATCTATGGTGAGTCTTGTTTGTCTCAAAAAACATTTATAAATGGGTTAACGAGTTTTAAAATGGACGAATTACATGTACCGATATTGAGCGACCTGGACGACCAAGTGTTACAGCGACGCCAAGCACGATAAATGCGGTTGAAAACTTAATTTTGGAGGATAGAAAAAAATCCATTTTTACCATAGCCGACAATTTGAATATAAGCTATGGAACTGTGCACACCATTATTAAAGAACAATTGCAATTTAGAAAAATATGCTGCAGATGGATTCTACATTTCCTTAATTTGGACCAAAAACTTAACCGTATTCGGGTTTCAAAGGTTCTGTTGAAGCGGTATAAAGCGGAAGGTGATCATTTCCTTGAACAAATTGTAACTGGTGATGAGAGTTGGTGTTATGATTATGGTCCTTCGACAAAACGTGCATCTATGGAATGGAAACGAGGCGACTCTCCAAGACAAAAAAAAAAAAATCAGGTCTCAACGTTCGGCCGGTAAAGTTTTGTTAACAATTTTTGGGATGTTGATGGACCAATCTGTCTTGATTTTTTATCCTCAAGGCAACGTATGAACAGCGACCTTTATTGTGACATTCTTGTAAATAAGCTAAAGCCCGGTATAAGAAACAAAAGAAGAGGGAAGCTTAGTAAAGGTGTTCTCTTCCTTCATGATAATGCAAGGCCGCATACATCATGTAAAACTGTATCTACTATCATTAAATTAGGTTTGAAGTTATAGAACGCACACACATCCTGCATATAGTCCAGACCTAGCCCCCTATGACTATTTCCTATTTGGACTACTAAAGAAGGAGTTAAAGGGGAAGCGATTCGACTCAGATGAAGATGTCCAGAAAGTGGTGCAAGATTTTTTTCACACGCTTCCTAAGAGTGCCTATAAAAAGGGTATTTACACGTTGCCAGAACGATGGAGACGATGTATAGAAAGCCAAGGTGATTATTTTGAATAAATCAAGTCCTAATTTTTAATATCGTTCTTATTTTATTAAATAAATTATAATTCACCTTATTTATTGTTTCTACCTTGTATTTAATATAACTTTGTTTTTATACCATTTCGTATCTCTTGAAAATAAAGGTACTTCGGCCAGTAAATATTTTTATTACATCGACGTTTCAACAAATATCTTTTGTCTCGTGAGGAGCGAACAAAAATTAAAAACATTTGGCAAGGCGTTAAAAATTATTCTAAAGTTCCAAGGGCGTTCTAACGTGATATTCCAAATTTTGTACAACATCTGAAGCACGAGTAAAAAATAAATATTGAACTCACAGAAGACTATGATATTTGAAATAAATTATAATATACATATATAATGAGAAATTATAAATAAAATAAACATAAAAAATAATAATATTTACCAAGATTTGAAATATCACGTGAGAACGCCCATGGAACCTTAGAATAATTTTTAACGCCTTGCCAAATGTTTTAATTTTTGTTCGCTCCTGACGAGGACAAAAGATTTTTGTCGAAACCTCGAGGTAATAAAACTATTTACTGGCCGAAGTATCTTTATTTTCAACAAATATGAATGCCGGCCAGGTAGCCTCTATCTTTACGATATTTCGCATCTGTCCTTTAAACTTAAAAAGCGAACTTTGATAAATAAATAATTTCAGAAGATATATTTCTCGTTTATATTCATTTATTATTATAAATGAAATATTACGAGTGTAATTCTCAATTTTGTTAAATATTCATACTAAATATTGTAATAGAATTATCTTAAGAAATATTTGAGAATATTATCACAATTTGACTATCAAAACGTATCTTTATTGAAAACTAAAGTATCGAGCCAACTTTAGAGCCAAAAAGGACTCTCTGACCAGCTTTTAAACGGTGAGGTGATGCAAATAATATTCAGTTAAAGAGCTATTTTTGCTTGATTTTTTAGTTTTTAATAGAGACAAATATTATTCTCAAAATAGAGATCAATTGCACAGAATGATTTGTAAAACTATAAAATAAAACTTAAAGAAAAAGTTTCCTTATTTTTGTATAGATCCTAAAAACGTCAGCTTTATAACTTTGACGTACATTATCTTCCTCTATTTTCTGTGTCGTAGACGATCTAATGGTTGGAAACTAGCGCATTTACATATCGTATAATAACATGAAGATGCATATTGATTGGAATTTTTACTTTGTTTTATAGTTTTTATATGCATTATGTCTATTTTAAATGACGCTTGTTGATACTTTGTTAGTGTTAAATATTTAGGAATATTTACTTCTTATAATTTTAATCAAAATTTTAATATCTCATCACACATTTAGGCTCATTATATTTGAGGCATTTAGACTCTAATTATTCTTGGCATTGGACTACTATAACAATGAATTTCTATATAAAACTTTCACAAATTAATATCGCTTCATTAAAAAACAATTGCTAGTCAGTTATAAATTATAATATAAAAAAAAAAACTCCGCCTTTGCCGGTCTCAAGCCCGGATGAAAAAGACGGAGAGGAAGAAGTAACAAGCTCACTAAAAAACCTGGGCTCAGCTGACCCGGCTGATAGTACCCTGTAAGGGCTCCTGTTCCAGGGATACAGAATAAGTCTGTACTCCATGTTAGGAGCGGCTGCATATGGCCGCCTGTCCTCATGTCAGAGGCGGCCATTTCATCTTGGAGCTAAGCCAGTGGCCTGCTACTGAATAATGCTCCCAGTCTTAATGACGAGGGCAGACGCATTCTACTTCACCCAGTCATGACAGTTTGAGATAAGAAAGAATAAAATAATAAAACTTTAATTTTATTTTAAAATTCGCAATGTTAAAATTTCCAAGAAAAATTCATTTCTCACAGAGTTCGAATTCAATTATGGACAGATGCTCAATATAAATTATTTTAATATATAGCTAGTAAAAATTAGTATGCAAATAGAGTTAGTAAATTATTAATCATGTATTTCATAAGCACAGAGTTACAGAAAAATCAGTGATATGCCGTAAAAAATATATATTTTATTTTTTAAGAGAGAGAGAAGAAAATATAGAGAAACATTTTTCTAAATTGTACCTGTGCCGAGCGAACAACTTTGTTGCAATTTCCTCAAATGGCAACAGAGGATAGCAGCAGAAATTGATTAAATTTTCTCTGGAAGTAAAACAATCTTTTTATGAAATAAAAGTCTAAACTCAATAAGTCTTCCAAAGTTATCATCAATAAAATACCAATTTCTATCACTTTGCCATGAAAGCAATATCTAGATATACTGAAACTATATTCTCTATACGGAATAGTGTAGAAATTATTGAACGAAAATTCCAATGTCAAATGGAATTTATAAATTTAGAGAAATATTTCTTTTCATATTTTTCTACGATGGATAAAAATAAGACAGGCGAAGGATAGCTTATAAAGACGCAAATTCATTCCGATTCACTAAAGCTAATCTATTTACAAGAGAACACCAAGTCAATAAAGCGAGAAATCATATTAGAAATAATATATTAAATTGATAATATTGCTAAGGTATTCTAATATTTAATTATGAATTTAAAATATTAAAATTCAAATATGACTCTACAAGTAATTTATCAGGATTTAAACTATTACTAAGAATGGAAAACTCCATTTTGTATTTATAGTTTACTTCTTTTATGCCTATTTGTTACCATTATTTATTTTGATTTTAATTTCTCATCATCTTCTTCTTTCTTATCATCACTCAATCATATTAGGGTTTCAAGCTTTGACAACCATCATAACTGTGTGAAGTAGAATGCGTCTGCCTTTGTCATTAAGACTGGGAGCACTACTCAGTAGCAGGCCGACTAAGCTCCAAAAGAAATGGCTGCCTCTGTCATGAGGAACAGACGCCATGGAGTACAAACGCTGTTCATCCTGTATCCCTGGATTAGGAGCCCTTACAGGGTACTATCAGCCGGGCCAGCTGAGCCCAGGTTTTTAGTGAGCGTGTTACTGCTCCCCCTCCTCCTTTTACATCTGGGCTTGGGACTGGCAAAGGCGGATCATCATACACTCATGGAAAAAACTTAAGGAAATAGAAAATCTTCGATGTACCAGTTGTCTGTTGTTTTGAGAGCGACAGAGGCAATTTTGTTTGAATTTATTATCTCGTGTCTTTAATAAAGGTCACTGTGTATCAAATAACTTTTAGAGTTTTTGGCTGAATCCTGATATATATGTTAAAGGGTAAAACTTCCTTACGTTTTGTCCATAAGTCATAAGTATAAGTCATAAGTATAAGTCATTACCCCAATCACACAATAATAATGGGCTTTAGCATGAAATATAAGATTCTGATTATTTTTTCAAATATTCTGATCAATATTTTTCTAATCTATTTACAAAGAAAAAGCGATATTTTGGTGAAATGTGTACCTTTATACGCGTTTATAAATATAATTATTATAAAAAATGTTCGTGTAGAATTATTTCTTATGTTTTAGATTTATGGACGTTTTTTAATCTATTATTTCTAAAATACGAATATTGTTGAATTGTTTATATTTCATAAAGATGATGAAGTTTAAATGCCATTTCATATTCATTTAAAATATATTTTCAAAAGTTGAAGTTTCTACAAACTTTGAACCATATCTGCGAGTCAAACTTTCCCTAACTGCTTACGAATCTTCATTTGCAAATTCACTTCGCCCAATTCAAGCCCACGAAAATTATTGTGTTTAATTTTCCATCTAGGATTTTTAACGAAAAATTCCGATTTGGAATCGATAATAACAATTTATGTTTATATTAAATGTGCCTACATTGATGATAATATAAAAAAAAAACATTTATATTTTGTTCTAAAATATTCAAAAGAATATTCTATCTTGAATCTCATGGACTGTCTTGATATATCTATTGTAACTTGCTAATAATAAAGGATAAAAATTGATCTCTCTAAATATTAATGATTTATATATATACTGAAGATAGAGGCTGCCTGGCCGGCATTCATATCTCTGTGAAAAATAGACACTTCGGCCAGATAAGAATTTTTTTATTTTCTCAACGTTTCGACAAAATTCTTTTGTCTTCGTCAGGAGAAATAAATATAAATAAAGCATTTGGCAAGGCGTTAAAAATTATTTTCTATTGTTGATTTCTATATGCACAGAAGTTCTTTAGTAAAATGTATTTTGTCCTTTTTTAATCAGAATTCTCACATGAGACTGAATCACTTAAGATATTTAAACTATATATAAATATCTCCAAGATCTGAAAATATAGTATATATACTTAAATTTCATCGCTAAGTACACACACTTCGTGTATAAACACCATCAAAAATTCTTGCGTGAGACACATAAGTCTAGAAAATATCTGTAATATATCAGCGTGAAATATTCTGTGAATATTGTTTGCTTCTGTAATTCACAAGTTGTTAACATCATAGTTGTTTTGAGTATATATAATTTGCATGATTTTCTTTTTTTTTGGATTCATTTAATTTAATATTTTTGTGTTTATTTCTTTTGATTAAATATTCAAATTTTCAATGGTGCAAAAGGTACGCCAAAGAGAAATGTTTCTTTCTTCGTTTCACTAAAGTTATTGCAATATCCATTAGGATGTCACTGAAGCGTCAAAAAAAAATATTTTTATCCACATATCATCCTATTTTATATGTCTATAAGAGTTTTTTTTATGACAATAATGACGTTACTTCTTCTAAATTTATTTGGATGACATTTTTTTCTCATCTCAACTGTTCTTTTTGATTAATTATGAAAGAGCCAGAGGGAAGCTCATTATGTCCTAAATAATAGCGAGACAATGGAAAAACTGGCTGTTTGAAATGGCTTGCTATTCTCCTTTTTTTTTTTCTGTCTAAACTCCGAGCAATATGGACAAAAAATACTTCAGCGTTTTAATATCAGCTCCATTCTCCATAGTCAGCCTTACATACACTTTTTATAGGTAGTTTTTACCTTATTAGATTTTTTAAAATTCCTTTTTTTATGTGTGATTATAGGTTTTTAAGAAAACTTTATTATTAAAGGATTTTATTAATGGATTTTCTGTTTTTGACATATAATTTTACCTCTGTTTTTGTTAATTACCTTTCTGAGTGGGGAGTAAATATAATAAGAATGGAAAATAATTTTTTTATATACAATTGAGTAGGAATTCTCTGAAATTAATTTTTGTAACAATGGTTCGCTTTCTCCACGGAAGATGGCACCAGCTGATGGAGATCGGCGCATGCGTTGCCGTCCTGTCACGAGGGAGCTGCGTCTATAAAGGTTTTTTTCGCCTTTCTAGAAAAAAAGCTAGCTGGGAAATGTTAAGTTAATTTTGTTGTATTAATTCTTTTTTTATTATAATTTTGTATTCCAATAAAGAAAATAGTCAAAAATCCTTTTACTATTTGTTCTTGTAAGTCTTTTACGAACAATTGGAAACAAATTGGCGCCCAACGTAGTGGCAGAAGAAAAGTATTCTACGGAAGATAGTGCGTGGATGTTCGACTGCTGATGTCAAGAATTTCTACCCAGGAAAAGACAGATAAGTAAAATTTTATTTTAAACTCAAAATCAATCCTGATTTTTATGCATGATATCTTTTAAGAGATATTTGATACTAAAAGTAGTAGTTTTTCGTGAGTATGCAAAACTAACGAGAGTTAGGAAAAGCAAAGTATAGGAAAATTATTTTACCCAAAATATTTTTTTCTGATATTATAGTTTTATTGGTGCTATTAGAAAGTAAAAATGACTTATTTGGGTAAAGGAGTGAAGATAGATCTCATGTTATTGGCACAGGAATTAGGAGAAAGCCCAGATAGTGGTATGCGTATAGTGGATCTGAAAGATCTTATCCTCAAATCGTCTGCTTATGATGAAGAATTAGTGAAAAACATGTTAACTAATATAATCGAAGAGCGAAAGGCTAAAGAACTTAAGAAGCAAAGATCTGAGGAATTGGATGAAGAGCGGAGGTTTGAGCTTGAGAAATTGAGAATGCAAACTACGCATAATGAATTTCTAAAAACTACGGAATCTGTTGCATCCGGAACAGATGTGCCACAAATTGAGTTTAAGAAGTTAATCCCTAACTTCAATCCAAAAGAAACGGATATAGCCACATTTCTTAATTTGTTTGAGCGGCAACTCAAGTTTTTAAAAGTACCAAATACCCACTGGGTAGCGTATTTATTGGGTGTTTTGCCTGGTGATGTAGCCAAATTGATTGCTAGAGAACCTGAGGAACAATCCCATGATTATGATCACATAAAGAAAATGCTACTTTCACGTTTTAAGCTTAGCGGCGATAGTTTCAGACAACTGTTCTATAGACATCAAAAGAGTTCAGAAAACACCTGGAAGGATTATTATTTTGAGTTGCAGAATTTTTTCGAAAGTTGGTTACAGGATCTGAGGATTGCCAGTTTTGATAAATTGAAGGATCTAATCATTGCCGAACAAATGAAGAAAAGAACCAGTCCCGAAATGAGAGACCATTTCTGGGAGGAGTGGTTTGCTTGGGTTACTCCAAGCCAACTTGCTGCTAAATTGGACACCTACGATAATTTGAGGAAAATTAATGATATGTCATTGAACAACAAGAGGAACGCTTATGAGAAAACAAAAGAAATATCTAGAAGTTTCTCTGGCCCTAGAGAGTCATTTTCTAAAATAACAGAGAAACCTAGGGGTGAAACAAGGAAGAAAGATCGCTCCTCAATTTATTGTTATGGATGTGGAGCTCAAGGCTTCATAAAGGCAAGATGTCCAACTTGCAATCTTACTGAGACTGTACCAAAACTCAACATGAATAGCATGAGTTTTTATAGCTCCCTTGTGGAAAGTCAGCCAGTGAGCCTCATTGAAGTTTTTATATGTCACCATCAGGCGGCAGTTTGTGCAGATACGGGTGCTACACACTCCGTAGCTGGAGAGAAGCTTTATCGCCTGTTAAAAGACAATGGAGTGAAGTTCGTACCAAACATCACTGGTATAAAACTCGGTGATGGTGAAGAGAAAATAGTCGATATCTTGACTGCAACTGTTGACATCCATGTTAAAGGGAAAAAGGTTCCTACATCATTGATGGTTCTGACCAATGCTAGAGGGAATAGAACCCTCTTGGGAACAGACTTTCTAAAGGCTGCTGGAATTGTTCTAGATATCCCTATGGGAAAATGGTATTTTTCTGAAAGTCCACGAATAAAATTTGATTTCATTAGGAATCCACCTAACATCGCTGCATTATTGGCAGTTTCTGAGAACGTGTCTCCGTGTCATCTTCGTAAAGATGAAGGAACTCATCTCACTGTACACCAGAAAGGTCAATTGAACTCCCTTTTGGAAAAGTTTGAGACGTGTTTCCAACCGGGGGGAGAGGCCACACCTTTCTGTGAGCACCATATCGATACAGGAAACACACCGCCAATCTCTGTTCCTCCCTACAGGATGAATCCTGCAAAAAAGGAAATCTTAAGGACTGAGATTGATAGACTGTTAGCCGAAGGAATAATAGAGGAATGTGAATCTCCCTATGCTTCTCCAGTAGTTCTGGTCCCTAAACCCGACGGTGGTATTCGTTTGTGTGTTGATTACAGAAAACTCAATGCAAGGACAAAAGCAGACTCTTATCCTTTACCCAGATTGGATGATCTAATGCATGAAGCTCGACACACACCTTTCATGTCTACTATCGATTTACGTGCTGGTTACCATCAGGTCAAGGTACATCCAGCAGATCAAGACAAAACAGCCTTTACATGTCCTTTTGGAACCTATCGTTATTTAAGAATGCCTTTTGGACTACGTAATGCTCCTTCTACATTTCAAAGACTAATTGATAGATTTCGAGGTGGGTTAGGACACGTTCTAGTTCTCTCTTATCTAGACGATATTATCGTCCTCTCTGATACTTTTGAAAAACATATCACCGATCTTCAATCGGTTTTTGAAAGACTCACTCTGTTTAAACTACATGCTAATAGGCACAAGTGTCATTTTGCAGGTTCTCGGGTTAAGTATATGGGTTTCTGGATTACCCAAGAAGGACTAGAAATTGATCGAGACAAGGTATCCTCTGTACAGAAGATTCCGCCTCCTACGAATGTAAAAGAAGTTCAATCCTTTTTGCAGACCTGTTCTTGGTTTCGGCGTTACATACCGAATTTTGCTGAAAGGTCTAGGCCCCTTAGTAATTTAACTAAGAAGAAAGTTCCATGGGGGTGGGGATTTTCCCAACAAAAGGCTTTTGAACTTTTGAAAGAGTGCTTGATAACCCCTCCTGTATTGAAACAAGCAGATGGATCTAAGCCGTATATCATTCGAACGGATGCTATCAGTTTTGCACTCGGAGCGGTATTACTTCAGGGACAAGGGGCTGGCGAAAGACCGATTGAATATGCTAGTCGATTATTAAGTTCCGCAGAAATAAATTATTCTACTACGGAACGAGAAGCTCTCGCTGTGGTTTGGGCCTTGAAGAAGTTTCGTGGTTATGTAGAGAGCTCTGAAATAACTATTGAGTCTGACCATCAACCCCTGAAATGGCTACTTAGCCTCAAGTCACCTACGGGAAGACTGGCACGATGGGCACTGGAAGTACAGTCCTTCAACCTGAAAGTACAATATGTGCCAGGAAAGGCAAATGTCATTGCAGATATGTTATCAAGACCAGTAGTCCCGAATGTTCCTTCATGCGAGGTTAATAACATCATTGTAGCTGACATGCCTGCGAGGAGTCCCAAAACCATTCGCGAATCCCAACTTCAAGATGAAAACCTAAAGAAAATAATTAGTTCCTTTGAAGCCACACCTAAAACTGAGGAGTTCGCAAATTGGACTGAAAGAGGATTTTTGATGAATCAGGGAGTTCTCTACAGATATGTTCCCGATTCCGACAGTGAAGAAGCTCAACTTGTTATACCGACCCACGAGCGTGATATGGTAATGAATTATCATCATGATAATCCCACTGCTGGTCATTATGGAGAAGAGGGAACCTATCAAAGAATTGCAAAAAGATATTACTGGACAGGAATGAGGAAATATATCACTGACTATGTTAAAAAATGTGCCGAGTGCTGTCGGTATAAACCCACCAATCAGAAACCATCCGGTTTGCTTAGAACACCTGTTTATTCTCAGCGTTTTGAGATTCTTTCCATTGATTTGTTTGGACCTTTACCCAAAACCAAGTCTGGAAAACAATGGATTTTTATCGTAGAAGATTGCGCAACTAGATGGGTCGAGTTATTTGCTCTCGAACGGGCCACTGCCCAAGAGTGCGGTGTCACGCTCATTGAGGAAGTCTTTTTGAGGTATGGTTTACCTCGACGCATAATTAGCGATAATGGCCCACAGTTTGTCAGTGCTGTTCTTCAACAAGTGTGCCACGTCCTAAAAATCGATCAAAATCTCATTCCTGTATACTGTCCACAGGCCAATCCAGCTGAACGCAAAAATCGTGATTTAAAGCCTCGAATAGCCATACTTGTGGGGATGGAGCATGATAAATGGTCTGAAAAGTTACCGGTTATTCGTTTTGCTATGAACACCTCCCAGAACGATACCACTGGACATACCGCTGCCTATCTACAGTTCGCTCGCGAGTTAAGAACCATTGATGATGTGGTCCAAGACTTTAAAGCAGTCGTCGATAATGACAATTTTGTTGCAGAGATTACTCCCTACCTTAAGCGATTTGCTACAATTACCCATGAGATCCAAGAACGCATTCAGTTGAGGCAAGATCAACATAAGAAATATTTTGACAAGAATCGACGACAGGTTTATTTTTCTCCTGGAGACCGGGTTTGGATAACTACACATCCAATCAGTAAGTCTAAATCAAAGAAAACTGGCAAGTTTATGCCTCGACGAGAAGGTCCTTATCTAGTTTTAACTCAGAGATCACCTACTACTTACACTGTTGCTGCAACCTCGGATCCCACCATTCCCATAGGAAATTATCATGTCTCTTCTCTAACTCCATATAGTGCAAGGGACACTCGACAAGTTTGCCCCATAAGAAGACGCGGTCGTCCCAAGACCTCTTCTAATACCTCCGGAGGGTCACCAAGGGCTGTTCCTAGTACTTCTGGAGGCCCACTAGGATTGTCTGGAGTTACTGGCTCCTCGTCGGGACGACTTCGTAGCCAGAGGGGGAATTTGTAACAATGGTTCGCTTTCTCCACGGAAGATGGCACCAGCTGATGGAGATCGGCGCATGCGTTGCCGTCCTGTCACGAGGGAGCTGC
Source organism: Cordylochernes scorpioides (assembly GCA_030710605.1). Taxonomy (NCBI): domain Eukaryota; kingdom Metazoa; phylum Arthropoda; class Arachnida; order Pseudoscorpiones; family Chernetidae; genus Cordylochernes; species Cordylochernes scorpioides. The sequence continues at coordinate 30,681,115 of CP092864.1, forward strand.
GTCTATAAAGGTTTTTTTCGCCTTTCTAGAAAAAAAGCTAGCTGGGAAATGTTAAGTTAATTTTGTTGTATTAATTCTTTTTTTATTATAATTTTGTATTCCAATAAAGAAAATAGTCAAAAATCCTTTTACTATTTGTTCTTGTAAGTCTTTTACGAACAATTGGATACATTTTGATATTAGAAGTAAATAGTTAAATATTTGGAACTGAAAGAATATATTTAAGAGACAGATTATAATACTTATATCTAATTGAGCAATTGTTATTCCAGCTATCCATTCATATGAATAATTGTAAAATTATTCTGTGTATTTATAAATAATGATTCGATGATAATTGGACAGAAAATTGGATACCTTTAGAATATTTTGAATGCCTAATATGTTGATATTATTCATATATATATATACTAGAAAAAAAAGGCATATCCTGACCAGAAGCACATGTACGTTTTAGATGGCAGAGCGCCATCTAGTGCAACAGAAATAAACTAAACATTTATTTAACCTGTTCCCTGATATTTGGCCAACCCAATTTCTTGATAAATCAAGAAAAGCCATCCACGAACGCGGTTTTGGTCGCAGTGGTACAGCCTACTCCACGCTGACGATCGCCAACAGCGCGAAACGCGTTCGTGGATGGCGTTTTTTTTATTTATCAAGAGATTTGGTTGAGAAATAATCAGGAAACAGGCTATATAAATGTTTAGTTGATTTCTGTTCCGCTAGATGGCGCTCTTTTTTTCTGAAAAGCACATGTGCTCCTGATCAGGATATGCCTTTTTATTATTAATATCAAAACTTGACCTTTTTTTCTATTATTTTTTCACACACACACACAAAATGGCAACTCCTTATTGGCTTGCGATGAAGATTCATCCCATCAGATTTCTACATTTGAAAGTTAAATTCACCACGCTTCTATGTCTGAACACATTCAGTCCATCATAATATTTCATTTAAACATTAAACTCATTAGGGTTTTACACTTTAAGAGTCCGAGATGTTATTTTTTGTGCATTTAGCATGATGCCAATATAAACGTATCATAAATGTGGTTCCGCCATTTTGATATTTGTAAATGTGACAATCTTTGTGAATTCAAGTTCAATACGCCTGATAAAAATTTAACCCCCAGGTAAAAAAAAACATATTTTATTCAAATTAATCGAGAAATTTGCATTTTCAAAAGTTAAACTAAACCAACCTATAAATATATTGACCAGAAAATAATTCGAAATTATATAAAATATTCAAAAAGAGCTATTTCCGATAACAAACAAATAGAAAAGTAAAAGTGCTTAATTAAACAAATCCTAAAAAAAGGTTTTATGTCCCCATATTTATTATAACAACACCATTCTGAAACCTCTCTACTTATTGTCACTCTATCAATAGGCCATTAGGATGGGAAGGCTGTTAAAAAGTAACTTTGCGAATAAAATTTGTTTTTAAACATCTCCTTTAATATTTAAACTGCTATTTAAAAAGGTGTTTAAAAATTAAATAGTTTTTTTTTGGCGTTTATTTTTTATTATATATTATTACTGTCTATAAAAAGGACGTTTTATGGTTCTAGGTTGCATTCAGATTCTATCTTTGACATATTTCCTTTTATATTTTAGTATTATCCTTTATGTTCCCATCTCATTCATATTCTTCTGAAAACTATATATTTGTAAATTCGAAACTATTATAGACGCGTAAGATTCTTTTTTTTTTTTTATAAAAATTTCTACTGCCCTTACTGCAATGGAAAAATTAATGGTAGGGCCTGTCTCATCAGTGGTGAACCCTCCCAGCGGTTTCGCCAGTTTAATCTACCATACCGCTGTAATATTATATTTTTCGATCTTCCTTTTATAGTGATACTGATGCTAGATTCTTGGAATGGGTATTTTAGATGAACTATGGACATAAGCTTTGAGGACAACAGAATTACATACAATTATAAATATATAGGAGGGTTCACTACTGATGAGCCAGGCCCTCCCATTAATTTTTCCATTGCAGTAAGGGTAGTATAAATTGTTTATTTAAAAAAAAAGAATCATACGAGTCTATAATTCTTTCGAATTTTGATAACAGATGGCGCGCTAGTGCATCATAATATTTATATATGTTTGGGATTTTGGCTCGGCTTACTATTTTTTAGATTATTGAGGCGTCAACAGCATACAAGACGGCATCAAATTCTAATTTAAAAATTTCGCTTAATGAAAATTATAAAGGTATATTTTTCTTTCTCTCTCAACGCAATTTCTCTCTTTCATAATATGATATTAAAACGTAGTACTACAGTGCAAATCCTGGAATGATTAGAAATTGAAAGAATCTTTCAATTTTTATTCATTTCAAGATAAGAGGGCTGTGGAAAAATATTTTAATTGTATATATTGTAGCGGAAAAGTAGCGTTAAATCCATATGTTTATTATTTTCAACGATATAGAAGGGGTGATAGAGGGATATTTAGCTCAATGTTGAATTCAACATTCGCGGTTCAGTTCAGGAGTAATATCTCGTACATTTGATTTTTCAATACCTGAATAATCCAAAGAGGTTTTTTAAAAACGCTAAGGTAAACGCTATGTTTTAGCCTAAGTTTTCATTTAATTCAATATAGCATAGAGAATCTCTTATTAAAATATAAAAATGAATAATATATACTTTATAGAATGTTTTGTCAAAGTGAAAATCTCTGAGTGAAAGTTCTGAAGACTTCAGATTGAGGCATCTTTATGAAACAACTGATTGCAGCAATAAAATATTTGTAAGTGATTATTTAAACTTTAAAAATATTCTGCTAACTATTATATCTAGAAATAAATATATGATATCTAGCAATCACTATGATATCAAGAAAGAAATATGATCTACAGATAAAATTATGATATCTAGGCAAATATTATATCCAGCAAGGAGTATGATATCTAGAAATAAATATATATTTTTTTAGCAAGGGATAACTATAATATCTAGACATAAATATGATATTTAGCGAGAAATATGATATCTAGAAAGAAACGTATTTAGAAAGAACTATAATATATAGAAAGAAATATGCTATCCAGATAAAATTATGCTTTCTAGGAAAATAGTATATCTAGCTAGGAGTATGATATCTAGAAAGAAATATGATATCTCTCTCTCTAGAAAGCAATATGATATCCAGAAAGAAATATATCTAGCTATAGATAACTATAATATCTAGACAGAAATATGATATTTAGCGAGAAATATGATATCTAGAAAGAAACATATTTAGAAAGAACTATAATACCTAGACATAAATATGATAAAGTTATACTATATAGTGGAACTTTGATATATAGAGAAGAACTAGGAAGTCTAGCTATAAAATCCCTTTATTGTCACCAGAGAGCGACACAAGTGATATTTAGAGAAGTCCACCAAAGAGTTTATCTTGACTTGGAGTAATTCCACCACTGCAAAGATTAGAAGACGATGACATGGCGCGAAGACATCCAATTATTTCCCAATTCTCAAGATTGGATTGTCCCACTCCTAACTGGATCAAATCTTCTCCTTCCTTTTTATTAATATTGAGATGGAATATTCGGTCTGTGGGATTGGTCCTTCAACAACTTACACAGGGGAAACAGAATGTTTTACAAGGAAACTCTTCAATATCATCATAGAGATTCAACATAATAAATTAGATGGTGATATTGTGAACCTTTTCAAAGATATATTCGCAAGGAATAAACAATTTATAATTCCCTAGACTATAAATATACAACATCTTATGTGAAAAATTCTTTTGTAATTTTAAAATTTTAATATGAACTATATGTATATTTGTTTTATAAGGAAATATTTATAGACATTTATTATGATGCGCTCTCGTTTTTTGGTTTAAAATTATCTTTCCTATTAAAGTGGATCATTAATAATATTGGAAATACAGTATGAAATTTTGATATCGCTTTTTTTTGCGCTGATTTGGAATAAGCCGTTTATATATTTCTTGAATATAGAGCAATCCATATGAAATTATTAAGTAAAAGGCATAATTTGGATCTAAAATAAAACAAAACAACGCGTGATCATCCAAAGCAGTTTAAAAACAAGAAAACAACTGACGAAGTTAGTCGTATAGCCTATTGAAATGATGGCATTTTGTATTAAATAAAATGTTTTGTTTTATTTTAGATCCAAAATATGACTTTTAATTAATATATATATATCTTATATAAAGAAAGAGATGATTTTCTGCTTGTATTTTAGAATTATCTTGAGGATTATACTATGTTAGTTTTTTGCTGGTTCTTTTTAGGACTAAATGGTATTGGTGATGCAGTCGTGGCTAAAATCTTGAAATAAAAATAATAATGGTTTTGAGATCGGAGATTTCTTTAATTGAGCTTTAGGATTTTATATAATAAACATAATTTGGTAAAAGTACTGCCTGGCTTAAGGCGTAAGAATAAATAAAATGAAAAGCTTATTTACATAATGTACAAATGTTTTGAGCCGACCATTGGAGAAGAACAACAACGAGTTTTTATAGGGGAAGCATGACCTCTGGCGGTCGATTTAGCAGTATTTGTATCTATGAAATATATTTCCAAATAAAATAATATTTTAATATAACATTTTAAATAATACCTTTATATAACATTTTAAATAATACCTTTATATAACATATATACGCAAATATGTGACGCTTTACATCTTTTTTAAAAAATCGTGTATGTATATAAATAGAACTAGGATTCGGAATAATCATTTCCCTGAGAAGAGTAGCAGCATGTCACTGAAACGTAGGGAGTAAAATATATCATTGGTTGATGTGGCTTTATTTGTTCTGAAGAATTTATTTTTTGTTATTTTCATAATTGTTACCAAATCGTACACTTTGATAATTTCCCAACAATATTTACAATATTGATTTAGAATATGTATGAGAAGCTCTTCAGGGAGAGGTGTCCTATAACCGGAGAGTTATTAAATTGTAAAAATGGTAATTTTGCAAATGAAAACCGTTCTTTGTGGAGAGGTGTCCGCTAAAGGGAGGTTCTACTCTATATATATGTTCCTTAATAGGCGTTTGTATTTGTTGTCTTGTCCTTTTTTTCTTCTCTTATAAGTGTTGTTTAGAAATTTCGGATAAACTCATTTAGTACTGTTATTGTCAAAGAGAATTTAAACGATATTGTGCTTCTAAAATTACCAATTTGAGGGAAATATTTAAAAAGTGTAATTGGTTCAAATTTTTTCGGAATGTCAATATCTTTCTCTAATACAGTAGAACCTCCCTGTAAAGGACACCTAATTGCAGAGCCAAAGTATCCTTTAGGGAGAAGTATCCTCTTACCTGAGAGTTGTTAAATTGTAAAAATGGTAATTTTAAAATGAAATTTGTTCTTTGTGGAGAGGTGTCCGCTAAAGGGAGGATCTACGGTATATATTTATGTTCCTTAATAGGCTTTTGTATTTGTTGTCCTTTGTGTGAAACAGCTGTGATCAAGACTACAATATGTGTGAAATTTGACAATTAGAAGAGGATATTTCCATAGTTTAATTAAACACCATCCTCACAATGGTAAATGTATACTTTACATGCAGACTCATGATACAATAGCTGTGCGATCTGATAGATTGAATTGGTGGAATAGCTGGAAAAGTTCAACTTTGATGAGCCTAGCCTTCCCAATTCTCTTTCCTATTCAGTTCAATGATTTTAAAATTCGTTCTTTTTTTAAAATCTCTATAGTGTTGAATGTTTCCACTTTCTATATATAGGGGTTTTGTTGGATCGTTTTTGAAGACAACTCTCAGATTTATAAAATTAATTTATTAAACTTTAAACATTTTTTTAGATATCTCTATATATATATAAATGAATGTTTGTATGTTTGTCTGTCTGTATGTCCGGTATACAAATTCGCAGTAGTTCACTAATTCAAACCAAAATTTCCATACATAGGTAAAAAACACGGGGAAGACGATAGGCTATTTTAAAAAATATATAAATCAATTATTAAAACTATATGTTTTTATTCAGAAAATGATTATGACGATATTGCTGTATCCTGTTTGATTATCAGATACAAAATTATATCGGGAAAAATTCCAAAAAGCAGAGACCACGGGTGAAACCAGTTCATTATTTTGTACGCAGGAACAAAATTCTAACAGAAAAAACATTCATTCGAGCAGAAAACAAAAGCCAGATCATCTTTCTATAAAAGTATCGCTTCTCAGACACAAAGTTTGGAGCGGGACGTTTCACAAGAGTGACATCAACGGCGCCAATTTATAATTGTAACGAATAGTATTTGAATAAAAACATTTAATCGGGTAAAACCCGGGCGTTGCCCGGGTCATTCGGCTAGTAGAGATATAAACGAGTTAATTACCTCGTATTTTAGGCAACAAAAGAATCATCTAATTTTAATACATCGTTCTAACCAGATTCAACTTGTGCAAGACAGACGACAAAGAAAACTAAACAAATAAATGGTTAGAGGGTAAGTTCCTATTTTTTACAAGCTTTCACACTCAAAGAATATTCATTTTCTTGCTTCAGTTTTAATATACAAATTTACGATATAAATGGCAAGTGTTTTAACCAAATAAACAGCTTAGATATTGTAAGAGAGGTCAAAAACTCTTTTAGTTTATGTGATTCCTTAATTGTGTATCCAATATAATAGAATACCAACCTCATATTATATATACAGTTACGAGCGTCATCAATTCTTAATCCGTCATTCATTATTCATTTTTCATCTCTGTCACCGTTTGCTTTTTTTTTTTGGAATTGCGCCCTCCTATTGGTTGGCTACGATCACGCCACCTTTGCCCCCCCCCCCCCCCACACTCGCTTTTTCGTTTTTGTAACTATTGTGTTGGAGCGGGTCGCTCCTTAAATAAATGCATATATTAGTTAATAACTAAATGGAATCCTCTCTTTCTCTTTCCCAGTAAGAGACGCCTACGGAAGCCAACAGTACATAGACAGATAAAGCACATAGGCTATAGTTATTAACTAATATAGGCATTTATTTAAGGCGCCAATTTATAATTGTAACAAATAGTATTTGAATAAAAACATTCAATCGGGTAAAACACGGGCGTTGCCCGGGTCATTCGGTTAGTAATATATATGTGTGGGATATATAATATATAAGGCTCCGTGGAAAAAGTTAACGCTCAAAAAACTAGACGAATATTTAATAAATAGATTCTATTAAATATTTTTTTAACCTTTATTACGTATTTTTGTGAAGATGAATATGAAATATTACTTTGTGTGTTAAAAGCTTTGTGAAAATATTATTTCTTAAAATATCCTTAAACAACATATAAAGGTTTTTGAAGTAATCTTTAGTTTGTTCTTTTAATTTCTGCAAAGATGTAGTGGACATAGACAGATGGTTGAGGCGAGAATTTTAAAATCGTAAAGAAATGTAAATGTTTCTACCACACAACGTTATTACTTTAGCGATATTTTTAAAAAAATAATATTTTTAAAACATTTTATAATACAATATTTCATATATAAATTGTGAAAGATGTTTATTCTATATAACGTTGAATATACAATTAGATATATTTGATGGATATGTTAAAATATCTAACAATAAATTGTGATTTAAAACTTGGTGGTCACATATGTGTTATCTCTATTTAATACTTTCTTTAAACTTTACAGCACATAATACCTTTATTAAATTTGAAAAAACCAATGCATTTTTTATATTACCTGAAAAGAACGCTCATGTTTTGGCATATTCACCGATATCTTATTATTAAAGCGCAAAAAATGTTTGTTTGTTTGTTAGTTAGTTTGTTTGTTCCCTAACTCCTCTCTTAATATTTTATTTTATACGACAATATTTCGTATACATATTAAATTTAGTCCCGGAATTATTCAGGTAACTTCAAAATTATATTTAAACTTTTAAAAATAACGCAGTTAGCAAAAATACGCATTTAGCTCGACGTTAAGCTCGACGTTAGCGACACGCTCGGCCATTGATTGAAATAAAACGAAAGAATTTGATATATAAATAGCCACATCAGCCACATATTTGATAATATTCATAATTTACACTTTAAATACTTTTCATACTTGCCTTCTCTTTTCTAATTTTTATAGTCTAAATATTTAAATGCGTACTTTTAACGACGACATTTTTCATTTTAGTAAATCATTTTACCCTTTAATAACATTTATCATTTTTAACACTTTTTCAACACTTTCAACACTTTTATTTACAAATAAATATAAATTATATAAATATAAAATAAATATAAAATACAATTTATTTACTATTTACAAATAAATATAAATTATATGAATATAAAATAAATATAAATTATATAAATATAAAATAAATATAAATAAATAAAAAAATGAAATAAAATTTATTTACAAATAAATTTGTTCATTTTAGCACCGTTTTTATTTTGTTAAGGTCATTTTTTATATTTTTTATATTTTAAGATTATCTATAATATCTAATTATCTTATACGCCAATATTTAAATACGCCAGAAATTGGCTATTTTAATATTTCTTATATTAAATATGCCTATGCGTATTTTTTATTTTATTAAATATTAATTTTTACAAACATATATTTATATTTAGATAATATTCAAAATAGACGCTCAAAATAAAATAGAATAAAATTTCAATATTATATATCGAAAATTGTAATTTTAAACTTATTGATCTATGTCACATTTTTTTTGCATTTTTACACTATACATTTTTACACTATACTATAAAATGTTGATATTATGCCGTGAGAGTACAACTGAGAGTACACACTAAATAAAATAGTAAGAATAATATAATTATATAATATAATTATAAATGCAATATATTAAAATATTTGAATGTTATCAAAAAGGTGCTTTTTAAATTAAATTAAAATGACCTTAACAAAACTAAAACAGTACTCTAAAATAATGTTATTTCCAATTAAGGTTTTTCAATAACGAAAACATATTGATGTTAGAGTTTCAAAGAAAATGAAAATGTTGTTAAAGTAAAAAATTAAATTGTGCTGTCTTATATTATTGTTTTTTATTGTTGTCTCTTATAAATGTCTTAAAGTTGCAAAACCTATATATATAAAGAAAAAAGAATGACCGTTTCTCTTTATTATATTAATTAATATATAGCTCAATTGTTTTTGACTTATAACTTTATATTCGATATATTCGTTTTTGTTTGTGTGATTTTCTTCATAAAAGTTATTATGTCTGTGAAGAAGGCAGGATTGTATGTGCTTTAATTTCTTTTATTAGAGCGACGTAAGGCGCGCTAAATTTGCTAGTGATATTGAATTTATTACTAAGCGCAGTTAAAAAATGCAATGGTTTAATGTATTTAATGAATGCATTTTAATTCTATTTTATTTTAAAGGGGATGAGTACCTTTTTCCCAGAGAGTTTCACATATATATAATAAACTTAAAAACAATATAGGCATATCCTGGCCAGGCTCACATGAGAATTTATAGATGGCAGAGCCTGGTCAGGATATGCTTATTTTGTTTATAATATCAACACCTGACCTTTTTTATACATTTTAATTTTTTATTGTTTGTATCATATATGATTCACTTATTATTATTAAACTTGTAGATGAGAAATAAATAAAAGAATAGCTTGGCACCCTAGATAGCGGAATAAATTCCCAGAGCACGGGGGGTCATTACTCGACGATATTTCAAAAGTTGAATGGCCGTGATAAGTCTTCACTCCAACCTTATCAACCCACTTCTTGCAGATTTATTCACTATTCTGTTGCCTAGCAACCACAATTCACTTGATCGCTTTCAATTCCCGTCCCTTCTTCAGCATCCTTGACAGGTGCTGACGGCGTCATCCTGGATTCTTTTTTAATTAACCTCCCGTGGTGGTCTCTGTGTAAAAATACAGAAATCGTTTTTTTATACAATTTCCCACAGTTTCAAACTCTTCTATTTTTTAAAAAAGGTATATATCTCACCGTATAATATTTAAAATTGAAGAATGAGTAATACTGAAATGAAGTTTTTAAATAAATAAAAGTGTGTGACAGTTTTTTTTATTTTTTAATTTTAAGAATAATTCTATCGATAAATGAATTAATTAAGTTTGAAAGATTGAAACTGAGTGTTGAATAAAGTTAATATTTTTCATTAAACTCTTTAATTTTAATGGGTAAATTATATATAACAATAAAGAATTTTCTTTTCTATTGCTCTTTTTTTTTGTGGGGCGTTGAGATTATATAGAATAAGAGATTCTGAATAAATTATTTTAGAATTATTATCTGTACTCAAGTTATAACGTCATATTAACTATGGTGAAGTATATAATTATATGAAGTGTAGGATGTTTAGTACTTTGATATTTTCACCATAACAGTATATATATATATATGTTATAATATCAAAAGAATGAGATTTTTTGTTGTATTTTGATCATGTTGAGGATTATGCCATGGAGTTATTTGCTTGTTCTTTTTAGTACTAAATGGTATTGGTGATGCAGTCGTGGCAAGAATATTGAAAGTAAAATAATAAAAATAGTAAAGATTAGAAATTGCTTTAATTGAGCTTATAAGGTATAAAAAACATAATTTGATAAAGTATTGCCTGGCTTAAAGCAAGTAGAATAAAAATGAAAACAAAAGATTATTTACATAATGTACAAAAGTTTTGAGCCGGCCAACGGGATAGAACAACAATGAGTTTTTATAGGGTAAGAGTGACCTCTGGCGGTCGATTTAGCAGAGGATTTGGATCTATGAAATTATATAATTTAAAATAAAATAATATTTTTATATAACATATATATAGAAAAATAAAACGGAGATTGAAGAGAAGTTTCTTGTGCTTTCGGACGCATGCGTCCTTCTACAGGCTTCTTTACGATGTTATATACATATACGAGTATATATATATATATATTATATTATATAAAAACTCAAATATTTCTATATTTTAAATAATATATATTTTATTCATTGATATTTCAACTTTTGGTTATCATCGATTTTAGAATAACCTTTAGTTTTGTTGTAAATATGCGTAGTTAACATATCTATCTTTTTGAATCACTAATATAGGATTAACTTTATAAATTTTATATAATGTGAAAATAGCTAATGTGTAATATTTCCTCAAGTAATTGAAAATAAAAGCTGCTTGATGGTAAATCATTATCTTTTTATTATCACGACTGCATCTTCAACCCTTTATCTTATCGATCCTTTGTCTTATTAACCCTTTCTCTAACAACAAACAAATTATTCATAACATATATATATATGTACCAAAAGAGGCAATCACTCCTTTTAATTATACATTAGAACAATGCATTATCACCCCAGTAAAAAACCATTACCAGTTGATATAAGGAATGAACCACTAAACCAGTTTTGGAATATTCAGATAAATCGGCCCCTGTTACTTCACCAGCATAACCATCTTTTCGGTAAATTTGACCAATTTCACAACTCTTATCGTTGTTGTAATGAAATCAAAGCTGCCCCTGTACTGATGAAGGCTAAAGCCACAAACCATGGTATACAGGTTGAGTTTTGTCTGAATTTGCCAAAACCGGTGTTGTGGCTCATTTCTTATCCCATTAGTGAAGTTTTCTACTATGGTGACAAACCTAAGAGATTATTCTAGTGCATAAATAAAGAGAGTGGCTCTTCTCTTTTGGTACATAGGTTTATGTAGTGTCAGGTTTATTCCTGCGCTTAATGTGCATCTTCAATATTGCTGTGGCATCAACTTCAGAACCATATTCTTACTTTACGTGTTAGGCATGCTTTATGTTCTTATTTGTTTAGTAATAAAGCGTAGCATTCTCTTAGCATAATATATACACAGTTATTATTATAGCTGCCTTCTATATTGCTGTAACATCAACTTCAGAACAATTTCCTTACTCAATGTGTTTTAGGCAGGCTTATGTTTTCATTTGTTTAGCATTCAACAGGAGAACTTCAGCATAATAGATTAATGGCAAATTGAAATTATATATTGAAAAGATACAGTCACTGAATAATAAGTTGTATTATTATTAGATTCTATTATAGTGATTTTCATATAGGTTCGTATCAATATCGAACGCCATCTCTGGAAAAACGAACTGGTATTCTATAAAAGGGGATCTAATAAAATACCAACTTTGCAATTCTAAGTCATCAATCAAGTTTTTCGGGCGATAAAAAACGCGAAGTTAGGAAATAATTCTAGAAACACATTGGCAGATGTGAGCTGCACATTCATCTCTTCTCTCTCTACGTATGCAAACCTCAACACCACCGATCTAATAAAAACAACCCACGCCATTAATAAAATGAATGGCGGCCTCCAGGATACCATTAGGTGGTACTTGAGCCGGCGTATAAATTCTATCTGGAGTGGCGCGCGGAACATAAACTTCTACCTTCCCAGCCTGCCTTCCATCTTATTGGCACTCCGGTGTCTGTTTCTCGAGTAAATGTACAAAACCCTTCTCCATACATCCATCCCTACTTTCCTCTGTTGTTCTTGCTTTGTTTTTTTAATGGACAGTCATAATCTTTCCTCATCCACCTTTCTTTCTTCTGTTGTCCTTGCTTCGTTTCTTGAATAGACACCATACCCTTCCTCATATTTACCTTCCATCCTTTATTTCTTCTGTTGGTCTTCCTTTGTTACTTTAAAGAACATCTATGAACCTTCCTCATTCACCTTCTATCATTTCTTCCTCTCTTGTCCTTATTTGCTTCTTGATTGGACACCATAATATTTCCTCATATTTACCATCCTTCCTTTCTCTCTTTTAGTTGTTCTTCCTTTGTTTCTTTAAAGGGCATCTATAAACCTTTCCCATCCACCTTCTATCATTTCTACCTCTCTTGTCTTTCTTTTTTCCTTGATTGGACACCATAATCCTTCCTCATATTTACCTTCTTCCGTCCTTTCTTTACTCCGTTGTCTTTGATTTGTTCTTTAATGGAAACAATAAAATTCTCTATTCACCTTCTATCTTTTCTTTCTTCTGTTGTTTTTACTTTGTTTCTTGAATGGATACCATAATCCTTCCTCATTGTTACCTTCCATCCTTTCTTTCCTCTGATGTCTTTGTTTTGTTTCTTGAATGGACAGCCAATAACATTCCCCATCCACCTTCTATCCGACTGTTCCACCATTGTCATTGCTTTGTTTCTTTAATGAACAGTTATAATCTTTCCCCATTCACCTTTCATCCTTTCTTTCCATCGTCGCCTTTACATTGTTACTTGAATGGAAACACTTAAACTCTACCCACCCACCTTGTATTCTTTCTTTCTTCTGTCGTCCTTGTTTTGCTTCCTGAATAGACAGCCATAATCTCTCCCTATCCACCTTCCATCATTTCTTTCCATCGTTGTATTTGCTTTGTTTCTTAAATGGAGGAACATAAACTCTCCCTTCCAACCTTTCATTCAGCCCGTTTTTCCTCTGTTGTCCTTTCTTTGTTACATTAATTAAGGAATATAAACCTTCGCTTACTACCTTTCAGGGCGTCTTTCTTCTGAGCTATGTTTCCTGAATGGAGAATCATGAACATTTCCCATATATCTTCCATCCAATCCTTGTTTTGTTGTTCCGTCTTTATTTTATGATGTAGAACAACATAAATCATCCCTACCGACCGTCCAATATGTTCTTCTTTTATACCTTATTTATTTTTTGGTTGGAAGGATAATGACCTTCTCCCAACCCACCTCAAATATGTTCTTCACTTGTTCCTTACTTGTTGTTATATGGAAGAAAGGGTACCTCTAGGTACATGGGTATCTTCTTCCCGTAACCTTAGGTTGTACAAAAGTAGAAATATATATCTATCTCTAAATTTACATCATCCCAATTTATATATACAAGAGTAGATAATAGTTTGAGGTATATGGGAAAATCATTAAATCAAAGGTGTTTGAAAATAGCATGCATCTGGATCTCTGTGTGGTTAATAAAAAAAAGGATAAAATATAGAGGGATTGTTTACTTTTTTCTCTTGTCCCAGGTTTGGACTTCAAATCTAGACCAGATCCTAAAGGCCATGCCTCTTTATCGCCTCGATGACCACAGCTGGGTCGGTGTAGATGTCTTTTCGGCAATAACCGATGCATTGCATGATGTGTTCTGGGCTCGCTGTATTTTGATTGTTTTAAATCTCCTGGACATAAATCGAACAATACCACAGCTTTCTGGAGATGGGTTTCTTTTCATTTTATTAACATAGTCTCAAGTTTTCTGGACATCTCTGCCCTTTTACAGGAGAACATAAATAAATGAATGAAACTCCGCCTGATGCTAAACTATTGTTAAATATAGTATATTTCAGCATCAGGCGGCGTTTTATTCATTCTATTCGTTTTTTTATGTTTTCTGTATAAGGACAGAGATGTCCAAAAGTTTTAAACTACGTTAATAAAGTGAAAAGAAATTTATCTCCAGAAACCAGTGTTATTGTTTAATTTTTTACTTTTGTCAATATATATAACTTTTACTTCATATAAGTTTTTATGTCACTTAGTTATATAAGTTATTTAGGTTTCTATTGTTGGAATATCACGCAGAGTAACAATGGCTATAGATGAGCTCGTATTTGAAAAGGAACTTGTATATATATAATGATTATTGTTTCTGATGTTTTCATGCAGACATATATACCAAGATTTGTTTTGTATAATTGCTATTAATATTAAATAATATGTAAAGTTAAATTGGTTACGGATTCATCCTTCTTACTTACTTTAATTACATAACATCTATGACTCAGATTTAGGTTAAATAAACTGAACAATCCCTTTAAATATGTACAAACATATTTATTTTCAATCAAATTTAGGAACGTTGTTTTTTATTATTATTCTTAGCATACATGAAATTACACAGTAGTATTAAGGGAAGTTTTAAAAATATTAATTATCTATCTCTAGAGGTATAAATATAATCAAATTTTGAAAAAAATAAATATTCCCACCATTAACACCCCCAATCTTTATAAATGAGACACCCAGACGAGGAATCCCAATTAGAGGCCATGTTGAAGCCACAAATTAGTCCTTCACCTTTTTCTGCCCCCTTTCAGCCTCTAATTAAAGAATCCTACAAAACTCTGACTAATTGACAATTTTAATTGGGACAAATTAGTGCCCCTCCATGTTAGGCTAGTTAGCAGGGTGAAGCCTCTTCTCGTGTACACACACGGATTTCTACAAATAAATATTAATTAAGCTAAAAATGACGCCTAAAAATTAGTGTCCATATATGTAGTACAATTTTGTAAATTACTACTTGATTAATGTATATCTGAGAATTGTATATGATATTTATACATACATATATAGCTCACCTCTAACGACAAAAAAAAGACGCTGAACCAACGAGCTAACCCTTTAATTATCGCTTTTGCAAAGCAGACAATTCAGGTTGGTAAAAAGCCAGAAAGACAGCTTTGAAAAATTCTGTAAAATTTCTACGAATCTCTTGCGGATCTAGAGAGATCAAAGCTCGCCCTGGATTGAGAGCGTCATAGCTCGAAATCATGATATCGAGGTGGGAGCTCTGTATTTGCCAAAACTGGTGTTGTGGCTTGGTCAATGACCCGAGTACGCTAGTTGACGGTGACGATCAATAGATGACACTTATCTTTAGCGTCTAGTTTGGTCGTTGGAGGGTTTTTTTAAAGTATCAAAAAGTCATCCAAATCTCTCTCTTTAAGGACATATCTTTATTTACGGGGCTGCTAACCAAAATGGATGATTGATTTGAGCCCCAATGGCCGCATAATGCGGAATATATACAAAGCACTATGACCAGGCTGGGGAGGCTAGGGACAGGATCTCCGTCAGGGAAGATGCAGGATTGGGTCCGCGGAAGTCAGGAGGCAGGAAAGGGAGAGAGGACTAGAACTTTGCAGCTCTAGCTCTGGTAGTTGGGCAAGACATTAATCTTGCCTCATGGTCGGCAGAGTTGCCCTTGGCTGAGCAGTTAGCTCACTTGGCCGTGCGCGAGTTGGCGAGAGTTGGACAGCTTCGGTCTTGGTGGTCACCAGAAGTGCAGTGGAAGCAGGCGACTGTAGCCTTGGTGTCTCTCTCTTTAAAAATTTGGTAAATGAATGTCATTCTACCGCAATCCTTTGATATATACACACTGTATGTAGATGGGAATTTTGCCGGGAGGATATTGACGGGAGAGGCGACTGTATGGGTGTGAAAAAAAATAAGAAAAAATAATTTTAAAAGGTCAGGTGTTAATATTGGAAACAAAAAGGCATATTCTAACCACTCATATGAGCATTTTAAATGGCAGAACGCCATCTAGTGGAGAGAAAATCATTTAAACGTTGATTTAACTTGTTCCATGATATTTAGCCAATCTATATTCTTGATAAAAATCAAGAAACCCTTAACGAACACGTTTCGGACTGTTGGTCCTCGTCAGCGTAATACAGGCTGTACCTCTACGACCTAATACTTGTTTCAAGAGGCTTCCTGAGATACTCATATACGGAAAGCACACCTCTCTCTTTAATTATACATTAGAACAATACATTAAGAGTATGTCACCCTTATATATTTTCACTATAATGATAACAAATGAGCCACAATTTTGAAAAATTCAGACAAAAATAGATTGTTATGAAATCGAAACCGCCTATGTATATATAGTGAAATATTATTAGGAAATATGCATATATACATTATATTTAAAAATAAAAAGATTTTTCTGTTTGATTTTGGATCATGTTGAGGATTATTGTAATGGTGATTGCAGTCGTGGTTAAATTCTTGAAAGAATAAAAATAAAAAATAGTTTTGATAAGAGATTGCGTTAATTGAGCTTTAGGATAAACATAATTTGTTAAAAGTACTGCCTGGCTTAAGGCGTAAGAATAAAAAAAATAAAAGCTTATTTACATAATGTACAAATGTTTTGGGTCGGCCAACGGGGAAGAACAACAACAATGAGTATTTATAGAGAAAGCGTGACCTCTGGCGGTCGATTTATACAGAGTATTTATATCTATGAAATTATAATTTTAAATAAAATATTTTAATATAACATATATATGTTTGAAATATAGAGCAATCCATATATTTAATTATTTATAAATGCTTATTTTAGATCATAAAGGTTTATTTTCCAATTGAAAAATAAAACTTCATGATCCAAAATAAGCATTTTTAAATAATATACAAGTATTGTATATTTGTAAAGCATTTAACCATCACATTATTATAATGATGGTATTTGATTTTTTTAAGTTTTATATTTATTTATTTATTATATTGAGGTATTTGCGCAACAAACAATTTTGCGAATTATTTCGAATTGTTTTCATATATAATTTTATAAATTTATATAAATAGTTAAATATATTTTAAAATACAAATATAAAATAAAACCTGAAATATGAAGGTATTATGTGCTCGAATTGTCATTATATAACTGTATACAGTGTTGGAATAGGTAGTTATAAGTGAACCTATCTTTCTACCTCATATGTGAATGAATTTACACATTGTCATGTAGCCTTTTTATATTTATGTAATTTAAAATATTTGCATAGTCACAAATAAATATAAAAAGGCAAATAGATTATATTCTTGGGATGGGAGAGAATTTATACACTCACATACAGCGCCTTCGTGTGATTTCTGTTTTAATTTAAGAATGTATATTGGAAAGATTCTCCGGAAAATGTCAACGTTCAGCTTATATTTGAAATCCCACATTTAAAAAAATCATCGTGATATTATGTAAAATATTCGATTCATATTTATTTTACTGTATATAAGCCGTAAGATGGCGTTCTGCAATCAGCAACTTTCAATTGCACGATTAGAAAGGGCTCTTTTATTCTCTTACCCCCCATCATTCTTCTTCTTCTCACAAGTTATGGGTCTTATAAAAGACACATTTTTTTCTCTGTGAAAAAATAATAGAACAAAAGTAAAAATGTACGGTGATCAAGTTTTCCTTAGAATTTATCTCTATTTAAATGAAGAAAACCAATATAAAAACTTGGGAATACATATTAATATATCATACAAACATATGCAGCTATGTTGTTTATCAATATATGTTCGATTCAAATATAATTACTAACATCATTAAAAAGTCATTCCAAAATACTCCACATATAATTAAAAGGAAATTAAACTGACGAAAAATTTACAAAAAAAACGTATATTTGAAGTAGCTTTATTTTCCTGTAAAACTAACATTTTGTTAAAAAGTCTTATTTGATAAACTCTCCACTGCTTTTTTATTCCATATTTAATCCCCTTAACACAATTTAGCTTCGTCATCCATTTAAGTTAATAATGAATATTTAAAGAGCTTAATTATTAAAAGCTTTTAAAAAGACTAAAAACGTGTTTTAATATATAAAGGTTAATCACGTATAAATTTATTACGTCTAATTAAAAATCTACATTACACCTCATTTTCATTTTTTTTTCTAACTTACACAAAATCTTATCTTAAATTTCAATCTTGTAATTTACAATTGATTATGTAATTAGGTGATTCTATTCTTCTATGATGGACTTATCTGACTTTTTGACCAATTAATCAGTGAGCTTGATCACAAAATACAATTTGAGCGATAATAAATAAAAAAAGTTAATTATATCGATCTCTCGAAAAAAAAATTCTTTTGACTTGAAATCGATGCTATAATGGAAAATTATCAGGTAAATTATTTATTGATGTCTTCTTTTTTTGTCTTCTGTAATAAAAATTGTGAATTTATCGGCATTCTAACCTTCTTCCTTTTCTTTCAAGGAAATATTTATGGATATTTCGTTCATATAGAATATTCTTTATTGAACCCATGTTCTTTCAGTTATTATAAAATATAAGCTTATGTCCATAGTTTTCTTGAAAACCATTTCTGAGATTCCTTCCTTCAGTGCTGCGTATATAAGCAGAATCGTCCAATACAGTATTAGAGCTTTGATAAGCGGTCTGGTGGATTAAATTGGCGAAACCGCTGGGAGGATTCACCACTGATGAGCCAAGCCCCCCCAATATATATTTTTTATCGCAGTAAGGGCAGTAGAAGTTTGTATTATGTTTAAAAGAAACATTCGTGCTTTTAAATCCTTTCATTTTATATGTATAGATGACGCGTTATTGCTTTTTATAAAATATACTATTGTAAGGTAATAGTGTGTGTAGGTTTTAATATGTTTTTATATTTATGGTATTTTCTTACTTATTGTTAAGAGATTAATTAGTTGTTTAAAATTTATTTTTAATAATACACCTATTCTCACACAAAATTCTGAAAGTTGAAAAGGAGTTTCTTAACAATCATTAACAGAATAATTTAATAATATAGAGAGAACAAGACTTGTTTTGAGAGTACTTTTATATATTTTTAACTCTCAGAATTTTGCAAATGGGTTTTTTGATTGTTGAAATTGTGATATTTCTAGCACGTTTCTATTTATGACAATAATTATTATTGTTTTGACCAGTAACTTGTTACTCTGTGCTTTTACGTAGTATATAAATAGATGTCATTTGTGTGTACGTTATACCTCCGCGGACCCAATCCAGCCTAACCTGTCTCTTCCCTAATGGTGATCCTGTCCCTAGCCTCTCCAGCCTGGTCATAGTGGTTTTATATATTCCGCTTTACGCCGCCGTTAGGGCTCAAAAATCATTTATTTTGGTTAGCAGCCCGTAAATAAATATATTTTCTCTCTGTGAATGTTATACTGTCTCTCTCTCTTATCTTCCCTGGCCTGGGGAATCTCACTTTGGTGGCGTGGAGCACCTAGGTACTTTGCTATAGTGCATTGCGGCTTGTCTGCTTTACTTATTTGACATTTTGGACGCGATATTCCATCTTGAGATACTTGCGTCTAAATACATTTTATCAACCTATATACAATTCATTTTATATACAATTCAATAACCGGGGAAAAAAAACAAAATTAAAACTGAATTTGGACTTCGTCAGCGTGAAAACACAAAATTGAATTCCTGCGGCAAAATTACTCAAAGATATAATGAGAAAAAATAAAGAAATAAAATTACACTCAGTAAAAAGAAAAAATAATATTTGAAAAAAATATTAACCTGATGTTTTCTATATAAATGATAAATAACAATTTCAAATATACAATAGATTTAAATAGGAGTTCTTTCAAATTTTCTTTTAAATGAAAACATTCAATTTTATTTTGAAATTATAAAATATTTTTCACACAATAAATAAAATTTTATAAATAGATACATTCAATGTGTGTATTTTAATATATATTTTCATATGCACTTTCTATTATATCAAACAATGTGTTTCAAACGTATTTCGTTTACTAGCAAACAGATTGGAAATATTCTCATTGCTGGAAAGTTTGTTGCGAATAATTCTTAATCATTTCTAGTTATCCTGTCAGGATGCCTCTGTGGTATTATAAAATATGAATAACTGAATGATAATTTTATAAACAAATGAAGGGACAATTCACAACAGACTACGACATGGACTTACAGAAGAAGTAGTCAAAACAAAGGGGGAGCTAATAGAGGGTATAGGTACACACTGTTTCACATATATTTTACCTCTAGAGAAAACAAAATTATATTCATAATACTTATCATATAACATAACATACAAATTAAGAGAAAGGCACTATTCATCGATTTTTAATTATTCCAGAATTTGCCAAAGAATGGGTATTTGGCCAATTATGGAATATTTAAAAATCAATGAATAGTTGATATTTATTCCGATAGATGGCGCATGCCATCAGCAACTTTCATTTGCACGATAAGATGTCTTTCTCTTAATTTATGATCTTATCCTAGTACAATTACACATTTGTACTATTTTTTACAACATACAAAGTTAATAAATTATCTCTAATTAAAAAAAAAAACACTTTCTCTTAGGTAAATTATATACATTATAGACAAAAAATAAGGAAGTGGTTTATTGTCGGTCACCTGTTTTTTTCAAGGAGACCGAGGCAATTTTATTTATACTTGGTTATCTCATGGGTCTTGAATGAAGTTCACTGTGTTAAATATCTTTCAGAGTTATTGTCTGAATCCCGATATATATGCCACAAAGTACAACTTCCGTGAATTTTCTCTCCATGAATGTGTTATAACTTAATATTAAGTGAAATTTTCTTTAAGACCAATTGAAGATGGATCATAAAATATACAGGGAACTGTGAAGCTAAAAGTGGCTCTCTAGTGGCTTTTACCAAAACATTAATATATTAATTATAGATTTCTTTGAATGTTTTCCCTTCAGCAAAGATCCATTTGACACGAACCTCTTGTTTGTTCTTCCTTTGCTTTCTCACTAGTTAAATGCGACCTTATGTGATAAGTCAAATCTCCATATTTTCTTAAAATTTTACTTTGAATACACACAACAAATATCTTAAAACAAAGCCAGTCTTATTCCTCTAGGTTATTAGACAATGCTCAATTTTGATGAGGGATTCGTTGATAGTACAAGAAATTCTGAATATATCTAATAAAATAGTATTTTGAACAATCTTCTTTATGAAATATTATTGATAATGAGAGAGTTAATGTATGGGAATATATTTTGAGGATTTAATTCGAAACAGGATGTTAAATGATTTTCTTGGTATGTTTTCTGGAATTCAAGGAATTTACAGTTTTCGTACTACAATAAATGTATGCATGTAGTTAACTCTTGTCTTCCAAACTAGTTCAATTACTTGTAAATTGTAAACATATTCACCTCTATACAGTGTAGTAAGTATAAATTCTACTTACCTATTACGCCGCTTCTTCTTGCCACAACATCCCGCCATCGTGATCGTCAGATCGCGCTGGTATTAAGATCGCATTTGATGGCCCTTAATAGCTTTGATACCTCTTGAAAGTTATGATTGCTTTGATGGCAATTTATCGATTTGATAGCCTTCTATCATTTTTATCACTCATGATCGCTTTTATGGCAGTTGATCTCTTTGATAGTGTTTGATCACACTTGATAGTTTTTATCGTTCTTTAAGCTTTGACCAATTTTGATCGCTTTGGTCGCTCTTGATAGTTGTGATCGCTTTGATGGCAGTTTATCGCTTTGATAGCCTTCTATCACTATTATCATTCATGATCGCTTTGATGGCACTCGGTCGTTTGATAGTTTTTGATCACGCTTGATAGCTTTTATCGTCCGTTAAGCTTTTATCCATTTTGATAGCTTTGATCGCTCTTGTTAGTTGTGATCACTTTGATGGCAATTTATCGCTTTGATAGCTTTCTATAGTTTTTATCATTCATGATCGCTTTGATGGAACTTGGTCGTTTGATAGTTTGATCACGTTTGGTAGCTTTTATAGTCCATTAAGCTTTGATCGCATTTGATCGCCTTGCTAGCTTTTGATAGTTGTGATCACTTTTTGATGGCAATTTATAGCTTTGATGGCCTTCTATCATTTTTATCATTCATGATCGCTTTGATGGAACTTTATCGTTTGATAGTTTTTGATCACTCATGATGGCTTTTATAGTTCTTCAAGCTTTGACCAATTTTGATAGCTTTGATAGCAGTAAATCGTTTCGATAGACTTTGATTGCTTTGACGGCACTTGGTCGCTTTGATAAATTTAGATTGTTTTTGGTAGCTTCGATCGCTCTAGTTATCTTTGATTCACTTGTTTACTTTGATGGCTCTTGATCGCCTTGATGGAACTTGATCGCTTCTGATAGCTTTGATGACTCTTGATTACTTGGATGGCTCTTGATTACTTGGATGGCTCTTGATAGCTTTGATGGCTCTCGATCACTGATCGGTATAGATCGCTCATATAGCTCAATCTCTCAGGTCAACATGATCGCTTGGCACGCTAGCAGCTCGGTTGCTAAAGGGAGCGAGTCTATTGTTGCGGCGGGGCATAATAAAAATTGACTACTTTTCGAAAATAAATATCGATATTAATATATCAGACGATAATCCACGCTAATATGTAATGCCATAACGAGAAGACGAAGGTAAAACCTTTATTTAGCGATCTTCACAAGCTTTCGAGCTATCTGTCTTCGCATGTCTCTATGTATATGAAAAGGTTATTTGTTTTGCAAGATAGATTTCTCTAATTTACTGAATATATTATTATTAAACTTCTCATTTGCTTCGTTCTAAATATTGGGATATAGCTGTAAGACCTATTAATCGTTTGAATTCCTTTTTGTGAAATTACGAAAATGTCAAAAAGCCAGGTAAAATTAGGCAGCCCACTATTAACATGACAAAGTAATGTTACTTCTCTCTCTCTA
Organism: Cordylochernes scorpioides; assembly: GCA_030710605.1. Taxonomy (NCBI): domain Eukaryota; kingdom Metazoa; phylum Arthropoda; class Arachnida; order Pseudoscorpiones; family Chernetidae; genus Cordylochernes; species Cordylochernes scorpioides. The sequence continues at coordinate 30,704,418 of CP092864.1, forward strand.
TATATTTCTCTCTATATCTTTATCTTCAATAGAAATATGTTATTAAAATACTTAACGAGTTTTAAAAATGCTTAATTAAGATGGCGAAACTAGTTTCTTTTAAAACATTTTTCAGAAGGTAAATTACACAAAAGAAGAAATAATAGAAAAGAAGAAAAATCAAAATATTTAAAATGAAAGAAATGGAGTTTGTTAATAAAATGTCAACAAAGGAAATAGGATGCAGACATTTTTGTTAGTATTGAAAGGATCTGTTGAGCAAATCAGTAAAGAATATATATATTATTATATAAAAGAATATTCCGAGCAATGTCCGGAATTTGTTAGACTACATTTTGATCTGAATTTTTTATAGAAAAAAGGGATTATTACACTTCTCCAAAAAAAGTAAAATTATAATATTATCTTTTGTTCAAATATTTATTTTACAAATGCAAGCACAAATATTATGTCAATCAAATCTATTTTTAAATATAGCTAAAAATCATAAATTATACGCGGACACTTTAAAGCACTGCTTTTTTTGTCGGCCTATATAGAACTAATAATTGACGACATATAGAAATCGCTGAAATTGTATAGTCTCTCTTTATATATAGCTATAATTGCTTTTCTGGAATTCCTCTTCTTTCTAAACTGATCAGAGAATGGGGGTTATAAGGTAAGAAATGATTTGCAAGCCTGGCTTAAAAATCCAATATACACCAAGAAATTATAATTTTGTTCATTAATTGTACTCTAGTTAAAATATATATTTTCCTTCTATTTATGCAAAAGGTGTAATAAAATAATATATACTATACTGAAATATATTCTCATATCTAATTTATCATTTTATGCCAAAACACTTTTCAATAGAATATTATGGATAACTTTTTTAGATTATAAATATCACTCATTGACAAAACCTAAAGAAGTGGAAAGGCATTGATATCGACTGCCGTTTATTTAAGGAAACAGAAGCAATTTTGTTCATATTTATCTATCTCGTGTCTTCAATAAAGGTCACTGCAATATCTTTCACAGTTATTGTCTGAATCCCGATATACATGCTAAAAGGTACAAATTCCTTTTGTCCAAAAGTTTAATATTCAAATATTTGATATAGCGCCAATATGTAAATATATCAACCATAGGAATCACTCAAAGAAAGAGCGTGGTAAGAAGGGTTTAATAAGCAAGGTCCAATATGTTTTTATATGATTTATTTACAGAATATTGTTCTCGGCGTTCATCCATAACTATATGGTATATTGCCTATGTCTCAGAAAGTATTGCCTTAGTTCCTTTACTATGAATCACTTTATTTTGCCCAGACAATAACCCTGAAAGATATTTGATACACAGTGATCTTTATTGAAGGCACACGAGATAACAAAGTGTGAACAAAATTTACTCTGTATCTTAAAAAAAACAGACGACCGGCGACATCAAGACTTTATACACCCTCAAGTTTTGTCCATGAGTGTAAATATCGACAATATGAAATATATATTTTTTATTCGACCCCGAATAATAGTGTGTCATATTATCATAATTTATTTATCATAGTATATACTTTGATTAATTCTACTTTATTGTTGTCATTAAGTTATTGCACCCATTCTTCCTTTGTATTTCATAACGGTAACATATTTGGTTTGTTTCAGGTAAGCTCCATATTAAATTCCGACCTCATCCTTATGTAAGTTTACATTTATAAAAGTACAGTTTCTCGACAGAAAATATTCTCTTTTTTTTCACATTTTTTATTTTATTTAATTAAAATAGTATATATATAATATTTAAGTAAAAAGGCAGATATTGGATCAAAATATAATTTATTTTAACAATATTTCAGTTTGCTGAACGCCAACTTTTATAAAGGTATTATAACATTAATGTGTGTCAACAACCTAGGTGTAATTGTATTTGTGATTTGGTTTTGAATTAAAAAAATCGTTTAAAATTTTGCATATACAATCAAGTGCGCTAGCTACATCAACAAATGAATCTAAAAATATTTATTGTATTTCAAGTTTTCTAGATATTGTTTGAACGATTCTTGTAGATTTCTCTCGAGATCCAAAAGTGCGAATGGCACATTTCTATGATACACACAGACACGCGCACGCACGAATATATATATAATAAATCTATGAATTAAATATCCCCTATTATTTGAACTTTCTTGGAAATTATAAAGTTAAAGGAAGACTGACGTCCCAGAGATAGCCATGACAACCTGACGCCATATAACTTAACAACAGGAAAACATGGAACAGGAAATGTCCGACCTTTATTCCCGGTAGGAGGGAGAGGGAAACTCCAGCTAAAAATAGAGCCGGGGTAAAAGACAGTTGGGAAAGTAGAGATCAAAGTAAATGCAGCCGTACTGGGCAGCTTCATTGCTGGAGCCATGTCAGCACGGCTGTTTCTAGGGACGTAGTATTCTTGTGTCGCCACTAACCTCTGGAGTGTTTAATTCCTCACATCTCCATTTACATTATAACATATATATATTATAATGTAGAAAATTAGGAAAGACAAACTTCAGACTGACACGGCAATATTTCTGATGCACAAGCTCAAATTAAAATCTTGGAAATCTGTTCCTAGTAGCTTTGCATCCTTTCTCTTGTAGCGTGAAGAGAGGCTTTGTCGTCATATCGTCTATAGGGACATCGTCATCTCGAAAGAAAGCCTTGGCTTTGACACGGCGGTGGAATCCTGGAGCCAGTTTCGGAAAATGTAGATCGCAGCTTCCATGGCCTTAGCGTTTCTCTCCGACCTTAAGTTTGTTTTCCCTAATATACCCAGCATCTCCACCAAAATGTAAGGTGGAAAATTAGGAAAGACAAACTTCTTGTTTGTTTACAAACATTTAAATAAACTCAGACTTCCAATAAAACATTTATTTGAAAGATTCGATTTAATTCATTAGCACGAGTGCATTTCCTAAAATATTATTTTTATGACAATTATTTTTTTTAACGTTAAAAGGCAAGCCTCCCAATATTATCGATTTTTCTTTAAACTAATTTAATTATCATACGATAAAAAATATTGGAATTCAAATTTCAGTAATTTTCTTTGATTCCAGTGCTTTTAAAAGTGGAGGTAAACATTTTTATTCTGTGAAATAGTATTTATCAGTCATTGATACAACGTATGTTAAATAAATACCAGTGCACAATACAGCTATTTATGAAAAAATATGAATTTATTTTGCCTGAAATTTTACAAATTTCTTCAACATAATCTCCTTTTATTTCGCAACATATCGCTTTTATCTTCTGTTCCAGATATATTATGATTATTTAATAAACATATCTTATATGCTAGCATGATATTCACGATACATAAATTGTTTTACTACCTTAATACCTCCCAGAGTTTGAAAGCATTTTTTAAATCGCAGAAAGCCATCTCTTGAATTGAAAAATTACTTTATTGATTCAGATGCATGCACAAAAATATGTCTTGAACAAAATTAGTATGCATTCAAATTTATTTTAAATCTTTGTGTGTGAGTAAGAAAGATTTCCAAGAAATCCTCAATAAGTTTAAATAATGAGAAGATGTGACAATCCTAGTATGACAAGTTGGGTGACAGAGAGAGGACACACATCCCCGTGTCACCCTAATCAATTCAGGAAAGCGGCCAAGTCCTAATGAATCCCCCACGAAAAGAGAAGAAAAAAATGTCCCAGTTCATTACATGCGGAAACAAATTAGATGGGAGAGAGTTTAGGCTTAGGATAAAGTTGTTCTACAAATTTAAATACCACAGCCCAGCTGTCAAAATAAAACTTTTTTTATTTATTTATTTGGCTTTTTTTTTTATTGGCTTGTTTTTATACCAATTTGGAGAAAGGGAAAAGAAATATTGAGCCTCTCTCTCTTTTTTTCTGGAAAATATTTTGTAATTGAATTAGAACGTGTGGAATCCCTAAAGAAGAATCCTTTTGAAGACATTGGAGTATTGATTTCATTAGGTTGAATTGTTAAAGATTTTGAAAACTTTTTTTTTCAATAAAGAATCAACAATAAGTTATCGTTTATTGTGACCAATAAGTAAGCATTCAAGCCAAGTCCTAGAAGAGCGATTTGTCTCAAAATATTTCTTATTTAAAAGGTAAGAAAAGGCAATAAAAAGTTAAAAAAAGGAATCTTCTGATCGTGAAATTAAGAGTTTATGTTTGCTTGCGCCATCTGTCGAAATAAATCACAACTACTCGCTGATTTTTTAAAATTATTCTCGAATTACCCAAATACCATTTCTTGATTATTCAGGAAAGGTAACCACATTCTCGTTTCGGGCTGTTGGCACTCATCAGCGTAATGCAAGATGTACCTCAACGACCAAATATATTTTTTTATTTATTAATCAATAAATGGTATTTGGCCGAATATTAATAATTAAAAATCAACAGATTAATGTATTTATCCTTTTATCTCTGTCCGCAACACTCTGAGTAGCTTTATCCAGGTCCACGTATTTCAAAGGCTTTAAATACTTTTTTCTCTAAGGAAATATTGGGATGGCTTATTAATGGTGAACCTTTCCAGCGGTTTCGCTAATTTAATCTACAACCGTTTTTAGAGCTCTAATAGTGTATTGGACATGATGACAATTGTTCCGCCTTCTACATGCTATCAGGATAGTGTATTGGACAATTCTACTTATATATGCTGCCCGAAAGGTAAAATATTCGAAAAGGTATCCAATAAAACTACGGACAAAGGTATTTTACAGAGTAGAAGGATATATAAACATTTTCATCGAGTAATGCTCTTTCGCAAACAATAGGTACAAGGCCAGTTAGGCATAAATTAATTATAGTTCAATAACGCGCCATATACACATAAGAAAGATAAATATTTGCGCACGAAAGTTTATTTTAGACGTAAAACAAACTTCTACTGTCCCTACTGCGATGGAAAAATATTGGGAAACCCTCATTTTTCTATCTTCTATTCCGAGAGTCTAACTCTTGCGTTCATAATTGACCGCAGGAAATACAAATGGCTATAAGAATCTCTTCTTTGTCTTAAATTATAATTTGCTTTTTACATGAATGTTCGTTATATGGCAGTCGTGGTAAAGAAAATAAAACAGTTTAGATCATTATTGCTTTAATTTAGCTTAAGAAATATTTAAAACATAAATTGAGAAAAGTATTGCCTGATTTGAAGCGAAAGAATAACGAAAATGAAAGACTTATTTACATATCTACAAAAGAAGCCGGCCAACGGGAAATCTCGACAACTTTTATAATATTATCCAATTTCATTAATGCGGATACTGAACCACCTATATTACCCATTTAATAAACAGAGAAAATAGTCAAAAATAAGTTAATTTTTAGTATATCAATATTTTAATATATAATCAATTTTATGTAGATAATGATTTCAATTGTACCCCCTCCCCCACTAACATTTAAAATCTGTAATGACGTTTAGATGACCTAATAAAGATAGCTTTTCTTGTTCAATATTTTAATGGATATGTGATTTCGAGATCAAAATATAAAGGGCAACAATGATAGTTTCTAGACGATAAAAACATGGCGAAGGAAGACGAGTTTCTTTTATTGGTGCATTAGAGCAAGCTTTCGGGCAAAATCCAGGAAGAATCCTTTATCTATAAATGAACAGTTTCCTCTGACCCGTATACTCAGGCAGCGTTTGAATGAGGCTCACGTCAGTTTAAGCAGTTTAGGGATAATCAACAGTGCTAGAAGCCCTCCAATTGGCGGATTTGCATATCTGGGGAAAGGATGAATAATTTCTGAATCCAATATTCGCTTCAGTGATACCCATTAAGTTCGTCCATTTAATACACATATTCATTTATTTATTTGGAGAGTTACTCTATTTTAAATAATTAGATTTAGGTAGTAAGTTTATACCCAAACCATTTTTGATAAATTTTTAAAGTCTCCTTAAAGACAATGGTATCAAGCTATGTTTCTTCTCAGTCCACGGCTAATTCAATCTTGAAATTAGAATCCCTCCGTTTATTTAAGCATGTCAGATACCGTTTCTGTTTATTAAATATACTTTATTGAAGTCATATGATAATTATAAAGTAAAAATGAACTCGTAAACCCACATTCCAATTATTTTGCATTCTTAGTAAAATAACAGAGGAGAGATTTCCCCAGCTATATACAATTGAAGATTTGATATATTTATTCCGATAGATGGCGCAAACCATCAGCAACTTTAAGCTGCACGATAAGGAGATGCCTTTTTCATAAAATAAGTTTTTAGTCAAGAGATAGGAACTCTCTTCCAATAAATGTGTATATTTCTACTATCCTCAGAACTTATGGTTTTCTTGAATGCTGCTCATATTTGTATTTCTATATAAATTCAGGGTATATGAACGAAACAGTCCAATATAATAGTAAATCGATTTGTTAGATTATATTGGTGAAAAACCGCTGAAAGAATTCACACCCTGAAATATCTGTGAATCTCCCATTATTTAAAACGTCACAGTACGAGAAGTAAGTGAATTATTTTACATAAAAAAATACATTAAATATTGCTTGATTTCTTCTTCTAGTGAATTGATAAAAGATATAAAAAATGAAACTAAACGTCGAGAAAATTAAAGAAAAATCATCAATGAGTTTAATTTTTATAAAATGTCAAAGGCTAACGTGCTCGGGGTTATGGAAAAAATGAAAAACGTTGTTTGGTCGTCATTATGTCCTACGCAAGATGGAGTCGCGTTTTTTATTGAAGACACCATCGATTGGGCATCCTTCAACTCTTGATTTGGACTATCTTTAATGGAGCTTTCGTCGGGTTATAATGGAAGAAAAGAAGGAATCTGTACATCCCAAGTTGACAATAATGTGTCTTCAGCTGGGAAGCCTATTGTCACACTTTTTAGGACATGCGTAGAATTATTTTTGTAGATCATTTTTAAAAAGAAAAAACTATCATCTGTATATCTTATGTAGAGTTAGTTTAAATATTGAGAGAGAGCGAAGAAAAAACGGATAAAAATACAACATTTAATAGGTAAACTTAAAGAATTCTCCTTCACACAAGTTGATGGTTACAATTCATAAATTATACTAATTAAACTGTTAGATATCACCCATCCTACTCACCAGATATAGCTCCCAGCGAATACAACAACTTCCCTTTTTTTGAAAAAAAAAATTACTTTGAGTTCGACATTTTCTGAAAATAATTACGCTATTCTTTTCAAAAATGGCTATTTCAACTTTCTGATAAAAACCTCTACAAATCAAATTAATTATCAGAATATTACTGGTAATCACTCCATATTCCTTCTTCAAAATTCATGATCTAACATATTTCTCAAATAAAGGTTTAATAAACAGGCTGTAAACTTTATAATTTAATATGTGTCAATCCAGATTTTAATTTTCTATTTATTTATTTATTACAAAACACACATTATATCCTATGTGGATATTTGCCTGTAAATGTTTAATCTATTTTATGTACATAGTTTGATAATATATATATACAAAATATTTATAAATTTAGAGAGAGAGAGAGAAAGTTATTTAAATTTACATTTTAGAGCAATAAATTATACAAGAAATAAAGATTATTTACACACATATTATCAAAGGTCCAAGATTTTAATAATACATTTTTATAAACATTATAAAATTTAGTAACAATACGTGTATATATTTCAAATACTTTATATATTTTATTTCTTCGATATTTATTCACACGAGAGATTATCTAAAGGGAAATATTGCTCAGATGCAATTTATATTCAGAGATCGAATTTCTTGAAAAAGTAATATTCTTTTATAAAGACAATAAATGGCAGAAGGTCAAATAACTATTTGAATGTTTCCTTTGATCTAAATACAGGAATAAGAGGATTCGAGAGGATATACATTGAAATCTATCTTTATAGAATGTAATCCCAAATAAGAATAAGCTTATATTTATATATACATATGAATATATGTTATATGTATTTATATGTATTTTAAATGTTTACCGTAATCCCGTTCTCTTCCTTTCTTTCAAGATGGATTTCTGTCTAAGTTTTCTTTTGTTGTTGTTATGAACCCATCATTTATATGATGTTTTTATTAGAAATATAATCCTCTTTAGAACGACATTTGAAAATTATTCCACAAATGTTTCTTTTGAACGAAAAATCTAAATTTATTTAAAGGAGAAATAACAATTATTTCTAACCTTAGGGATGAAATATGAAAGTATGAATTGTAAAGAGTAATAATAAACGGAAAAATAAAGTGTCCAGGGATGGGAAACGAACAGAAAAATACTAGGTGTGTTCAAAAAGTATCGCGACTTTTGTGTGTTTTCAAATATTATTTATTTATTCATTAATACCTATTTTGTCCCATTCAAAGTAATCCCCATGATATATTATACACTTGTGCCAACGGTTTTTCCAATCTTCGAAGCACTTCAAAAAATCATTTAAAAAAAATCTTTTTCAGCTCCTCCTTCGATGCCGTCTTTATCTCGTCAAGCGTAGCGTAACGTCGTCCTTTCATGGGCCTCTTCAATTTAGGGAACAAGAAAAAGTCACAGGAGGCCAGATCTGGGGAATACGGTGGCTGCGGCATCATTAGTGTGTTGTTTTTGGCCAAAATGTCGCGCACAAGCAACGATCTGTGAGCAGGGGCGTTATCGTGGTGCAAAAGCCAATTTTTGTTCTTCCACAAATCCGGGCGTTTCTGGCGGATTGCTTCGCGAAAATTGCGCATAACTTGCAGGTAATATTCCTTATTGACCGTACTACCCTGTTGCAATAACTCATGATGCACCACGCCCCTGCAATCGAATAAAACTGTCAGCAAAACTTTCACATTCGACCGAACTTGGCGCGCTTTTTTCGGTCTTGGTTCGTGCGGCAGCTTCCATTGAGATGATTGAGCTTTGGTTTCCACGTCATAACCATAAACCCACGCTTCGTCACCAGTTATGACCTTCTGGAGCAAATTTGGGTCGTCGCGGACAGAGTCCAATATCTCATTTGCAATGTTCATGCGATGCTGTTTTTGGTCGCAATTGAGCAATTTTGGTACGAATTTCGCGGCGACCCGTCTCATGCCCAAATCATTGATAAAAATCGAATGGCACGAGCCAATCGATATGTTTAGGTCCTCAGCAACTTCTTTAACGGTGATTCGACGATTGGCCAATATCATTTTCTCCACTTCATCAATTTTTTCGTCTGTTGTTGAAGTGCTCGGGCGTCCGGCACGCTCTTCGTCGTTCACATCTTCTCGGCCTTCTGAAAACATTTTGTACCACCGATAAACGTTGCTTCGGTCCAAGGTAGCTTCTCCGTATGCCACAGTCAACATTCGGAATGCATCCGTGCACTTAATTTCGTTTTTCACACAAAATTTGATACAGGTTCTTTGATCCATTTTTAATAGGTAAAAATCGAAGACGATCCAAAACACCTGCAAGCAAACCAGCTGTCAACAATTAAGTGAACATTCAAAATGGCCGAGCTTGTCGGCATAAGTGAGAGACATGAGTACCAACATAAAGCCACAAAAATATCGAAATTCGAATATACGTAACCCGCGAAAATTCAAAAGTCGCGATACTTTTCGAACACACCTCGTATGTCCAGGGTAGCCTAGTGGATATGGCATCTGCCCGGTAAGCGGAACACTGTGGGTTCGATTCCCATCCTTGGACACTTTATTTTTGCATTTATCATTACTCTTCACAATGCATCCTTTCATACTTCATCCCTAAGGTTAGAAATAATCGTAATAAAGGAAGGAGCAGCTGGACATCCTGATGCGGTGAACTCCGAGACCTACCTTTCAGCAAGGGACCATATTAACAAATTAAAACTGCAACTGATAAGGAACCATAGAGATAGTTTCCATCATTCTTGGTACCAGGTAGAAAACCCCAAAAAAAACAGACCTTCTAACTAAACAGAAGGGAATCGACACAGTTGGCCAGATGGAAATCTGGTCACCTGCGCCCTCTAGTCTATAAAGAGGGAGCCAAAAGCTTTACCATGTGCACTAGGTGCAAAACTGAAGAGGCCACTCCCCAACTAAATTGCATTGGAAAGGACAAAAGATCCCTGTACAGAGAACCAAGAAGAGTTCTTGAGCTTCTTTACGAGCACGACTTCCAAGATCTTGTCTAATTTAGACTGAAAGGAGAGATAAGTGAAAAAAAATAAATAATCGTTATTTCTCATTAAAATAAATTTCGATTTTTCGTTCAAAAGAAACAGATGCGGGATAATTTTCAAATATCGTTCTACAATCATAAGCCGCATTATATTGTATTACAATCCTGTGTATCAATTAGATTACACAAATATAAATCTCCGAGAATAAGTTTCTTCATTACACTATTAACGAGTATACAAATTTTCGGGTTTTAAACGACCCTTCTACAGGTAAATATTTTTTTAGAAAAGAAAAAAAAAAACATTTTTTTGACCTGTATAAGATTCGTTTAAAACCCGAAAGCTTGTAAACTCGTTAATAGTGCAATGAAGAAACTTACCCTCGGAAATTTATATATTTTATAAATCTAATATGATGGTTTTAACTATTTTATCCAGATAATAAAACTATTTCAGGTATATATTGTTTAATAGGTCTCTCTAGGTAGCTGTAGAGGCGAGGCATGCGGTCTACGTATTCTTCTTAGATCACGAAATACGTGGTGCCACTGGAGACCTGCTAGCGATCTTCCATCAAACTCTACAGCAGTGGAAGAGACGCCATGTACATTTTCATTGTACATTGTTGTATATTTTGAAGATTGAGCAACCCATAATTAAAATTATTTAAAGAATAGATACATATATTGTATTTATAAGTATCTTTGTTATTTCAATATTTCGAGGGGCAACTCACCTCTCTAAATCCTCAATAAAAAGATGCAAGTTCTCCCTCGAAATATTGGAACAATAAAACAGCGTTGAGTTTGTTTTTGACACACATTAATATGTTATAATACCTTGAAAATGGTTGGCGTTCAGCCAACTGAAAAATTGGTAAATTAAATGACATTTTAATCCAATATATGCCTTTTTAATTGAATACTTGTATAAATCTAGGTATTTGAAGGCAATAAGATTGCTAATTCGGCTATATTATAAGGCATATAGAAATTATTCAAATTAAACGTCATAAAACAGACACCAATAGTGTAGAATGCACTAATTTATAATACTCTTTATACCAAACTGAAATATCTTCCCATTTGCATATGTGGTTATGAGACCTCGTCACCGACTCGAGTCCGCCATATCGAAGTTGAATTGAGGATAGTTTTTGTGTCTATTTTGAATGGAAGAGGTACTCATTTTTAACCTTAATGTATTTCAAGAAAAATTTTAATCTCAAGCTTGATCTTAAAATAGGTCTAGCTAGTTTGCCAGCTGAGCATCTCTTTGTCAAATTATGAAGATGTTATGAAGTCTTTGCGAACAAGTTGACAACAACCGAAGTCATAGTCACCGGTTAGGCGTTCAACAACTGGTATTGTTTTGTGTTAGACCCGAGTTAGCAATATACAAACACAGTCAATAGTTTGCGCATAGGTTTACTCTTATTTTGAAGGGAGAGGTGAGGTTTATCTCTATATAAACATAAATATATGTTTATTAATTTATCATTGTGCAGTAAAGGCAGTAGAAAATTGTTTAATTTTTAAAAGAAACATACGGGTCAAAATAGTTTATATTTCTTATAAAAGATGGAGCACAAATGCATCATATGATATTTGTTCTAAAAGAAAACTCTACTTGATGTATGAAAAAGAGAAATTGCTCTAAGCACATTACATATTTATATTTGTATGTATTTCTACTGTCCTCAAAGCTTGTGTTCATAGTTCATTTAAAAAACATTTCAGTATCGATATAAAAAGGAAAGCAGCAAATTGCAATATTACAGGGGTATGATAGATTAAACTGGCGAAACCGCTGGGAAAGTTCACCAACGATGAACCAGGCCCTTATATTAATTTATCATTGTAGTAAGGGCAGTAGAAAATTGTTTAATATCAAAAAGAATCAAACGCGTAAAAAATAGTTTCAAATTTTTTATAATATGGCGCGCTAATGCAGCATAATATTTATTGTTTGAAATGAAATATTCTACTTTAAAAAAATATCTCTACATTAAATTAAACGCCTATCTTTTGAATCAAACGTATTTATTAAAAATAATCCTCGTACATCACGCGGATGATTAGCTTACAAGGAGTTTGATTCCAAGAAGATAGGCGAAAAGCCTTGGCGTAATATTGGATTTTATTTTTAATAAATACAATATATATTTTTATTTAATATATATATCAGTGTATTTTAAATATATTAGATCCCTTTCTTACATTTTCTACGACGTTTTTTCAAGCAAATGTTCTCCCTCGATCTGTTAAACTCACCACCCAGAATCTTTCCTTCTGGCCTCGCTGTAGCAGAATTTAGATATTCTGTATATATATATATATATATATATATATATATATATATATGTTATATAATTTTTAAAAAATTAATAGAAATATAATAGAGATAAATGCATGTAAATATTATTTTATTTTATTAATCTGTTTAAAATAACTCTGTTGTTCTTGGCCACTAGATGGCGCCACCTTAAATATAAATAGATTGTTTTGTTTTTTTTAGTGTTGGTTAGGTAAGTTAAATTTTATTTTATATAGGTATGTAAATGGTGATATAGAATTAATTGTTAAAATTCTATATTTACTTAATTTAAAATATATACTTTTGCTCAAAGAGTTCAAAATAAACTACTTGAGACTGATTTTCTCTTTTTTAATTAAATTCAAGACGACTGAACCTTCAATTTTAACAAATCATTTTTTGGATTTACATAATTATAGAACAGCTAGCCGACAGGATTTGCCTAGTAATTCTCTCTAAAATGCCTCCGAAAATAGAAAAGCCAGTTGAGCAACAATCTTTTACGAGTAATTTTGATTTACCCAAATATGATGGACAAAATTTTGATGTTACTTCATGGTTAAAATTCTTTAATAAAAAATGCCAGCAAAACCATGTTGATGAAGACTATAAACTAAAAAATATTTCGAAATACCTTGATGGCGAAGCTTTTAATTTTTATATAGAGACATTGCAAGATATAGATGATTGGAGAGAACTAGAACAAAAATTACTTTCATATTTTACAGTTAAGGACTCTAACCTATTTAGTAAATTTTTAAATTTGAAATATAATGATAAGGATGATCTTGATAATTACTTTAAAGAAAAATCTTCATTGGCAAAGAAGCTTAATTTGGATACACCACTTTTATTAGAAGCTCTTACAGAGGGGATGCCAAATTACCTGAAGAAATATTTAATTGCAGCAAGAGTTAAGGAAACCTCAGATTGGATTAGAATAGCTACTCAATTAAAATACTCTACCAATCAAGAAAAACAGCAACCATCCACAAGTAATAATGATAATAGGCAGAATTTTCAAAATAGATCATACTACCCAACAAGGTCAAGGTTTAACCCCAACTCTCCTCCAGGTCTACAACTCCAACCACCTCCAAGGTCATCTCCAAGATTAACCACAGCTCATCACCAGGAAGCATCCAGCAGGTCAACCAATTTACCACCCTACCCCTGCAAAATCTGCTCTTCCCATCAACTACCTAACCAATACCACTTCCACCGAGATTGCCCACTCAACAAACATGAGAAAGGACTGCCAACCAACAACCATTCAGAACCTCCAAACCCAGGTAGAACTTTACTATTATTTTCAGTACTCATAAATTATGTTTCACTACCTTGTGTACTTGATACCGCCTCATCTATCTCCATCATGCCCTCAAAATATTTAAATCGCATTCATTACAGAATATTAGATAATTCCCCAAATGTAAAAATAGGTCAAGTAGAAGGTTTTAGCTATCCCTTATGTAAAATATTGGTTAGACTTACTTTAGGAAAAATCACTAAATATCAGGAATTCTTTGTTTGCAATAGCTCAATAGAATACCTTATCCTAGGTTTGCCAACTTTCTATAATTTTTTCTTACAAATTGATTTTTCAAAAAGCCTACTTTTCAAAATTATAAATTTTTATACTCTTTTAATCCTAAAACTAATAATCATAATTCCTTTGTAACCACTCTATGTATTCCAGACCCATACTATGTTAAAAATTCATCTCTTTTAAATATTGACCCATTAAGTAATTTTAATTATTTTAGTATACCAAATACAAACGTTAAACATATAGATCATAATTCAAATCCCATTATTGATTCTAACTCATATCATAGTATGCAAATTCCATGCCCTATTGTCAATTATAACTCATATTTAGACCTTAGTAACTTAGATATTAACCCAAATTTCTCAATTCAAACAATTTCAGATATTTTGCATAAATATAAGAATGTTTTCTCTAAGCACAATTTTGATATAGGATACATAAAGACTAACCCAATTTGCATATCTCTTTTAGATAATATTCCCATAGCACAAAAGCCATATAGGACATCTTTTTACAATAATGCTGAAATACAAAAACAAATAACTGAATTATTAAAATATGACATCATTAGACCTTCATCTAGCCCCTATAGTTCTCCAGCATTATTAGTGACAAAAAAATCTGATGCCCCAAATCACCCCACAAGACTCTGTATAGATTATAGGAAACTTAATCAAAAAACAGTTCCAGAACATACACCAATTCCACTTATAGAACAAATTATAGATAGGTTATCACAGTCAAAAATATACACTATTCTAGATATTAAAAATGCATACTGGCATATACCCATAGATGAAAAAGATAGACATAAAACTTCCTTTGTAACACAATTAGGATGTTATGAATGGAACAGACTTCCATATGGTCTAAAAAATGCACCTTCACAATTTGAAAGGATTATGAAGTCAGTTTTCACTAAGCATAATATACAATATGCCCTAAATTATTTTGATGATATTATTATACACTCTAAAACTTATGAACACATTAAGCATTTAGATGACATATTAGGTATATTCGAACAAGAGGATATAAAACTGAATCTCAATAAATGCAAATTTTTACAAAAAGAAATACAATTCTTAGGATACACTATTAACTCAGGAAAATATACACCAAATAACACAAATATTGAAGCAATTTTAAAATTAAATAGACCATATAATATTAAAACCTTACAGAGATTTTTAGGCACCATAAATATTTATAATAAATTTATTCCCCACTATGCGCAAATTAGGGCACCTTTGAATGAACTTTTGTTAAAAAATGCTCCTTGGCTATGGAGTGCAAAACATGAACAAGCCTTCCAAACACTTAAAAATTCACTCATATCACAGCCTGTACTATATATTTATGACCCATCAAAACCATGTCATTTGTTCACAGATGCATCAAATCTAGGAATATCAGGTGTCCTTAAACAACCTGATGAACAAGGCATTTTACACCCCATAGGTTATTTTTCTAGAAAACTACACCCATATGAACAGAATTACACTGCCTCAGAAATTGAAACATTAGCAATAATAAATTCAGTACAAAGATTTCACACATACATCCACAACATTCATTTCACCTTACACACAGATCATTTACCTCTAAAATGGCTTAAAAATGTAAAAAACCCACAGGGAAGATTATTTAGATGGTCATTACTTCTCTCACAGTATGACTTTGATATAAAACATATAAAAGGGTTACACAATATAGAAGCAGATATGTTATCTCGATCACCAGTTTCACACTATTTAACAATAAATGAAATAAAAGAACACCAATTTACAGAGCATATTAATAGTAATAAAATTAAAATTCAAAATGGCATTTACATAGTTAGAAAAAAAGGTTTTAATAGGGCATATGTACCACAATCACTTAGGCAAAAATTATTACATAAAGTACATACAAATCATGGACACATTGGTACAACACAAATGACAAAAATATTATTTCCCTATTATTATTGGCCATATATGACAAAAGACATTGCTAATTTTACAAAACACTGTGAAACATGTCAATTTAATAAATCAAGAGACAATAGGATTATTTATGGACCTTTACAACAAATGCCAATAGCCACACACCCAAACCACATTTTTTCTCTTGATACAATGGGAGGATTGCACAATTATGGGACTACAAAACACAGCATTCATATGATAGTAGACCATCATAGTAGATTCTTATGGACTTTTCCAACCAAATCTGTATCAACTGATTCTTATATTACCTGTTTAAAAAACTTATTCCAAATTAATAAACCTGAAATATTGATAACTGACAGAAATGCAGCTTTTCTTAGCAATAAATTTAAACATTTTTTAGAAAAAAACAATGTTAAGCATCTACTCACCAGTGCACATCATCCAGAAACAAATGCTAAGGTAGAAAGGTTAAATTCCACTATCATTAATAGATTAAGATGTGAATACAATAGTAGTTTAAAATTCCTTGGACAAAATACATTCCTAAAATTACTGAAAGCTATAATACAACAATACATACAATAACAGGCTTTACTCCTAAATTCTTATACTATGGAATACAACCACAGTATATAGAACATACCACTGAAAAACATACACCAATAGAAGATGCAAGAAAATTATCAATTGAAAGAACTATAAAATCACATGAACATAGTAAGCAGCTCTATGACATTAAACATCCAGAACCCATTTTTAAAGTAGGAGATCAAGTATTGGTAAAAACTTTTATTTATCCAAACACAGGTAAATTAACCCAAAGGTATATAGGTCCATTTAAAATTTTAAAACAATTTTCCCCAGTAACATATGAAATAGATAAGCCTAATATACCTCAAAATAAAAAAACTGAAATTATACATTCTAATAAACTTAAATTATTTTATCCTGAAACAGACTTTTTACTTCAAGATAACACTAACATAGGAAATAACTCAATTTTAACCCAAAATTTCAACCAAAAATTAATAGATATTGATGACAACCCATGTTTTTTGCAGGAAGAACATATTTTAGATATGGACAATAAAGAACTAATTTCAACACCAGCACTATTACCTACAAAATACATTTGATTTTTATCTAAATACTCTATTATTTTCATAATGTAAGTTTTACTATTTTTTGAACAATTAATTTCAATACATTGTGTGTAAATAGGCTATTTTCTTTTGCGTAATAATCTTTTGAAATCTAATTCATATTTTGAATACCTTTTATTTGTGTCTGCCTTTAAATTTTGTATATAATTTTCATTATTATGCCATATATAATTTGCATACATGTTGTATACATCATATTTTAAAAATATTATTTGTTTATAAACAAACTAATTAAACAGAAGATTTTTGGGTATTGATTTTTATTGTTTAATATTATATTCTATTTTGTAAATTATTTTCCTTTTATTTTGACACCCTATATAAGTCTTTTTCATGGGGGGGAAATGTTATATAATTTTTAAAAAATTAATAGAAATATAATAGAGATAAATGCATGTAAATATTATTTTATTTTATTAATCTGTTTAAAATAACTCTGTTGTTCTTGGCCACTAGATGGCGCCACCTTAAATATAAATAGATTGTTTTGTTTTTTTTAGTGTTGGTTAGGTAAGTTAGATTTTATTTTATATAGGTATGTAAATGGTGATATAGAATTAATTGTTAAAATTCTATATTTACTTAATTTAAAATATATACTTTTGCTCAAAGAGTTCAAAATAAACTACTTGAGACTGATTTTCTCTTTTTTAATTAAATTCAAGACGACTGCACCTTCAATTTTAACAAATCATTTTTTGGATTTACATAATTATAGAACATATATATATATATATATATATACTTTGCTTCATCTGAAATGGTCATGTGAGCGCGGTCAGGATGTCTTTTTTGTGCTCCTTGTCAGGATATGCCTTCTTTATTATTAATATCAACACCTGACCTTTTTATTTTATTTTTTTCATTATTTTTTTCATATATATATATATATATATATATATATGAAAACAATAGAAAAAAGGTCAGGTGTTAATATTAAAAATAATGAAGGCATATCCTGACCAAAAGCACATATTCTATTTAGATGGCAGAGCTCCATCTAGTGGCCATCAGGAAACAGTAAAAATCAATTTTTAGTTGATTTCTGTTCCACTATATGGCGCTCTGTCATCTAAATAATCACATGTGCTCTGGTCAGGATATGCCTTCATTATTTTTAATATATATATATTAATTAAAAGGAATATTTTGGGGATCGAATTAAAATATTTTATTTACTTATAAATCCCATATTTCGCCTATCTTCGTCAGGGTCTCTTCTTATTTTTAAATATTTTGATTAACCACGCGATGTCTTCACGCGACGATATTTAAAATATTTACAAAACAAACTCTGTGATTAAATCTTTTAAATATATATACTCACATTTATATAAGTATAGACTATATATGTACATTTATAAATATTATATTTTAATAAATAAATAAGAATGTTAAGTAGATTAGAACTGTAAATATGTGTGACGGAGGGATGTTTCTATCGATACAATTGCTTTATTTCATTGATGTCCAACTTTCTAGAAATAGTCTTGAATGTTATTCCTGAATATTGTTATATATAATTTCTGACTTTTAAAAATTTGGTATATGAATATACATATATCCTCTCTATCTCTGCAATCGGTAGAGAAATTCTTTGGGAAGGTATTCAAGAAAACTACGAACATACATAAACTTTGAGGAAGAAAATCCACTAAAAGAGCTTCAATTCAATATCATACAGAATATATTTTGCCATCAAATATAAACAACTAATTTTATAAAATAAATAAAGCTTCCAGGGCTAAGTTTCTTGTATAACCTTTTATTTTATTGATTTCGGACTTTTGTTAACGTGATACTCCCGTTGAAGGACTGACAAGTCCGGAAGCTTGAAAATAAAAGGTTATACAAGGAACTTAGCCCTGGAAGCTTTATTTATTTTTTAATAAACAAATAATATTTATCTTTTATTTCTCTATTAATGTCCTTTATTAACCCAGTTTCCTGAAGCGGAATTTAACTCTATTTATTAAAACCAATTTCTATATAAATATATACTTCAAATTCTGCTGTTTAATTCAGGTTAATGAACCACAATAGGATTTATTTAGAATTACTGTGATGGAAATTAATAGCCTCCAACTATTTGGTATAATCAGACGGAATTGAATTGCATTTGTAAAATAATCCGTCGTTTGATAGTGTGGCCACTTCAAATATTAATTAACTCGCTGTAAATCTATAACACGTTCATTATATTTAGGTCATATATCTGCTATAACATACCTTTCAGTTAGAATTTATTGTATTTGTGTAGGCAATGTATGATAGGTGTCTCTTTTCATTCGTTGGCTGATTGTTTTTATGTAAGTCTCTTCTTCTTCTTTCTTATCTCTACTCAATCATATTAGGGTATCAAGCTTGCAGGGCTTGGAAATTTTGATGGTGTGGATAAGTAGAGCTCATCAATGGATGAATCAAGACAGTCAATAATATATTTTGGGGTTGCAGGGGTTTAGTGCAGGCGTAATTGCAGGGTTTGTACTTAGTACATAATGGGAAAACCTTGCAACCATTCTGGAAAGTCATTGTCCGTAGATGAAAAAGACTTAAGTCTGGAAATCAAAACCTGTTGTTCTCTTGGGAGGACAGAACCGGTGTTTGTCTCTCCTTCTGTTAACCAGTCATGTGCAGCATTAGATTTCTATCCCTTAAGGAATTTTCCCTATAAGTGACTTCAATCAACCAATCAACGTTAAGTTCCCTAGCTAAACAGCGTTAAGTGATTTTTTTGCTTAGTGGTTGCATCGATAAACAAAGTTATATCTAAATATAAGATCGTGAGGTCAATTCTAGGAGGTTCTTTTTCTCTCAGTTTTTATTTTTTATTTTTGGAAATATTGAGCATTTTTATTCTTTGTAATTTTATCTGTAATTTTAAACACAAATTCAGTACAAATCTGTATTGAAAGAATTGTTTTTCTATTAAGCTTCTTTCTCTATTATAGGGATCTGACCCTTGAGATATTTTTTTTTTCTGTAATGGTAAATCTCCAAGAAAATCATCCCTGAATGAAATAACTGAAAAAGGCCATCTTGGGAAAACCTGATGTAGAGAAGGCAGATAAATATCTCTCTTCCTTAAATTCCATTCGTATATTTATATAAAGTTGCTGGAGGATGATAATCATGAACCTAAAGAGACGCATCTCTCCCTTTTATTAGGCATGAGACTGATACAATATGTCTATCACACTAGTAAACAAAACTTTATTATCGGTGATAAAGAATTACCAAAACATCAGTTCATGAAATTTCAGACAGAAAACCCAACCTGTATACCATGGCTTCGGGATGTTCCCCTCCTCAGCACAGTTCTTTCGTAGAATGTTATGAGATCGAAGCCGCTCCTGTACTTATAAGGGCTATAGCTCGAATTCATAGTATATTAATTGTTGGGTTTTTGTCTGAATTTGACAAAACTATTAAAATGTTTCTTACTAGTGATAAGCATAATGCATCGAAAAATGGTCAGGTGTTGATATAATAATAAAAAAAAAGGCATATCCTGACTTTTCACATGATCATTTTAGATGGCTGTGAACAAAATTGCCTCTGTCTCCTTAAAAAAAAAAAACAGACGACCGTCGGGATCCAAAATATGAAACTTTCTTAAATTTCGTCCATGAGTTTTATATGTATATTCAAAACATGAAAAATATTATTTATATAAATATATTCTATTGTTGTTTTTGTCGTGTCCAATGAAGAGCCTCAGATGTCCCCGTACATCCCTATCACAGCAGCAGCAATGTCTACTATTTCGGGTGTGTAAAGCTGCTGCTATGGGTTCATATCAATTTTCTGCAAGGCTGCGGCCATTGCTGGGCATGAGAATATGTGGGTAGAAATATATTCTATTCTAACATATATTGTTCATATAATATTATATTTTTATATAATGTTCACTATTTATTCTTAATGTGTGTAGTAAATATTTGAAAACTTGAAACGAAATATGTTGAAATGAACACACACATACACACTTTTTTTCTCTATTCTCAAAATTCATAATAAATATCTTATACTTTTAAAATAGAACAAATAGAACTATTCAAACGTTATCCCCTTATTTAAAAATAGAATATTTTAAATACATTCTAATTAATTTTCTCTCTCTCTCTCTCTGTATATATGAATGATTAAAAAACTCGCCTGCTATTAATTATTTTTAATCCTGTGCTTTATATTTATTTTTAATTATCAGTAACACAAAACTCTATCAGATGTAATTTAACGCTTGTATAGTTCTAAGCTTATTTTAAAACCATTTTATCTAAATACAGTTAAACCTGTCTATAGCGTCCCCTCTAAATAGCGCTTCCCTCTCTATAGCGCCCGATTTTAAATACGTAGTACGATGCGATTTACATTAAAAGTGACTTGTCTATAGCACCCACTCTCTATAGCACTCTATTTTGGTGAGTCCCAAGAGGGGAGGCTATAGACAGGTTTAACTGTGGAGGCACTACCTCCTGCTCCAGCGCCCCCTGCTCCATCTCCAGAGGTGCCAAGTGTTGGTCCCGCGGCCCACACTTCGCCCCGTCGGTTCACTGAGCCTCAGTCTGCTGGGCCGGCGCCGCCTACTCCCCATGTGATGAAGTCAGCACCAGCCGCAGTAGTCCCACCGCTACTAATACCTACCCCGATGACCCATGAGCTCCTGACCGCTCCCCCACCCCCTATAGCTCTCACTCCTGAGGGCGATGTGGACATAGAAAAGTTACTCATCCGATTGAAGGATCGAGAATTCCTGCACTCCATATATAACAAGAATAATGTGGTCAGAATGGATATCATACTCGCGGTCTATTACGAAGAAGAAACGGAGCACCTCCTCGGGCTAGTCACGCCTGAAGACAAGATTCTTCTCGACAAATTCTTCGACATTATCATCAAACATGTTCCGAACATGAACTCCCCAAATGGCAGGGATCTGTCTAGATTCAAGGCGGCTTTAAGCTCCTGATCCGGACGTGCCCTCGGAGAGGGCTACGTCGATTGTATATATCTCTTCATTCCTACCATTATTATTACCTTGTAACTCCCTTTGAGTGTAAAGATTGACGAGATGTCAATAAAGTTGTTTAATTGTCAAAACTGTATATTTATGTTCAAATATTATATATTATTTTATTTATCTCAACACAAGATATGTTGAAGATTAGATACACTACCTCTTCAAAAATATACTCTGATTTGAATGGATTAATAATAATGCATCAATATTTAGAATTGGCTGCATAGATTTAACTTACGCGTATGTAAACATATAAATACATTTTCTCGCCTAAATATATAATTAATATTATACAACTAATTTTAGTTCACATTAATTATTTAGTTTTTAATTATCGATAGTTTAGGTAAACACACTTTATAATACTGGTAGTGAAGTAAATTTTTCAAAAATCTCTTTGGTATGAAAACAAAGATGGCGTCCAAAATTAATTAAAAATGTCCAAGTTAATAATAGGGTGCCAAACAATCAATATGGGGATGGAATCTTCTGCTTCAATTTGGACCTCACATTAATTTCTTCCACACGATGTCCATCAACCAGAATGTCACGGAATAATAAGAAAAAAATGATTTACCGTCAACTTCTGCTAGGAAGAAAAAAAAAAGATCCTACGTTCTCAGGTAGATGGTCTAAATGGGTTATCTCTTTTCTCTACGAGCGCTGATGAAGAAAAATGGCGACGATACCGTGAATAATTAAACTGTACCTCGACTTCAATGAGTTTTTTTTTTTATAGAATGGTGAGTGATTCTGCGGAGAAGATAATTTGAAGGCAATGTTCCAACTTTCTCATTCCTTCTGAAATAATTGAGAATTATCTTTGATAGTTTGAAATATTTGCCCCAGTGATAACGATTTTTTTTTTTTTTTTACCACAAAATTTTCACTGAATATTTATCTAGGTAAAGGATAAAATTTACGTTTTGTCATTTGAACTTAAGAAATTTTATAGATTTCACTCAAACGTCTTTGAAAATTTTCTTACATTTACACTATTTTGAATTAGGTGAATAGTTTTCATTTTAAATTTGTAATTATTATTTCTATATTAACTCCATCTATGCTTTCTTCTTGTGGTGAATCTGTATAAGATCGGTGGTCTCAATAAATCTGTATATGTGTGTTATTATTCTCACATATTTGTGATTAGGCTTTTTTAATAGGGATTTAGTGTTCTTAAAGTTAATAGTATGATTCATTTATGATGAAATTGTTTGTTTTTTTCGCGTACTTTTATGAATCCTTTACTCAGATAGTGTCTAGTATATATATAGATATGATATTGACTAAAATAAACTCTTCGAGTTATGGGTTTTAATAAGATATTTATATACAAAAATATCTTATTAAAACTCATCTCGTCTTTTGTTTAGTTATCAAAAAAGCCTGTAGAGGGACGTCCGAAAGCTTGCTAATAAAATTCGCACAAGATACCCCTCTTCAATTTCCGTTTTATTTTTTTTATAGATATGATATAACGATTGCCAAGGCTCTCAAAGACATATATGAGAATGTTAAAAATTCCATTTGTATTTTTTTCAACTAATAATCATGTTTTATATGTGTGTGTCGATATTATACATAATTATATCTTTTCGAATTTTTATATTTAATTTACTTCAGGGAAGTAAGAGTAGTGGAGTAAGGTTTTGTCATGAAGTCGTATATTAATTTACATTGTTAATGGAAGAATAATTCTTTGATGTTATATATAGATGAATTCAAGGTGATACTTCATCAACCTTTATAAAAAGTTCAAAGAAAAGGAAAAAATGCTCCAATGGCCCCCGAATTTTGTAAAAGTCCAACCCCTCCAGCGAGTGCAAGTAACCAAACGGGGCTCTGGCACATTTGTAAGTGCAAAGTTGAACTGCTTTACACATGTATAGACATGTGGTGCACTTACAGTAAAAGCAGTCGCTAACTACCCACCATGATTACCATGGCCTGTACCACATGTACTAGGGATAAGCAAAAAAAAAGTTTAAATAACAATAAACCTTTATAAAAAGATGTTTATAAATTCTTAATTTAAATTAATAAAAATTCAACCTACAATTATGGTATTCGCTAAATAGAGATATAAGAAATTTTGTCGTCATCATACTAGATTTCTTCATATTGGTACAGGGTTTCTCCTTTCTTGATATTTCACATATATAGACTCTTTCTATCTTAAATATATATACAAGGTATGTCCCATAAGTTCCCGGACTGGGTCCATAAAAAAATAAATAAATGAAAAATGTAAATAAATTTGACAGTTTATTATAGAAAAAATATCTGGCAACACGGTGGTACCAATATCGAGGCGGTACGTGCGCGCGCACCAAAGTTATTCTAATTTATTTAAAGGTTACACCTTGCGCTGCGGCGATTTTACGATGGAACAAAAATTGAAGCAGAGGATTTGCATAGAATTTTGTGTGAAACTTCAAATATCAGCAACCGACACTTTTGAAATGCTTAATAAAGCATTCCCCAATAACGCCCCAAAGAGAACAACTGTTTTTGAATGGCATTCTAGATTTAAAGCTGGCAGAATTTCCATTGAAGATGATCCTCGTCAAGGACGCCCAACATTTCAAAGGACCAATTAAAATGTGCAAAAAATCACCGATTTGATAAAAGAAAATCCTCGAACCACTTTGCTGGAGCTAGAGCAAGACACAGGCATCTCTAAAACAACGATTGGAAGGATCGTAACCGAAGATTTGAGGCTCAAAAAGACTCCTGCAAAATTCATCCCAAGACTCCTCACTAATGAGCAAAAACTGTGTCGGCTTGCAACCTGAGAGGACATGCGGGAAATGACAAGAACGGATCCGGAATGGAAAGACAAGATAATCACAGGCGACGAGACATGGGTCTATGGCTATGACCCTGAAACCAAGCGTCAATCTGCCGAGTGGAGAGGTCAGGGTGAGCCTAGACCCAAAAAATCCAGGATATTGAAATCCAGAAACAAGGTGTTGCTGGTCGCTTTTTTGGATAACAAGGGCATTGTTCATCACGAGTATCTTCCTGCAGGCCAAACAGTTATTAAGGAAATGTATTTGAGCATTCTTCGCCGTCTAAGGGAAGCGATTCGAAAAAAAAGGCCAGAAAAATGGACTAATGGTGACTGGATCCTACACCATGACAATGCCCGCCCTCACACAGCGCACTTGGTGACGAGTTTTTTGGCGAAAAACGGGACAGATATCCTACCTCAACCACCCTATTCCCCAGACATCGCACCAAATGACTTTTTCCTGTTCCCCAAACTCAAAGCAGTTCTAAAAGGAAGACATTTTGACACCAGGGAAGACATAATAGAAAAATCGCTGCTGGCATTGAAGAGCATTCCAAAAGATGCCTATAAAAACTGTTTCGACAATTGGGAGAAACGATGGCGCTGGTGCGTTGAAGCAAGGGGGGATTACTTTGAAAAGTTTTAATAAAAAAATTTTAAAAAAATCTTACCTTTTTTTTTTTTATGGACCCAGTCCGGGAACTTATGGGACATACCTTGTATATATATATTTTGCTTATCCCTAGTACACGTGGTACAGGCCATGATAATCATGGTGGGTAGTTAGCGACTGCTTTTACTGTAAGCGCACCACATGTCTACACATGTGAAAAGCAGTTCGACTTTGCACTTTCAAATGTGCCTGAGCCCCTTTTGGTTACTTGCACTCGCTGGTGGGGTTGGAATTTTGCAAGAATCGGCGGCCATTGAGGCATTTTTAAGCAGAAAAAAAGTGTCCAATGCGGGAATCGAACCCGGTTCCTAGTTGTCGAAAACCAAACGGTTTAACCAGCCTTCCACCGACCTCCCACCTCAAATATGAAGATAACTAAATCTATATTATAGATGGGAAACAAGCAGGACTATAACTAAATAGGTAAACGAGGTATTAAAAGAAAACTTATGAAGCCACAACTCTTTTTATTGACTTGATTAAAAAAGCTATCAAGCAAGCCTTTTTTCTCCTAACTAAAAACGTATAAACAAGGTAATGGAGAGAGATATTACTTGTAATCTCTTTCCATTACCCTGTTTATATGTTTTTAGTTAGCTGAAGAAAGGCTTGCCCAATAACTTCTTTAATCAAGTCTATAAAAAGAGTGGCGGCTTTATTTTAATTTGTCAAAATCCACAATTCCGTAATTATGAAACGCGGTATTGTAGAAGAATTGTTAACCATGCCAGAGTCTAATTTCCTCGAATTCTCTTATTTCTTGATAACCTTGGAAAACGTTCAGATGGACAATTGGTGTATTCCCCAGGTAGCTGGAGAAAAATATAAATTATTTCCTTTTGAACATACACATTTCAATTGATTTAAATACCCTGGATATATGTTAAATATTACAACAGGTTTCTGAAGATGAGTTGTTTTCATTGCATACAAAATCTCGCCTAATATATAAATTTATATCTACATATATAACTAGTTAGTATGTCTAATGGCGTTTGTTATTATTCGTTTTAAGAACTCCTTTTGAAGGGCAGAGATGCCCGAAAGCTTGATATTACATTAACAAAAATAAAAAGAAACTTATCTCCAGAATCCTGTAATAGTATTTAATTAACACACGCATTTATTTAGGATTGTGTTCCGGGGAAAGACACAATCAATAGGTTATTCTAGTACTAAATGAAATGCTGGAATCGTTTATGTGAAAGAAAAATGGCTTTTTTAAAAGGTATAGCAATATGCTTGCGTAAGGTATGTTTCAGTAATCTAACAAACTAGTCATTTTTCTTCTACTAAATGATTCTTTCCTGTGTTTAGATAAGAAAAAAATCGAGAAAACATAGAAATCCATTTTGAGATAATTTATCAGGAATGTCAATCGATCGAATTCTTCTGGAAGTGCAGGTATTGTTCCGTCAGCTCTTAGTGCCAATTTACAGCCAGACTTGTCAGACATTACTACATTTTTGGAAATCTCTTTTCACTTTATCAGAACTCCTTGACAATTTCTATTATATTGTCACTTGGAAAATTAGGGAAGACCAACTTCGGGATGAGACAACAATTTATTTCAGGCAAGAACAAACTATGAAGGATATACAAAAGATAAGGAGAATGAGGAAAGTTTACAGAGTAGTAAACTTTTTTTTTGCTTATCCCTAGTACACGTGGTACAGGCCATGATAATCATGGTGGGTAGTTAGCGACTGCTTTTTTTACTGTAAGCGCACTACATGTCTACACATGTGAAAGCAGTTCGACTTTGCACTTACAAATGTGCCAGAGCCCCGTTTGGTTACTTGCACTCGCTGGTGGGGTTGGACTTTTGCAAGAATCGGGGGGCCATTGGAGCATTTTATTTTTTTTTTAAACAGAAAAAAGTGTCCAATGCGGGAATCGAACCCGGGTCATAGTGGTCGAAAACCAAACGTTTAACCAGCCTTCCACCGACCCCCGTAGTAAACTATAAACATAAAAAAATGATACTCTGTTAATACTAGTGTAAAATAATAAATGCTTGCAAAATAATAAATACTCCGCTACAATATATTTCGGGGGAAAGAGGGAGGGGTAGAAGGTTAAAAATAATATAAAATTCTATTCGAATTCGGTTACTATTATAAATTAGCCTAAAACACACTGGTATTAGAAATAACACGAAAATACGAATAGAAAATAGGTATTATATGTGGTGTCTTGTCCATTCTCCCATGGAAAGGGGGAGGTGTGCCATTTCCCCGTTAGTCAGCTACATTTCAGAGTTCCCTGTTCACGGTTACCGTAGCGGCTCACGACACCGTACTTCACCCTACAGGGCAGTCTCTTACTTGTGCTGCTTCTCCCTCCTGCCACGTAGAGGAGGACTTCTGGGCAGGTAGGTATTATATAAAACTTCTTCTTCTTCTTTCTTATCTCCACACTGGGTGAAGTAGAATGGTCTGCCTTTGTCATTAAGACTGGGAGCACTACTCAGTGGCAGGCCGACTTAGCTCCAAAATAAATGGCCGCCTCTGACATGAGGAACAGACGCCATGTGCAGCCGCTCCTAACATGGAGTACAAACGCTGCTCATCCTGCATTCCTGGATTAGGAGCCCTTACAGGGTACTATCAGCCGGGCCAGCTGAGCCCAGGTTTTTTAGTGAGCTTGTTACTGCTCCCCCTCCTCCTTTTTCATCCGGGCTTGGGACCAGCAAGGGCGGAGTTATATAAAACTTATTTTATGTCTACTGGGTACATTGATGTACACTAGTGGACACAAAATTCAAGATAGTTAATATATATGGTAAAGGAGATTTCCGAGGACACATCAACATTCTCTGCGCGCCAACGTCTTTTATTGCTACAAAATGAGAAAAACGATAAGCTTTCGTGGAGAATATTTTTGGCCTATATCTGTGTCTTTCAGAAGTTTAATCATTTTCAAAAAATGATGGAGATCTTGAAAAGAGATTCTCCGAAAACATAAATTTATCGTTTTTGCGCAGCAATTAAATAAGTTGGCATTAAGGAAACTATTTGTGTTGTATTAATATAGATAGAATTTTTCTAGGAGGAAATTGATCTATGAAATCATATGGCGAGGCGCCATAAAAAAGGAGTCAAAACTAGACGCTATCTATTGATCGTCGCCGCAATCTAGCGGCCTCAGATCGGTGACAAAGCCACAACACCAGCTTTGGCAAACTGAGAAGAGTCCACCTGGAGACCATGATTTCGACGCTTATTTTGACGGGAGATGCGCCATATTCTTATATATATGTTATAAATAAAAATGAATAGAGATATTTGTTGAGCAGTCGTGGCAATGATTAAATAAAATCAGTTATCAAATTAGATTTACTTGAACTTATGGAATATATAAAAAAAAACATGGTTTGATAAAAGTACTGCCTGGCTTAAGGCGAGTAGAATAAAGAAAACAAAAATTATTTACATAATGTACAAAGGTTTTGAGCCGGCCATTTGAATAAAACAACAACGAGTTTATATATGCAAAGCGTGACCTCTGGCGGTCGATTTAACAGAATATTTGAATCTATGAACTTATAATTTAAAATAGAATAATATTTTTATATAACATATATATATATGGTGATTTGTGAATCAGTCGAGATAGTTGTGTGAAAAGTGGTAAAGAAACACAGGAGACAAGATTCAGAGACAAAAAGCCTTGAGGAGTAGATCGAGAGGAAAGAGCGAAGGTCCGACAACCACCCTGGGAACATCCGGTGTCGAGACCACCTCGGTGCGAACTGCCACTTGTTCATCACATCCTGCTGCTTTTAAGCCTCTTTGAGCAAGAGAAAATTCCCCCCTGGGGGGTGAAGGCTTGAAACCTGGTGACCAAGGGGTTGGTTCGATATTCTTTATTTGATTTTACCTTTCCTTATATTCCCACACAAGCCATTTTATTTATATATTGTCGCGTATATGAGCCTTCAATACACCTACAGCCTCTGGCAATAGATGGCGCTTTCGCCTATTTCCGGTCTGGAAATAATGTGGGAATCGCCGACTGCTAGGAGGTAGAGCAACGGGAGCCTGGATAGGTGAACCACGGCGGAAGAAGCGCGTCGTCGCGAAGAACTGGAGGGGCCAAGCCGCAACAATATTTTCAAATATTATGATATATATAGGCAATTCCATATTAAAATTATTATACGTATTAACACATTTACGATGCAATTTTTGTATATCAAGAGCATCAGTTCTGAAGATTCTCGAACAGTTTGAATTGTCAGTTTTTAACGATATTTCTAATTTTCGAATTGATTTCTTTACATTACGACAAAAAATAATTTTTGCACAGCCCATTAAAATAACGAACATCAAACAAGAGATGACATATATAGTCTGACAATTGATCCTTCACGGCGGAGTGAGCAAACAGTTGACCGAGATATGGACAAATCAATTTCAGACCTGAATTGAGAGATCCATCGCCAGGATCCAATCCATCTTGTGCCGGACCATCCATCATCCAGCTGTACATGCCTCTAAATATCAATATTTCTCTTACCTCTCACCATAGTCCAATCCTTCCAATCCCTTTCTCTATACTAGCTCCAATGTTAACTAACCTCACAACCTAACCTTAACTTAATTAATTTAGTCATGCTTGTAAAGACTTTACGCTTGATTAAGGTTAGTAAACATGGAAGCTAGTCTCAAGACCTTCCGCTTTTATTCACCTCCACATAACCTCTTCAGTAGGTCGAACAATGTGCCCTATGTGTCAAATTGTTTGAGCCCATTTGGATATATACAATCATCGATAAAACTTAAGGAAGTTGTACCTTTTAGCATGTATATTGGGATTCAGACAATAACTATAAAAGATATTTGATATACAATGACCTTTATTGAAGTCACATGAAATAACCAAGTGTGAACAAAATTGTATCTGTCTCCTTAAGACGACCGGAAACACCAACGACTTTCCACTTGCTTAAGTTTTGTCCATGAGAAAATATGATAGTTCTTTAATTATATTAATTATATTTTGATGAGTGGGAACTTCGTCTTTATCAACTATTATATTTGGATATATATCTATAGAACCACAATAGTAATAATAATAAAAATGGATATATCAGAATTATATACACAGTTTATTTATTAACAAACAAACATTTCTCTATGATCTTGTCTCAGTAGAATAAATAAAGAAATTTGCAGTCGTACCTTGCATTTGAATAACTAACGTTGTTTTTCATTTCCTTTACTCTGATCAGTATTCTCTATTAATAGGAAATTCTCGATGCTCCTTCAATTTAGTTATAGTTCTGTAATTGAGAGAAATAAATGTAATAAAAAAAGAAGAAGAAGAAATACAATAGCTGTAGAAATAAAATGGCAGATGGAATGTTGTTATTAAATTCGCCTCAGTGATCCCATTGTTCGGCAATACTATAACAATGTCTCCAACAACAACAATAATCCAACAATTTGCTAGTGGCTTAATCCAATTCCCTATTGTTTATATATTCGAGTAGAATAACTTTCTTGTTGTTGATGTAATAATGTCGCTGAGTCCTCCTGGTGTGTGTGTGGATAGAATTAATAATATATACCCTATACTCGTATATACCGTGATTGTATGTAATTAATTATTTATTGTTTCACTCTATTCAATTACTGCTATATTTTGTCACATATAGTTTCTATATACTCGAAAATTGTATGAACTGTATTTAAAATTGCGATAAAAAAATTGTTTTAGTACGTTTCTTCTACTAAATATAGGCGAATCTTTGTTCTTTAACAAGGCAAAGTGTTAATTTAGTTAGATTAGGTATAATGACATTGCACGCCATCTATAGTTCAAATTTCACAAAAGGCCTATAATATTAAGTGATCTTTAAAGAGAAAATTTAGATATTTCTTTTCATATTTTTCGGAAATATTCCACAATATCAGTTTATTAAACATATATTTAATATATATAAAGTTCTCTCTGTGTACGGTCAGGGTATCCCTTTTTAATTTTAAATATATATATGAACATAAAGTTGTGCGGTAGGATGATATTCATTGTACCAAAAGAGGCACTTATCTTTTTAATAGTGCAGCAGAACAATGGCACTTCGCATCGCCCTAGTAAAAAAAATCACTAGTGTTGATAACGAATGAGCCATAATATAGGTTTTGCAGATTCAGACAAAATATCAACGTGTATACCATAGTTTCGGGCTTTGACCCTCATCAGTACAGGGACAGCTATATGTGTATTCAATAATTTTACTGTAT
This sequence comes from Cordylochernes scorpioides, assembly GCA_030710605.1. NCBI lineage: Eukaryota > Metazoa > Arthropoda > Arachnida > Pseudoscorpiones > Chernetidae > Cordylochernes > Cordylochernes scorpioides. Next base: position 30,736,271 of record CP092864.1, read on the forward strand.
GGAATATTTCACTACTCTCTAACAATGATTCTTTATTCCATTATAAAAATCAAATTGGCAAGCTATCGTATATTGAGAACTCTTCTACAGGCCTGTGTTTAAAGAAAGAAAATAAGTGAAGAAAAGATATATATAGATATCGAAACACGAGTTTAGACATGAGATATAATCTTGCATGGCTGAGGAAAGACATTAGAATTTTGTATTATGTATAAAAGAAACATTCGTGCTTTTAAATCCTTTCACTTTATAAATATACTTGTGTTCACACTATCAAAAAAAATAATCCGTTATATATCAATATTAGAGGGAAAACATTAGATTTCTAGTGATTCTTCAAAAAAAAATTAACTCAGATTTTTAAAGCTACGAGAATGAAGGCTCTTCTACAGGATAAAATACGAGACAATAAATCGCCTAGAGGACAAGAGTTATAATATAATATTAGATTGTTATATATAGTCTAAGTATACCTTGTGTCCTATCGGCGATTTCTTATATCGCAATTTTTCCTGTAGATGGGCTTTTTCATGCCCTAAAGCTAGAGATCTGAATTATTTTTTAAAATAAACTTATCCCTGGAAGCCTAATGTTTCCACTCTAAAATATACTTGTATTAAACTTATTTTATATTCTTATATTTACATATTGTTACTGTTACATATTGGTTTTTTCTTGGAAGGTAAGGAGCGAGTAACGCAGTTTATATAGTACCAAATATATTCCAAAATTACTGAATAAACATGACATTTGGAAAACATTTTGAAAATAAGAGTATAATAAAATTTACTTCAAAATTTATCACATATCTCAAAATTTGCAACAAAAATATGTTTCCGTATTACTTGAGGGAAAGGGATAGCGATATTTATTATGTAGAGGCTGATTATGAAAACAATTCTGTGGGAATAGTGTTATATTGAAACTATTAAATAAAGAAAAGTATAATATTTAGATTGTGAGGATGATATAAACGGTAATTTTATTTTTTAGAAGAGTATATATGCATGTCATTTACAAAGACCTTAGATGCAATGCGCTTTTTATTTATTTGGAATGGTAGCTTTCAATATCAAAGGTCCTTCAACAACAGGCCAATATGTATATATAGTTATTGGCCTTTGAGGATTTACTGATCGAAAGCTAGTCAATTACTAAATGAAAAAAACGCCAACAAGTCTGAAGTATGTGGTGTAATGAAAGTATGTAAAGTACTGAATCGCATGTATTCTTATATATTAAAATAATTATTGATTTTATGTTAGTCAATCATGTGGAATGATAGGAGATTATATCCATAGAAACTTTCAAATACATTAAATCATCATAAACGTTCAATGGTCTATGGCTGTAAATAATTATGATCAAGAATTCCGTGTCTTTATTTACACAAATGTCTGATTTTATATGACACAATATGATTGAACAATTAGCATATGTATAATATGTTTAGTTTACAATTTGCAAATACATTACTCCAAAATGAAACTAAAATTAATTTTCAAAATTTCGCGTATAATGTAGATATAAATATTAGAAAAAACCATGTTTAGATATGTTTAACTATAACGACCCGATATTTAAAATACACAATACTCAGATTCAATACCAACATATTGAATGCTCGTATGTCCATATATAAATATATATAGTGTTAGAAAATACAATGTTGAATATATTGAATCAAATAAAATATTTGTATACAATATTCTTGTCTATTCCAAAACAATCACAATCAAATGCTATATTTAATTACGTGGTGTTCGAATATTTCACTACATATAAATGGAAACCGTGGCAATATGGTTGATGGGATTTGTAGTTTCCTGGAAAAGAATCAAGTGTAATCCTATTGATTCCACTTTCAATTTCCCTCAGGTTAAATTGGGTTCGATATATTCAAAGTCGATAACAACCAAATGGGCCCGTAAATGGGAACATCGCTTTGATGATAGGCATTGTCTGGTTTGATTGGTTTTTCTTGGTTTTATGTTTTGATTTGGGGAAAGACCTCGTAGATTCTCAGGTTTAACGGCCATTTAGATGGAGAATCTTTATTAGTTTTTTATAAATCTGGAAAGAGAGAAGCGTGGGATTGTAGACAGATCTAATATGTATGTATACATGTGTATATATGTTGAGATAAAACTAACAATAGCCAATATGTAAATACAAATTAACTGAATAAAATATATTCTAACATCAAGAAATATGCAAAATCCAGCCTAATATATACACCTATCCCCCGATTTACACGGTACTTGTTTTACACGTTTTCGCTTTTACGCGGTTTTCCAAATAAGTTTTTTTTTGTTGTTTTTATCGCACTATACTAACGAAATACTATACGAAAAAAGTGTAGAGCAATTGCCATCTTCTTCTTCAACTGAAAAGAAGCCAATTTTTTTGGCAAGTCATGGCTGGTTTGAAAGATTTAAAATAAGACATTTTTTTTTTTTCGATTTACACTTTTTCTCAGGAACGTATCTACCGTGTAAATCGGGGGATAGGTGTATATATATATAATTAAATTTCTAAACTCATTTGCCATCCATCAATAAAATTTGTAACAAATAAATATACTGGCAATGTGTTTATTTTCAATAATATCATCGAATATTATCTCTACAGACCTTATGAAATGATATAAGCTATTTAAGGAGCCATGCCCTCTCATTCAATAACTTATATCATTGCAGTAAAGTCTGTAGAGATAATACTTGATGATATTATTGAAAAGAAACACATTGACAGTACATTTATTTGTTATAAAATTCATTTATATAATTAGTTAGTATCTAACGGCGTTTATTATTATGCACACCTGTTGTGTGTGAAAGGCAGAGATTCCCGAAAACTTGAGTTAGCATTAATTAACATGAAAAGAAACTCCTCTCCATAAAATCCAGAAGATTTAAACCAATTGACAGAAACCTGTCGTATTATTTAATCATGTGATAATGCCAAAGATTTGAATTTGAAACTTTCTTACAAGAATCCGTCGTTATGGAGAAGGTTAAAAAAAATAAATATATATAAATCAAATATTTATTTTTGATAAAGTAGCTTAATCTCAATTATAGATTAGAATATACAGTGATACATAAAATTTAATATATAATATTCGTCAAATCTTTTATATTATTGTTATGAGAAATATTAAAGGGAACCTATTCTCATTCTATATTTAACTACTAATAAATATATGTAGGAATTAATTTTGAAAAAGAATTTCATGTTAAAAATGATGGGAGGGGGGGTCAGATTTTATATTTTACCATGTGAATGTGACAAATAATTTATATTATATGATATACAGTTCACTATATCTATATATACCATTTATAAAGGTAAAGACCTTTTTTCGTTAGTATTTAAGATATTGTTTGAAGAATGTATAAATAAATCCTATATAAATTTGAGTTTCTATAGAATAATAGATTTTCTATATAATTATTCTTTCTTACAGAGAACTGAATATTCTATATCCAATATTAATACAAATATCCACGATGTAAGATATTACTTTAATATAAGAATAAATCATCAAATTTGTTGGCTAAATTATTATAAAAGTTCATTTTGATGATAGAATCCTCACAAAGGCAACAAATCAATCTACAATTCATCGTGTGATGGTTGAATATAGATTCAATATTTACATATGTACATATATGTTCCTTTTCTGATGATTCCCCGCACAGTTTGCATATAAACGAGTCTCTAAGGAATATAGAATTATTAATTTAAACAGATATTAGATAATTAAATCTATGTTATATATTTCAGAGATAATAAATTAATATAATTAATATTTCAATTAAATTGTGTGTATAACTACCAAGTTATAAAGTAATCCTTTCATCAAATTTCTATATTACCATATAGATTAAAACCATTGCTGTAAACAAAGTCCTCCAAATCAATTAATGAACATAAAGAGATAATATGTGAAGGAGAAAGCTCTCCATGTTATTAATTCTGGTGTTAAACCTTAATTGATTATTCACACTCTCTGATTGGCTGATTATAAACAGACTATTGCGCATGTCAGCCTAGAGCCGCACACTTCGTTTTACGAAAGAGATTCACATGATATTTTTACAGGTTTGTTTAAACTTCTATTTATTCTAAATTTCTAACAGATTCGAAATTCTGTTAAAATCGCAATACTAGCTTTGGAAAACTCAAAACGCCCACCTGAAAACTATGGTTTTGAGCTGTAGATCTCGTTAGTACAATCCCTCATTTTATTCCACAAGATCTACAAAATATTATTAAATGTTTAGCATTTTCTAAAGAGCTGTTTAACTGATATTTATCATCTTCCTATAATAATTAGTGATGATAGAAATTATAGATTCTTTTATTGAAATACTCCTTATAAAATAGACATTTGTATTTTGTTTCACGTATACTTTATTAATTATTAAACAAGACCGCACCTCTTCCTTTAAAACTTTGCATTTTCTTCTCTCATCAGTCTTTTTGAGTAGTTTTAGATGTGTGCGAGTGATATGACACAAATTACAGACTTGGAAACGTATGTTGAATCAAATAACAAAGAAAGTGAAAAAAAAATCATTCTAAATATTTCAAACTCTCTCAAAGTAAAAAAAAACTTTAATTCATATTAAACTTTGCAAAATTTAAGAATAGCCAAACTGTATCGATGAATTGCTTGAACCTCATCTGTAAAGTAATCGGGACCTTCTATAGAAAAATGTGAATGAAGTAAATCATTAAATTGTATGAATCTATCTGAAAAAGGGTATATAACAAATTAACATTTCATGTGGGTAATAAATGTAAAGTTCCTTTCAAGAAAACTGTGTATTTCTTCACATGTTCATCGTCATTCTACAGAATCACAATGGGTACCATCATGTAGACTTTTTTGAACTCTCTATGTAGGCAGAAAATGTGAAGTCATTTTCAATAAAATTGTACATTCCTTACATGTTCATCGTCATTATGCAAAATAATAATGGGCACCATCATGTAGACTTTGCTGAACTCTCCATGTGTTCAAAAAACGTAAAGTTATTTTCAAGAACATTTTTTATTACTGCAAATGTTCATCACCATTTTTCAAAATCACATTTATCATCATCATGCAGACTGTTGAATTCTCCATTTGTGCAAAAAACGTGAAGTTTTTTTCAAGATCATTGTTTATTGCTGCACATGTTCATCGCCATTCTGCAAAATCACAATGGGCACCATCATGTAGACTTTGTCAAACTTAAGAGAGAGGAAGAACTATCTGACAGAAGAGAGCACTCGAACCAGCTGTCTTCAATTTAAAAACGCAACTGACCACCTTGGTGATCAATATTTGAGCTTCCAATTTTTGTCAACAGATGGCGCATCCCCATTTGGATTTCTTTACTGATATTTTTACTCTTTGTTCCTCCATTGTGACTTTTCGAATTAATCTTCTGTAAAAAGTGATTGGATTATTTCCTTTTATATTTTACTTTATAAAACAAATTACTATATAATAACGCTCAATATTTTTTTTACTTTATACTTTATATTATGAAAATATCCCGCATGTATTTCTTTTGAACGAAAAATGGAAATTTATTTTAAGTAGAAATAACGATTATTTCTAACCTTAAGGAGGAAGTATGAAAGGATGAACTGTGAATAGTAATAATAAACGGAAAAATAAAAGTGTCCAGGGATGGGATTGTATAAAAATCACTATATATTATATATTTATATGTTCTAAAAAAGATTTTCTGTTGATTTTAGAATATTATTATTAAATTTGTTTGATATAGGAATTTGTCCAGGTAGTTTAAGGATACATCGGTATGTTTGTGATGTTTCAGTATTTTATGATATTGATTATTTTTTGGATCAGTATTGCTTTAATTTAGCTTATGAAATATTTAAAACATCAAATGAGAAAAGTACTAATTTACTAGAGACTTGAAGAAGAAAATAAAAGATTACATATTTACATATGTACAAAAAGATTTGAGCCGGCCAACGGAAAACAACAACAATAGGTTTTATAGAGGGAAAGTCGCGACATCTGGCGGTCGACTTTAGAGAGTAGTTTATCTAGAAATTATAATTTTAAAATAAATACAATTTTATATATATACAGTTAAACCTGTCTATAGCACCCCCTCTAAATAGCACCTTCCTCTCTATAGCGTCCGATTTTAAATACGTAATACGATGCGATTTACATTAAAAGTGACATGTCTATAGCACCCTTTCTCTATAGCACCATATTTTGGTGAGTCCCAAGAGGGGGCGCTAATGACAGGTTTAAATCTATATCGATTATCATTTTTTAGATGTTTCTTACAAACAGGTGTTAGACTGTGTTGTGACAGGTGTTTGACAAACGGTGTTTGACAATAAAACTAACCTAAAACAACAGAAGCATTTTTTAATCTAAAACCTAATGTTCCAAATTGTCCATCATTCAGAAATGGCAAACTATATTTTGCACAATCATTATTTATACTTAAACAGATTCATCTTAGCGCCATCTATATTTTAAAAATATAAATTATTTTATCGAGAATGTTCTTTTTAATAATACATATAACAGTTTATTTACTTTTTTTATATATACTTTTGAAGCTTTTACTTTTAATCGTTAATAAGTAAAATTTATTGTTTTTGAGATTATTTTTTAAAGATTACTAGATTGAATGGAAATAGTTGAGGGTTGAAGTGTATTAAGTTAGAGTAGAGGCTATTGTTGAAGTATATCTACCGAAGTATCGACGGGAGGATGTGACTGTATCAGTCCAACAACGATAATTTCCCCAATTTCACCCCAGGTATAATTACCGACTGGGGGATGTAACAACAACGGACTCGGACTCCAACTAGAGTGGCCTCATTGATCCTGGCCGCTCCTTGTTAGCAGGAGGTTGCCATGACAACGGAGGGATGCCACCTCTCTGGATGGAGTCTGCTGCGTCACGGCAAGTTGTTGTTCTCTTCAGGGTGATTCTTCATAGCGACTTCAGGCTGATTCCTCATTGAGACTTCAGGCTGATTTCTCGTTGAGACTTCAGGCTGATCTCTCATTGAGACTTCAGGCTGATTTCTCGTTGAGACTTCAGGCCGATTTCTCGTTGAGACTTCAGGCCGATTTCTCGTTGAGACTTCAGGCTGATTTCTCGTTGATACTTCAGGCTGATTTCTCGTTGAGACTTCAGGCTGATTTCTCGTTGCGACTTCAGGCTGATTTCTCGTTGAGACTTCAGGCTGATTTCTCATTGCTACTTCAGGCTGATTTATCATTGCGACTTCAGGCTGATTTCTCGTTGAGACTTCAGGCTGATCTCTCATTGAGACTTCAGGCTGATTTCTCGTTGAGACTTCAGGCTGATTTCTCGTTGAGACTTCAGGCCGATTTCTCGTTGAGACTTCAGGCCGATTTCTCGTTGAGACTTCAGGCTGATTTCTCGTTGATACTTCAGGCTGATTTCTCGTTGAGACTTCAGGCTGATTTCTCGTTGCGACTTCAGGCTGATTTCTCATTGCTACTTCAGGCTGATTTATCATTGCGACTTCAGGCTGATTTCTCGTTGAGACTTCAGGCTGATCTCTCATTGAGACTTCAGGCTGATCTCTGATTGAGACTTCAGGCTGATTACTTATTGAGACTTCAGGCCGATTTCTCGTTGAGACTTCAGGCTGATTTCTCGTTGAGACTTCAGGCTGATCTCTCATTGAGAATTCAGGCTGATTTCTCATTGAGACTTCAGGCCGATTTCTCATTGCGACTTCAGGCTGATTTCTCATTGAGATTTCAGGCTGTTTTCTCTTTGAGACTTCAGGCTGATTTCTCATTGAGACTTCAGGCTTATTTCTTATAGAGACTTCAGGCTGATTTATTATAGAGACTTCAGGCGGATTCCTCATAGAGACTTCAGGCTGATCTCTCATTGAGACATCAGGCTGATCTCTCATTGAGACATCAGGCTGATTTCGTATTGAGACTTCAGGCCGATTTCTCGTTGAGACTTCAGGCTGATTTCTCGTTGAGACTTCAGGCTGATCTCTCATTGAGACTTCAGGCTGAATTCTAATTGAGACTTCAGGCCGATTTCTCATTGCAACTTCAGGCTGATTTCTCATTGAGACTTCAGGCCGATTTCTCATTGCGACTTCAGGCTGATTTCTCATTGAGATTTCAGGCTGATTTCTCTTTGAGACTTCAGGCTGATTTCTCATTGAGATTTCAGGCTGATTTCTCATTGAGATTCCAGGCTGATTTCTCGTTGAGACTTTAGGCTGATTTCTCATTGAGATTTCAGGGTGATTTCTCATTGAGATTCCAGGCTGATTTCTCGTTGAGACTTCAGGCTTATTTCTCATTGAGATTTCAGGCTGATTTCTCATTGAGATTTCAGGCTGATTTCTCGTTGAGACTTCAGGCCGATTTCTCATTGAGACTTCAGGCTTATTTCTTATAGAGACTTCAGGCTGATTTCTTATAGAGACTTCAATTTCTAAAGAATAATTTAATAAAATTAAATTCTCCTGTAGAATAATATAAATTTCTGGTATGAAAAATTAAAATATATGTGAATATTTTAGGCGAACAGCTGTGCATCATAACGTAGCAAAGGAAACATAAGGAATTGAAAAACAACATAATATCTCTCTCTAATTGATAAATAGAGAAAGATTTCATCCAAAAATGTCCATGTCTAATTGATAATATTAATTATATTTTATGAATATATATATACTTTTGATAAATAAAATGGGGGAAAACCTTCATTTAAATTTTAAAATGACGGAAAGAGCAATAATAAAAATAAATTTTGCTGTGGTACTTGATAAGATCGAAAGAATTACGGATTGGAAAACTCGCAAAGCTTTTTTGGCAGCACAGCTCGTTGAGAAGGAAGGCGGTGGAATTCTGTTAATTGAAACTTTTCAGATTGCAATATGTTTCAAATATAAATGATTCTCTCTGAGTCTATTTTTAAGAAGAGAGGGTATGGATATCTACGAAATGTGCCCACGTTAATGAAGATCAGTATGAACGCGCGTAAGTTACATTATAATGTGTACAATTCGCATCCGTATTTTACTATGCTAGATTCTTTTCGGACATTTATTAACTTGTATATAGTGGCACATTTGGAGACTATATCAGCATTTTGAACAAATGTGAATAAAATAGAAAGGACATTACATTGAAAGGAATAACCAAACAATCATGGGATACCTATCTGTAATGTATAAGCGCACAATATTGTTCCTAATCTACTTGTTCCGAGATAGTTCCTTCAAGATGGGCACCATGCCAATTTACTTTAGGTTCTTAAAAACGACCTGTTGATGGGGTTGTTTTCAACTTTTACAAAGCTACAAAGCTGAATTACGTCTAGGGTAGAAAATAGGATCTGTTACACTATCAAAAACAAACCAAGTAAAATATAGCAATGTGGATGCTAACCTAAAGAGAAATATTTTCTCTTACTCCCTTTTAGATGAGAGAAAATAGTAATTTGGAAATATTGATAATTAAAGGGTAAGAACCAATTAATATATATATCTTAATTTTATTATTACATAAAAATGTCACTTTTTATATATAGGTTTTTTATTAATGATAATGCACGATTTTAAACTGATTGTTGACATTTTGCAAATATTCAAACTATTATATTCAGAAAGCCTCTATTTGCCATCTTATATGTATGACTTGTCACCTACATAATATGATGTATTTGTACTACTTAAAAAAACATTTACTGGAATATATTCAAAATCTCTTGATTAAGATCATCAATTGAGCACCAATGGCTAGGCTTGCAGCCCAAGGTATATGTTCCTATAGATAACCATGCACTTCTACAGCTCTGAAACTGTTGCATTCAATGTCTATGAGAGAGAAATACTATATTTAAAATTAATCTATTGGTGTGTTATTATTATGCTCTTAATTTATTCATTTTATAGGTTAAGTGTCCTAAGACTGATGGGACTTTCCTCAATCAGGTTCTTCTTAAATGACCTATTCCTAGTTATATTTTCAACATGGTTCTAAGACATTGTCTTGGTTTCATTTATTCAGTTGTTCTAAAAGTGTAGAAATAGGCGGGCGTGACATATCATAATATAGTATTTTTATTAAAAACATTGAGTGTTCGCAATTTATTAGCATAATTATTTATTAACCAATAGTTTATTTTAACTCCAGACGTTTCAAAGACTTCCTGCCACTCTATTCAGGGGGAAGGGGAAAACATTCCCTTGAAGAGAATGTAGGAAGCAACTGAAACGTCGGGAGTTGAAATAGACTATTGGTTTGATGTGGTTGTGTTTTTTTCTTTCGATCAAATTCCAACCAACAAATAATCTTCTAAGGGCAGTAGAAATTGTTTTATTTTAAAAAGAATCATACGCGTCTAAAATAGTTTTGTAAATTATCTTCTAAAATAATCCTTTATATCAATATTAAAGTGAAACATCAGGTTGTGTCAATTGGCGATTTATTGTATCGTGTTTTCTGCTGTTAAAGAGCTTTCATTCTCGAAATCTAGAGATCTTAATTAAAATTTAGAAGAAACTTAGATTTAGAAACCTGATCTTTTCATCTTTAAAACATCAAGGTTTTCATTTGATTCTGATTTGTTTAGCTGGAATTTTGAGATATATTGAGTTTCAATTTTAGTTAGAAAAACTAAATGTTCTCCTAATGGTTTCATTTAAATATTCTAAAAATATCTTATATTCATCAGATAAATGTTTTTTCAGATTTTTAATTGATTCTTATGAAATGATAATAATTTATAATTATCTGTACTTTTGATGTTAATAGGTGGAATTATGCAAATAGAGAAAAATACAATTCACTTTAGAAATAGTAAAAATAAAGGCTGCCTGGCCGGCATTCATATTTCTTTAAATAAAGATACATGGGCCAGTAAATAAATTACCTCGACGTTTCGACAAAAAGCTTTTGTCCTCGTCAGGAGCAAACAAAAATTAAAACATTTGGCAAAGCGTTAAAAATTAATCTAAGGCTCCAAGGGCGTTCTCACGCTCTTACTTTAGAAAACCTAATTAAGAAAATAAACTTTATCTATGAAATACTATGTCCATATTTATCAATGTTTGGGAGATACATATTAACATCTATGAATAGAATAAATACATTTATTAAATATATTGTAAAATGTATTTTCTCAATATATCAAATATGGTTTCGTACTTTGTTCTGGTATAGCGAAAGTGGTTCTCACCTGCTCGCATGCTTTAGTTTAATCACAAATAAACTCAATAAAGAGAGAAAAAGGTGAGTGGATGCTCGAAAAATTGGGTTTATAAATTCTTTATTAAATATTTTATATATACATTTATTATTATTATGATACATTAGCGCGCCATCTTTTATGGAATTTCGAAACTATTATAGACGCGTATGATTCTTTTATAAATTAAACCATTTCTACTGCCCTTACTGCAATGAAATAATTAATGGGAGGGCCTGGCGAAACCGCTGGAAGGGTTCACTATTGATGAGCCAGGCCCTGCCATTTATTTTTTCATTCCAGTAAGGGCAGAAGAAATTGTTTAATTTTTAAAAGAAACATACGCGTCTATAATAGTTTCGAAATTTCATGCATTTAATATATTTATTATGATTGAGTAGATATAAGAGGAAGAAGTAGAAGATTATACTTATTATATTCTGTGAAAAAATAGTACAAATGTGATATTGTACTGGAATTAGCTGCATAAATTAAGAAAAAGGCTTCTCCTTATCGTGCAACTGAAAGTTGCTGATGGCTTGCGCCATCTATCGAAATAAATATCAACTATTCTCGTTGATTTTTAATTATTCCAGAATTGGCCAAATACCCATTCTTCTAGTTGATATTTATTCCGATAGATGGCGCAAGTCATCAGCAAATTTCAGTTGCACGACAAGGAGATGCCTTTTTCTTAAATTATTATATTCTGTTATAGTAATATTTGATTATATTTTAACTCCAGTTCTATTGGCGAATCATTATACCATGTTTTTTTCTGTAGAAAGGCGTTCGTGTCCAAAATCTAGAGATTAAAATTTTTCTGAAAAGATACTTTTCTCTGGAGGACTGACATTTTTACCCAATATTAATACAAGGGGTTATTTTATTGGATATTATGTTTCATTATTTTCTTTTGATATATTATTTGGTAAGATTTTATAGTAATAAAGTAATAAAGACGAAAAAAAATATCAGTAAACGACATTAAATCAGATCATAAAAGAGAAAGTAAACATCTCACAAATATGGCGGAAGATAAAGCCATATTTCTATCGTCAGGTCCTATATCAACTGGCCAATCAAAACGCTTCAAACGATCTATAAAATGAATCATCTCCACATTACAGATAAGACCGCCAACGTACTCTGTGGGACATATCTTTTGGTCGTTTGGTCTCTAAATTAGAGCTTCATTGACAGTTTTATTAATATATATTACACTTGATATCAACTGAAATTATTTTAATTAATCAAAATGATTTAATTGGATTACTTTTTTTTTAGAATTGAAGATATATTAATTGAATATTTCATGAGGGTTTTTTATTATTATTACAGAAGAGAGCACGAAGTCTATCAGACTATTGTGCTATATTAAAATTATTTACATATATATATATATATCTTCAATTATTTACACGATGAATTTGTAGTGATCTGTAAATTTGTGTACAAATATACAAATAGCTCTAAACTTGCCAAAGTTTTCATAAGATAGAGTATATACAGAAAGATGATTTGGCATTATGTCAAAGTAAGCAAGTACAATTTGGTTAGTCAGAGAGGTTCATTCCATATTTTATATTAAGAAAACTAATATATATTGATTATTTTGCATGTGTATTCCATATAAATATATTGCAATTTTTACACCTCACTTTATCCATAATAAAGAAAATCTCTATAACAAAATTTTATTGGTTATTCTTTTATATTTTTAGTGCGTATAAAGCTCATGGAGGATAAAGCTCAAGGAAATTGCATATTCAATTTATAGGTGTGAGACGTGACGACATGTATATATGTATATATGAAACAGTACACACATTTGACTTTGAGGACCTATATTCTAAAATAAATTTAAGAGATCTAAATAATAAAATAACCAATTTATTTAATGAATTAATTAATGACAAAACTTTCTACATTAAAATTATTCATAACAGATATAAAACATTTAAATTAGATCTTAAAACAGCAAAAACTCTACTGGAAACATTTTTAAATTTTAACTATATAGAATTTAAAAATAAAATATATATTCAATCAGAAGGCGTTCCCATGGGTACTTCTTCTAGTCCGTTACTAGCAAATTTAATATTGTTCTGGTACGAAAGAGAATACTTTCTACAAAATAATATTAATTGGCAAATATTCCGATATGTAGATGACATAATAATATTTAATAATCCACTGTTTAAAAAATTAATACCTGAAATATATCCTAAATACTTGAAACTTAAGAACAATGAAAAAATTTATAGAAACAAAAAAGTTAACTTTTTAGACTTGAATATAGACCTTACAAATAGTGCTGTTAGAGTTTATAATAAAAAGAGTAATTATAATTTCAATATTATAAAATACTGTAATATGAATTCTAATATATCATTAAATTGCTGTAAAGGTATATATTATGGTCAGTTTCTAAGATTTTATAGAATAAATAATATATTAGATAATTTCATAGAAGATGTTAAAAATTTAAACATGGAATTTATTAAAAACAAATTTAGTATCAAACAAGTAAAATATTTCAACAGTATATCAATTATAAAATATTTAAAAAAAAATAAATGGAAATATCCATTTATGAAATCAACTTTCTATAATTTCTCTTAATATTAACTAAAACAAATTTATAATCTTTAACAGTTAATTAAACTTTTATTAAATAACTGATTAAAAGATTTTTTCACAAGATTTTTAAAGTGTTAAAGTATATATTTCATTTTTGTTTAATCTCCAATTTCTGGGGAGGAAAATGGAAATTAAATAAAAATGAATTTGCACAATTAATAGCTTTATTAAACTCTTATAATTTGCCTTTTTAAAGGAATATTAAAAGATGATTAAGTGTTAAATCAGTTATTTTGATATAACTATCTGTAAAGATTATAAAACTTAGCTTTCTTCCTTTAACTATTTTTCCTATCTTCTTTAATTTTCTTGTTGTTCAAAAAAATTCTGAAGAAATGGTCTAAATTTGAAATGAGGGGGGACATTCCCCTCCCGCGACATGTGCCAGCCAGAAATAAATATACACAATGGAGGACGCAGCGGTCAAGGTAGGTTTACAGTTTGAATTTGTTAACACTTGTATCTGTTATATGTTCATTTAAATATTTCACTGAAACAACTTAATATTAACACATAAAATACGGTTTAAAAGAGATCTATGACATAATAAAGGAGGGGTTGAAATGTCGCTGGAATTTTATCTGATGATCCCCGTTCCAGCAGATCTCTTTTTCCAATTTATTTCAATTTAAAGTTTTTTGTGTATGTCTGGTCTACCATTAGGGTTTCAAAACATAATATCCAAACTTATAACAAATGTTAATTCATACTATAGATATATTACTAAATACAACTATTTATAATCATATTATAAAATAAAAAAACCTTTAAAAATCTTTAAAAAAAAAAAAAAAAAAGTATAAAACATAAAATCATAAAAAAAAATATATATATATACTAACAATCTTATCTACCTTCTTTATAAAACTCTTTTTTTTTTCCCTTATTATTAGTTTGATTAAAAGTGCATGGTTCTGTCTTTCTCTCTTTTTTCTAACTATTATATATATTATCTCTTCGATTATTCTATATATAGGATTAGAGTATGTCTGAATGACGTGTAAAAGCCGATGTAATAGACGTTACTTTGTTAATTTTTTTTATTGTTATTAATTATAAATATATAATTAACTTGAGGATGTAAAAGAAGTAAAGGATTTTTTTTTTTTTCTCTCTCTATCTACAAATTAATAACATTTTACAAATTTTATAATTTGTATTTAAATGATCATAATAGTGAAGATAATTTTAATACAAAACTGGACTATAAAATTAAATAACTATTTATTATTATAATTAATTTAGATTTAGCTTGCTAATCTAATCAAATCTAACTGATATAAGTTATCATTATTATCAGTTTGCTCCTTAAATTTTTTAAAATTAGAATCACTGTTATAATTTTGTTATATAGTTTCTACACTATATATATATATATATATATAGGTGTGTAGCATATGAAAAATGAGTCTCTCCCACATTCATTATAAAAATTATTATAAAAATAAAAATAAAACCTTTCGCATTGAGTTTCTTTTATTATGATCTATTAATAATAAATAATAAAATTTGGTAACTTTATATTTTAAGTGTTATATATACAATAATGTAATATATACCACTGTGTAATTTGATATTTGAAATATATTTGTTTAGAGAAAGTGTGTGTGTAAACAGGTGCGTTATGCCAATGTCTGAAAACACACTCTAGTAACACAAATACCTAAAATTGAAAGTTATTAAATTTAAATCGAGATCAATTTCTTGGTTAGAAATTGGAGCATTTATTTGCCTTTAACATTCCTGAGATCCACCTTTATCTTCTGAATTCCATTTTACAATTTACTAGAGAATAATTCCATTTCTTTAGCCTTTTTTATTTAAAATTTCTTTGCGCGTTTTTTCTTTTTATTTTCGCCTTGTCAAACCTAGCTTATAAATGTCAGCGATTTTGCCTGTGATGATTTTGCGGATTGAAGGAATAAATTTTGCTTTTTATTCTTGGTTGATTTTTTAAAATATATATATACTAGACGTGTGTTGAATTTAGACGGTTTATAAATAATAATAACTATGATATATTTTTATTTGTGATAGTTGGGAATAAATTATATTTGTCTCCTAAATTTACGTATATACATCATGTTTAAATTTTGTACTACGATTTATAGATATAAGTTTTATTATGAATAAAATATTTGGTATTTTAATAAATTTGAGTCAAAAGGCGATCCATCAATTAAGAATATATAAAAGAGCGTACCTGGATCTGTAAAGAAAAAAAAGTTTTTATTAAATGTTAATAAAAGTTAATTAATACATCTATTAGAGTAAATATTTATCTACAAATTTCTATATATACATATATTAATAGAGAATATACAAATAAACTACACACAAATGAACACATATAAAATATGTCTTTGATTATACCAAATATTAAAAATATGGAGTGTTCACAATAGATAGAAATATAATTGAGTTTTATTCATATGAAGCTAAACCTAACTTATTTCGCCGCAAAGATTTTTAATGATAAAAATATTGCGTATGAAATCGAAGGATTCGCATGGAATTTTGTATATATTACATTATTCAACCGTGTCACAAGTTTGAAAAGGATTTGGTCAATTGATAGGGTAGGTTCTGCAATTGATGAAAACACTACCCGATTACAAAAGTAAATCAAACAAATACGCAGGCACATTGTGAATTAAATTATCATAAGACAATAATAATATTAACAGCAAACTTGATTATTGATTAATAACACACTTAATAAACGACACTTCGAATAATATGTGACTCAGTGTAATTTTATGCTGTAAAACCTGATGAAAAGGAAATTCTAAAAACTTAAATTAGCTTTTTATAACAGTTGATTGTACTTAAAGATGTGCTACTTAGATCCTAAATATAAATGTCAGTCAATAAGTATAACTGTCTAGTTCAAAACCGATATAAAGGTAGTTTAGCTAGAAGGTGGAGAGAGAGAGAAATAAACGGAATTTTATTTTTATTTAGAATTATAAGATGGTTTAGTAGATAAGATTTGTTAGAGATTTTATTATTTTAATAACTCTGTATATTTATTGTATAATAGTTGAACAAGAATATCTGGTCACTTGTGTAATTGTGTCTGTATATATATTGTGTGACCAATAGTTACCCGGAATTGTGGTTGGATAAAATATAAAGTATGTGTGTTAGTTATGTAAGGCCAGTGTTAAAGAGTGGATATTTAGATATTGGAAACCCGCTACATTCGTAAGGAAGACTTGCGCGCCAACTATATGCCTCGAGTTTAGATTTAAAGAGTGATCACTGAAACCAGTGAGAAGTGTCCCGAACAAGAATCATTTTTAAAGCAAGAAATACTCAAGTGACTAAATGATCACCAGTTTTCAAAAGTTCATAAGTAGAAATACAACTATATACCATACCATACCACATATTACTTAAACAAAACACTGCCTTAGGATATTACAAGAGGTTACAAAAATATTATTCAACATACGAACTATTGAAATAATTATATATTTATATATTTTCACAAAAAATAAAAACAATACAAACCATTATTTAACACAGTCTGACAACTTGTGAAATTTTAGTTTTTAAAAATGTAGAAGAGTTTGAAGATGCATTATTGTACACACAAAAGCCTTCATTAAGCCATATAGACTTATGCGCGTGGATCTCCAAGGAGTCTGCAAACTAAAATAATGAAAAGAAAAAGCTATTTACATTTAATTATCATAAACTTTATTCTTCTGACTTATAATATAATAAAATCAATAAAGAAACTAGGGCTAAATTTCTTCTATAGTTTTATTTATCTAGCTTTAGGCTAACATGCCCTTCAACAGAAGCAACTAGGAGTAAACTAGGAGTATATCTTCTAGCAAACTAAACTAGACGTGTATAATTAGCTGGGAGTTATACTCCTAGTTGCTTCTGTTGAAGGGCATGTTATCCCGAAATCTAGAGAAATGAAATTCTAGAAAAAAATTATCTCTAGATTCTTTATTGATTTTATTAAATTTAATTATAATATAATCCGATTTATATATAGAGGAAAACCTAATGAAGACACTTAGTATAATACACGGAATGGTATGATAAATCCAAGGAAAACCTAAGGATAAAAATAAAATGAATAAAAGAATAGAATACGGGTATTTACATATGAGACAAGTATGCATAAGCATTTATTAAGACTTCGTCTTATGCAAATTTTCCTCAACCGAATAAGGGGGATAATTTCGGGCCGCCAATTAACTATCAAAAGAAAACCCTACATTAGATGTTTTGAATTAGATATTACATCAATAAAACTCTATAGAAAGCCTGTATACAATACATTCAAATTAGGTTTTAAAAGATTAGTTGGAGACAGAATTAAAATAGTTCATTCTAAGAACATTTGTATAGCAGCTCTTGCAACAAATAATCTACCAAATATTTAATATTGATTATAATGTGAATAAAAATGTTCCATGTTTTATGGAGGTAAAAGAGTTTGAAGATATATTTCAATAAAAATCAATATACATATATCCATGCAGAAATAAGAGCAATATAAAATTGCGAATTCAATATTTTATATTGGCTAGATGCGAATACGATGAATATGAAAGAATCGAAAAGAGAGCACGAAATCAAAGCGAAATGTATAAAAGGCATTTTAAAGTTCGACCAAAGTTGAAGTCGAATTTATAAAAGGCTTTTAAGTAATTTTGAAGTTGGTCAAGCAGGTGATGCAAAGTGCAAACACCAATCAGGCGAGGGCTGAGAGAAGGCATCCAATCAGAACGACGCAGACAAACAGTTGCGACTTGAAAGGCGTTTGATATTCATTGACACAAAGTTGTCAGTTTGATTACAAAGTTTTCCTTGGTATTTATGGTTCAAAGGAAAATCAGCTATCTTTTCTGCTGAGGTGTTATTTGGTGAATATTAGAATTCAGTTTTGTGGGACATTGTTGTTTATTTTTTGCATTAATTTACAAGAATGTCTTTAAAATGTTGTTTAATATTTTTAAATATAGAGATCAAATAACATCGTATCGAAGAGTTCTGCAATATAAATTTGAGATCTTGTAACTACGAAAATAAAAATTCTACCTGAAAGTGAAGATGATGGTGTTGCTTTAAGTATTTATCCACATTCTATCTAATAATTAATTGTTCTATTAATAATATCAATTAAAAAAAATAAAATTTGAAATTGATGAAAAAATTTGAAATTAAAAAAATTCAATTAATAATTCTAATTAATTGTCTCGACAGGGTTTCATGTATATTCCAATCATTCATTTTAAATATTATCTCTGAGTGACAATTTTTCTTTTGACAACTAGAACACTTTAATTGACTTCTTAGTCAATATTTACATGAAAAAGATCAAGAGAACTATCAACCAGGTCCCCACCGTGATAGTGTCTCCCTCCAGGCGATGACGGGGTCCTCAATGGCCTGGCCAAGTCCGACCTGGATGAAGTATCGGTTGATTCTTGAGTGTGTACTAATTTTAGAATTCATTCGAACATAAAGCATTGAATCTATATCCATTTGAACTTATACAAGTGAATGAATACATCAGATTTTAAATATCGAACCAAGATGATCAGTTTACGCTTAGAGTTCCATCCAACTCTATGGATCGAAATTTAGTCACTTTATATTATATTTATAGAATTATTTGTATTAAGTTTTATAAAGAGAAAAAGAAACAAGAAATACACACATACATTTATATAATAAAATCAAAAAAGGCATATCCCCTGACCAGGTTAACATGAACTTTTAGATGGCAGTGCGCTATCTAGTGGAACAGAAATAAACTAAACGTTGATTTAACCTGTTCCCTGATATTTGGCCAACCCATTTTCTTGATAAATCAAGAAAATCAAAACCAATTTTCTTGATAAATCAAGAAAAGTCAACCACGAACGCGTTTTGGGCTGTTGACCCTCCTCAGCGTGGTGCAGACTGTACCTCTACGATTTTAATAACAAACACCTGACCTTATCATTATTATTATTCATTCACACATATATATATACACTTATGGACAAAATTGAAAGAAGTTTCATATTTTTATGTTACCGGTCGTCTCTTTTTTTTAGGCTTACAGGGGCAATTTTGTTCATACTTGGTTATCTCGTGTGTCTTCAATAAAAGTCACTGTGTATCAAATATCTTTCAGAATTATTGTCAGAAATACAATATACATGCTGAAAGGTACAACTTATTAAAGTTTTGTCCATGAGTGTAGTTCTCATTATTACTTGGTTCGATTTTATAGGTATATATATATATATATATGTCATAATTTGTATATAATTGTATGCTCCCCGACCCACTATGCATGTACAAATGTATGATTTTCAAAGATTTAATAAAAGAATAAGGTAACTGGAGGAAAGAAAGTAACAAAAGACATAGGAAATAGGCCTAAAGCTGGCACGACTATTCTGGGCACCCCTGTGTCAATATTGCAAGGGCAGAGACCGGACGTCTCTAGTGACCGCAGAAGTTATATTAGTCGCGAAGCACTCAATACTTCCTGACAAAGCAGGACGTATCTGGTATCCACAGAAGTTATATTAGTATAGAGACACCCCATACTTCCGACCCAAGACCGGACGTATTTTGATAACGCGGAAGTAAATAAAATCGAAATAGCAACCGACACTTCCTATCAGGCAGGCCATATCTTTCACCAAAGAGAACCGCGGGCCAATCAGAAGACAGCACCTTAAGTAGGTCAACCAATAGGAAAAGATCATGTGACATCTCTCGACCAATCAGAGAGAAACTGAGTCTTGGTGTTAAATCGAAAAGCAAGAATGGTTAGTAACGTTTTCGCTCTCATAGGAACAACACCTAGAGTTGTTCACTGGCTCTCACCGAGTTCGGACAGTGGCTCCTGCGCTTCCAACAAGGTAACATCTACTCTAGAGATCTCTCTCTCTCCGCTCATTTCATCTAAATCCAATCATCGCCATGTGATCAACTAATTAATAAGTCAAATCGCTCAGCTCTTCTCAAGCTTTCTTTCCTCCAATCCAGTTGCCTTTCATTTTCAAACCCCATCACGTGTCCTGATTATTTCTAACTGTATGCTGCAACTTCCACTCAAACGACTGCGCTTCAATCAAATCTCACCATTCGCATCCAACAACAAGAAATTCCGCAACGATATTGTCACAGAACGGTTAAGTCGACAGGATAAAGAGATGGAATTAAATCAGGATCCCATAGGCGTAAAGTCAGACGGTCCGACGGAAACAATGGAAAGAAGGCAAGAAGTAAGAGAGAGCGAACCGACAGGAGAAAGACAGGAGGTGACCGGCCGAGAGACAACTGCGCCCCTAGCGGACGCCGTCAACCAGCTGTCAACGCTCCTGACCCGGGTAAAAATTTCTGATGGAGCGGAGTCGGCGATCCCACCTTTCGACGGCGCATACAGCGCGACACAGTTTTTCCAGACGTTCGACCGAAAAATGGAAGACGCATCCATGGGAGAACAAGAAAAATTACTGCGCCTGCCAAACTACCTGGTGCGACAACCCCTGGAGCTCTTCAGGAAACTTCGACTGGCCGACCGGAGTTATTTCCAGGTGAGACAAATCCTCCTAGATCTCTACCCTGAATCAAGCGAAGCATCCTTTGCGAAATATTTCGCCATGAAGCTCACTGGACAAGCCAACTTAGAGACCTACTACCGGGAGAAAACCGCCATGGGATTGCAACTAGGACTTCCACAAGAGGTGATCCTCGAGACGCTGACAGAAGGACTGCCATTCAACGACCAGCGCCTAGTCCGCGTAGTACCTCCCGAGAACCTAGGAGAATGGTTCCGACTGGTACAGCGGATCCACGGGCCCAGTGCACCGACAACGCGACCCAGAGAAGATCAACCACCCACAATGTCGGGTCCGTACCACAGCACACCCCGACGCCCAGGTGCATGGAATGCACCTCTTCCACCATCCAATTGCAAGTTCTGCGGCGCGAGACACTGGCACAGCGAATGCCGACGTCGACCAGTCCCGACGACCCACGAAAAAGTGCGGACGGTGCAAACAGTCCCAAAACAACCAACCACGATTCCACAACAACCAAGTCAAGCCAGGGACACCCCAGCCGAGCAGCCCTTTCGAGACTGAGGTAGGATTCCTAAACCAACTGACTGTCAAACTTTTTCTAACCCCTAATGTATCATGCCCCTTTTTAATTGATACGGGCGCCAGCCTGAGTATAGTGCCATATAATATTTATCATATGCTAAAAACCCACCTGCCTAATTTAACCCTTGAGGGACATTCACTACACCTCCAAACCCTAAACGGATTTGCAAAAACCATGGGTAAACTATCTATCCCACTGACAATAGGACAAATATCACGAAATGAGTATTTCCATGTAGTGAATGCACCATTGCCATTCGGAATTCTTAGTATCAATAGCCTCCATAAATTCAGATTAACCATAGATTTTAATAAATGCACTATACTCCAGCTGGGCGCCCCATTGTCTACCCTTTCCTACCATTTTAATCATGTGTCCAATGTATGCACGTACTGGCAGTGTCAGGCGATGTCACAAAAAATTTTCCCCGCATCCCAACTTTCCGCCTATGACAACCATTGCGTGCATTCATTGAGAAAAACCCACTTATCTACATGCCCCTTTTTCACTAAAGCCAATTGCCCTTTTTACATGCCCTCAAATAATCAAACCACAACAACTTCAACTTATGAACCTGTCCAAAACGCACCCACCCAGCGGGATAACTCGCATACCAAAAACATAGGTGATCACACACCGTTGCACAACTCTCACATGACCAACCCACACAACGAACTCGACACTCACACTAATACACAACAAAACCCTTTACCCCATGCATACTACAACACAACACCTAACACTCACTATACACCACAGTTCACAACACTTCTACAAAGGTACACTCATATTTTTTCACAGGACAAATTCAACGTACCATGCTTACGGATTCCACCAGTAAAAATACCCACGAATTCCGAAAAAATAATCACCATACGTCCATATCGTGTTCCGATATGTGACCAACAAGAAATCCGTAACCAAATACAACAAATGCTGGAGAACGGCATCATAGAGCAATCTTTTTCACCTTTCTCGAGCCCTGTCACCCTCGTCACTAAGCGCGACAAGACCAAACGGTTTTGTATCGATTATAGGAAGGTGAATGAGCTAATCAGCTCTGATGTCCATCCCCTCCCGAGAATCGAGGATATCCTAGACCGCCTCGCACAGGCCAAATATTTCTCCACGGCCGACATATCCTCTGCGTATTGGCAAGTCCCAATACACCCCGATTCTCGACCACTGTTAGCATTTGCCACCTTTGAAGGATTATACCAACCCACTCGATTACCTTTCGGGTTAAAAACCAGTCCTCAGATTTACGAACGAGCCATAAGTCAGGTCCTACAGAGACACGGACTTGACTGTGTGGCACATTACTTTGATGATTTCATCATTTACTCCAACACATTGGAGGAACATCAAAACCACCTGCGACAATTTTTCGCCTTTTGCGAAGCGGAGAAGTTACAACTTAACTTCGCGAAATGCGAATTTTTTGAGCAATCCATAAATTTTCTAGGTTACACCATCACAGCTGGTACAATTACACCACTTACACGCAATACCGACATCATCCACGCCATTAAACAACCACACAACCGAAAAACACTACAATCCTTCTTAGGCGCTGTGAACGTCTATAACAAATTCATTCCGGAATACGCTCGCTTGCGAGCACCACTCAACAATCTCCTCAAAAAGGACGTCGTGTGGAACTGGAATGAAGCTTGTCAAGAGGCGTTCATTGACCTGAAAGGAAACCTCACACAACACCCCATTTTACACCTTTACAAAGAAGGTCTGCCATGCCAAGTGTATTGCGATGCATCCACCCTCGGTATAGCAGGCATTCTCAAACAAGTTCACCCTGACGGGAACATATATCCAGTTCAATATTTCAGCCGAACATTGCGCCCACACGAGAAAAACTACTCCATCTCTGAACTTGAATGCTTAACAATCGTTGAGAGTGTGGAGAAGTTTCGCATCTATCTTATGGGCAGAAAATTTACTATATTTTCTGACCATCACGCATTGCAGTGGCTGAAAACCATCAAAAACCCGTCCGGCAGACTGTTTCGATGGAGTTTACGACTATCGAGTTACGAATATGAGGTCCGCTACATAAAGGGAAAACTACAATATGAAGCAGATCTCTTGTCCCGTAACCCGTTTTGTGGATTCTTGGACGCCACCCTTATCAAGACCCACCAACCTCCTCCATCGAAAGAGTCTAGTTTGACCATTGATCGTAATGGATTACATACAGTTTCCCGAAAAGGTATAACCAAGATTATACTTCCAAAACCACTCATACAACAACTCTTACAAACAGTACACACACAATACAATCACCCCGGTATTTCACAAATGTCACGAATCATCTCCACACAATATTACTGGCAAGGTATGTCAAAAGATATTAAACAAAAAGTTAAAACCTGTCCCACCTGCCAATTAACAAAACGTCCAGTAGGACCCACTTACGGAGAATTAAGTCAACCTCCGGAATCTAAAGAACCCTTCGACCTTTTATCTCTGGACACCATAGCAGGATTTGCCAAATATGGCAACACCAAGATATATCTCCATGTGGTAGTCGATCATTTTTCACGCTACGCATGGGCTTTTCCATCTAAATCCACCAGTACCACCACCTACCAACAGGTACTTAAACGAGTATTACAGGATGGCTCTCCAAAACGCCTTCTTACGGATAGAGCCCCTGCCTTCACTTCACCCAAATTTCGTAGTTTCCTACTTAATAGAAATATTCACCCATTGCTCACAACCAGCAACAATCCACAGGCCAACGGCCTATGTGAACGCCACCCTCACGGGAAAACTTAGGTTATTACACCTAGAAAATCCTAAGGTCGCATGGACCAAGTTGGTCAAGAAGGTTACACTTATATATAACAAGACACCCCACTCTACCACAGGTTTTCCACCCATATACTTAATGTTTGGTATCCTACCCCCAGAAATCTCTAATCATAACACACCGTACCCAGATATCGACAAAGCTAGAAAAATTGCACACACACGCACACAAAACAAACATTTACAAGACAAAAACACTTATGACCAACGACACAAGCAACCACATTTCGAAGTAGGTGATCTAGTGTTAGTAAAATTATATCACCACCCCAAATACAGGGAAACTTGCGCCATATTTCACAGGACCTCACACAATATTAGAAATTATTTCACCAAATGTGGTCCGCATAGATCGACCAAATCAACCACTTCAAAGAAACACTGACACAATCCACGTCAACAAACTTAAACTGTATACAGAAAAAATCCATTATATATTACCACCCGCCGTTAGCACATATCATATAAAGCACAACCCCAATTACACGTTCCCTTTCAAACATTTAACACCCGAATTATTCCAAACAGAGTCATTAAGGTTCAAACCCACCAGCAGCGAACCTTTCAGGCATTTAGACCCTGCCATTTTTACAACAAGACGATTTGCATCACTCTTCCCCGATGTTAAAAACTGCAAACCTGACAACCAGCTCAATCAGCTCACACCACTCCCTAAAGATATCAAACAGGAGAACTGCGAACCTACCAATCATTCAAATTCTACAATTAATAAGGTTCAAGCAAATATTTCAGAGTCCCCAGTTACAAAAATATGGACGAACATGGGGCAATATCCTATCTTTCATCTGATTTTTATCCTCTGTTTGTTAATTCTACCATACAACTGTATCCCAATTTTAATCATTAATCACTTGTTTATCTATACCATGCCCGCTCGTAAAATCTTCGAACTACAAGAGGCAGTTTTTAATTTTGGACAAACATTAGGAATCATCTTTGCAGAAAATCTAAAAAGACTCCGAAGAGATAGAAGTAATTGAAGAATGACCAACCAATGTCGGAGAAGTCACACTCCAAAAACAAGATGCAAATAGCAATTAGGCGGACAGGAAACGTAGTTCCCCTACTTCCTGATCCAATTACATGCAAATAGTGTGGGAGGGTAATTTTAGGATCGGACCTCGCGTCCCCGACACGTCCCACTTCCGGCGTCTCATTACAAGGCCCCGCTCATCCAAATTAGGTCACCGCTCTCCCCAGCCACAGATTCCTCTATGCCACCAATTTTGGATTCCAATTCGAACTACGTAGCGATTTTTACAATGTAGTCAAATCAACTGTCACTCGGAAATCTAAAAAAAAAAAAAAAAAAAAAAAAAAAAGTACAAGACGTCACACACATTTAAATGAGTTCATACTCCCATCATAATTGATCAAATACTTTACAAACTTTCAAAAAAAAAAAAAAAAAAAAAAAAAAAAACGCTACACCTTCCATCTACACGTAAATACCACAGACCTTAGGATCTCGACAACACATAGAATTCACACACACATTTCTTACACCAAAAACTACTAACATTTTTCACAATACACACAAAGACAAGAAATTTATAGGGCAAAATGGAGCAATCAATACATTTAGATTAGGGCATGTAGATACCAAAGGGTTCAAACCAATACACCTTATTTTTCATATCAATCATTTTCATTATTTTCTCTCAATTAAAAATGTAAATATTTAATCAATTTCTCAATTTATTCAACTTAGCATCACTTTTAATCATTATTATCATATATTTACCACTTAGTTATGTTATCATAGCCACCAATCAACGAAAACTCATTGGTTTTCTTTCAAAATTAGATATTATATTTCATTTTGATTTACAAAAACATTCTTTTTTTTTCTCTATTTTTTTTTCACCATGCAACCAAGCATTTACTTTTTGACTTCCTCCAACTTTTTATTTTTAATTATTTTTGATTTCTCAAAAGCCCTAATAAAATTCCCTCGGTTTCCATTCCCAATCCCGAGCGAGCATATGGTTAGGCATTTTTCCTTTTTTTTTTCTCACCATTCAACCAAGCACTCAACTTTGATTTCGCTCAAAAACCTTTTATTTTACTTTATTTTGATTTCAAAAGACCTTATGAAATTTCCTCGAATTCTTTTCCAAAATTCGAGCAAAAAAGTAACTAGGCATTTTCCCTTGTCACCATGCAACAAAACAATTTTTTTTCAACCAAACACATTCAATTTTGATTTCATTCAACTATTCTTATTTTATTTTGTTTTGATTTCAAAGCGCCTTATAAAATTTCCTCGATTTCTTTTCTCAAAATTCGAGCAAAAAAGTAACTAAGCAGTTGTCTTTGTCACCATGCAACAAAACAATTTTTTTTTTTCAACCAAACACATTCAATTTTGATTTCATTCAACTATTTTTATATTATTTTTATTTTGATTTCAAAAGTCTTAATAGAACTCCCTCGAATTCATTTCTTATCTCGAGTAGAATTCGTTTAGGCGCATTTTCCTTTTTTTTTTTAGCCCACTATGTACCATAGCATTCATTGATTTCTTACAATTAAAAATTTTTTGACTTCTATTAATTATACTCAACCTATACCATCAACACCATTCTATTTTTCTTTTATATCACCAGCAATGTTTGTATATAGCCCCTTCATACCCACAACTAATTTTCCCACAAAATTATTTTTCACTTTACAGAATTCTCTCAGGCTAACCCCTTCTTGAATTCTTCACATGTAGGGGGCGCATCTGTCATAATTTGTATATAATTGTATGCTCCCCGACCCACTATGCATGTACAAATGTATGATTTTCAAAGATTTAATAAAAGAATAAGGTAACTGGAGGAAAGAAAGTAACAAAAGACATAGGAAATAGGCCTAAAGCTGGCACGACTATTCTGGGCACCCCTGTGTCAATATTGCAAGGGCAGAGACCGGACGTCTCTAGTGACCGCAGAAGTTATATTAGTCGCGAAGCACTCAATACTTCCTGACAAAGCAGGACGTATCTGGTATCCACAGAAGTTATATTAGTATAGAGACACCCTATACTTCCGACCCAAGACCGGACGTATTTTGATAACGCGGAAGTAAATAAAATCGAAATAGCAACCGACACTTCCTATCAGGCAGGCCATATCTTTCACCAAAGAGAACCGCGGGCCAATCAGAAGACAGCACCTTAAGTAGGTCAACCAATAGGAAAAGATCATGTGACATCTCTCGACCAATCAGAGAGAAACTGAGTCTTGGTGTTAAATCGAAAAGCAAGAATGGTTAGTAACGTTTTCGCTCTCATAGGAACAACACCTAGAGTTGTTCACTGGCTCACCGAGTTCGGACAGTGGCTCCTGCGCTTCCAACAAGGTAACATCTACTCTAGAGATCTCTCTCTCTCCGCTCATTTCATCTAAATCCAATCATCGCCATGTGATCAACTAATTAATAAGTCAAATCGCTCAGCTCTTCTCAAGCTTTCTTTCCTCCAATCCAGTTGCCTTTCATTTTCAAACCCCATCACGTGTCCTGATTATTTCTAACTGTATGCTGCAACTTCCACTCAAACGACTGCGCTTCAATCAAATCTCACCATTCGCATCCAACAACAAGAAATTCCGCAACGATATTGTCACATATATATATATATATGGTGTCCATATTTTTATCACCAGCTGATTGATTCTTTTCTATTGCATCCCTTAGTCAGCCAATTAGTTAGATTATATTTTCTTAGCTCAGGCGTTATATAAAGCCAATTTGTATATTATATGGATCAAATTCTTGAACTCTGTATACTGAAATGGTAAATTTTTAAGAATTTCGATCTAATTTAGTATAAAACATTATTATATTTAAATTTTTAAATATCTAAATATATTTTGAAAATAAAGCAATCCATAAATAAATCTTTAATTAAAAAGGCATATATTGGATCAAAATATCATTTATTTTATCAATATTTCAGTTGGCTGAACGCCAACCTTAATATGTTCTAACACCTTGATAAAGGTTGGCGTTCAGCCAACTGAAATATTAGTAAAATAAATGATATTTTGATCCAATATATGCCTTTTTAATTAAAAAATCTAAATATATAGGAATATTAGTTTTTTTTTTTATTTAAAAAAGGAGTGTTATTTTCTGTTTGAAAACCTTTTAAAATTTCTATACATTTGCTATGGAGGCTTATATTCTAGTATATACATGAACATCAAAAAATTCAAATCAATAATTTTTTATTTGTAGAGAAATATAGAGAGGGAATCCTAAAATGATGATCAAATTTGTATCAAATTTGTATCTTGAAACGTCTATTATTCTTTGAAAGAAAGTGCTTTGTAATCTTCAATCTCTATTTTATTATATAGAGGTAAAGGTTTTCTCATTAAAGTTGCTAACGAGACCAAAAATGGTGGTCATTAATGAGGCATACCCTTTAATAAGGTACTAATTAACTCTGTAATTTTTCATCTCATTATTCAACATATTCCTTATTAACGGACCATTTTATTGCTAACAAGATATTTTATTTTTTTAAAGAATAAAATAATGATAATGACGATTCTCTATTTGAGACAATGAAATTTTGGCGTCTTCTGCTGAGAACGGAGGAAAAAAAAAAATATTTTTCAATCCCATATAAACATTTTAGGCTTATATTTACACACATTCACACACACATATATATATATATGGGGATTTTGCCGGGAGGATATTGATCTAAAGAGACAAGGGTCGCCTCTCCCGTCAAAATAGACGTCAAAATTAAACGCCATCTATTGACCGTCGACGCAACTAGCGGCCTCGGGTCGGTGACAAAGCCACAACACCAGCTTTGGCAAACTGAGAAGCGTCCACCTAGACACCATGGTTTCGGGCTAATGGCCCTCGTCAGCCTAGGGCGGACTTTATTCCATGAGATCCACACGGGATCTAATGGAATCTTTACAATCTACCAAAGAGGTGTTTTGCTGGCAAGCTGGCTGGGCCAAATCTATGGCTAAAATATAGATGGGAATTTTGCCGGGAGGATATTGATCTAAAGAGACTAGGGTCGCCTCTCCCGTCAAAATAGACGTCAAAAACCGACCCGAGGCCGCTAGTTGCGGCGACGGTCAATAGATGGCGTCTAGTTTTAGTTAGGAGTGGTCGAACCATGAACAAGGCTGAGGCAATTGCTTTTAAATATATATGAACAAGTGTTTGATTATTATCTTTTTAAATCCTTATATTTTCGAACTCCAAACTTATACCAAATTCTGATTAAAATTCCCTATTGTTTCACATCACATCCGTCAGTTATTTTATTCAATTAACGCGTTAGAAATCATCATTTTATTCATCATCCGCTAAAGTTATCCAAGATCAACACTCAACTCGAACCTCTCTCTAAAAATCAAAATAAATATTACCAAAATTGGTTAAGTATTACCCAAGCGGAATTCCCGAAAGGGTTTAAAATGAGCCGTATGTATGCCCTCAGATTATCACGGTAGGAATATTTAAAGCAGTGTGTGTAAACAATATAATCTCAAACAAAAACAACTCGACTAATCTAATAGCTGCCCAAGTTTATATTGGGATAACCACCAACAGGCAGGTTTTGCCTCTAGGTAAACATGGCGTCAGCTCTTCGGACCCTCTAGCTAATTAAAATGAAGGTAAAAACATGAAGAGGTCCATTCAATCTGGTCCCCTGCTACAAGATTTGCACAACCAATATTTGTATGCCAGAGAATTTTTATTCGTTAGGACTTTTCCTCGGTTTTAATAACACTATATTATTTTTCTAAAAGCTTGTTTACCTAAGTGTAATGAAAACGCATATGTAAATATAATTCTTCGTGAAACTCCCAGCTACACCTTGGATGTTTTGCTAAGAGTGTTTTATTTGTTAAACACAACTCACGAACTAATCTTTTAAAGTAGAATTTATTTAAGAAAGTAATCATCGTTGAGAATTTTAAACTAAATATTTATTTGAGATGTGAAGATTTGTGTTTTTTTTTGAGTTAAAAAAGTTTTCTCGTTTGCTTGTTTTATTTAACTTAGATGTGTAATTTAGCCTAGAGTATTTCTGTAAATGTTTTGTAAATGTTTTTAGAAAGAATTACACAAAAGAAGAACATTACATACTTATATGAAATAGGTATCACAAATACAAAATTAGTTTACCCACACACACAAGCAAAGTAATTTGTGCACATTAATAGACAAATATAATAAACAAATTTAATAATTTTTATTCGATTTCTTATATCAAAGGCGTTGTACATAACGCTATAACATATTAACAATAATTTAAGAAAAAGGCTTCTTCTTATAGAGCAACTGAAAGTTGCTGATGGCTTGCGCCATCTATCGGAATAAATATCAACTATTCTCGTTGAATAGTTGATATTTATTCCGATAAATGGCGCAAGCCATCAGCAACTTTCAGTTGCTCGATAAGAAGAAGCCTTTTTCTTAATTTATGCACCTTATCCCAGTACAATATTACATTTGTACTATTTTTTCATATTAAAAATAAGACGAAGTTCCAGATTCACAAATTTATTAGATAAATAATTTTAATAAAACGTCGTACAATCTAAGTTTAAACGAATATGACTATAGACTTATATAAATATACAAATATGTATTAAATAAATAGTGTTACAATTGAACATAAAGGCGCTGGATACTACAAAAACAGTTTACAAAATCGCACAAAGTCAGTTTTGGAGAAATACATAGGCACAAGGAAGCTAAAATGTTTTATTTTTGAAATATATTGAAGAATAAAATATGTACGTGTGTGTGGTTGGTTTTACTTGATTTATCAAGAAATGGGTTGGCCAAATATTATGGAATAACCTAAATTAACATTTTGATGTTTTTTTTATATTCCCAATGATGGAGATCTGTCATATAGAAATACTTATGTGGGCAATCAGAAAATTCCTTTTTTTTTTAATCTTATCACCTAATTTTTTTTGTTACTATTTTGAATAGTAAAATAAGTGCTGCATTTTTTTTCACAAAATGTAATCCAAATTATTTTAGAATATAAAACTCAATTAAATGAAAAGTATTTTATGTCATCGGTTGTCTGTTTTTTTTTTTTAAGGAGACAGAGTCTAGGGCGGACTTTTTATTCCATGCGAGCCATCAGGGAGTTCTAATGATATCTTCACAATCTGCCAAAGAGGTGTTTAGCTGTAAAAGTGGCTGGGCTAAATCTATATATGTATGTATGTATGTTTGTATGAATAGACACCTTTCTGGAAAATTCGACCGTTTTCATAACCCATCTCATAAGATCTAAGGAAATCGAAGCCGCCTCTGTATTTATGAGGGACATAGCCCGAGACCATGGTATACATGTTATTGGCTTTTGTCTGAATTTTCCACTGCACAGACTTACCTACCTCAATCCTGAATCTACAGATAAATTCCAGATTTAAAATGGAACTTTGGGAAGAACTGGCTCTGCCCAGTAACCAACTCAAGTCTCACACTTAGAACTAGTTTGTTTCTGGTGAGTTTAGTAGTTGGGGTTCTGAGCTCCAGGAACCTGAGTTATTGGATACATTTTAAATTATATATATGTGTAGGATAACTATTCTAGGATCGACCAAATTCATAAATTGTTGACTAAAACGATAAAATATTTGTTTCATTTTTGCATAGAATCTAACATTGGATATGCCCTGGAAAATGCATTGATAAACGTTCGAATTCTATGCAATGAAGAACATAATCCTGAACACCTTTAGAGTCTTATATTTTATAGAAAATATTTATACCAATTTTAATGTCTATATGAATTTTCAAAGTTTTAGAAACTGCTAAAAACATGCAAATCTTTACCTTTTCTTAAGTCATTATCGCAAGAGTCACGTCTCCCTTCGAGGTAAAAGACTCTAATATCATTAATGACCTCTCTTAGGGTGAAATTTTGAAATATCTTTTTTACCTCTTGTTTATCAATATTTAATTCATTTATCTTGTAGTGATGATAAAATGATTTTTCACCCTCTTTCTACCATATATTTCAACCTTAGTCTGTAGCGGATGGGGGTATTTATATTTGTATATTATTACGCTTCAATCTCACGAATAAAACTTCTTAGACTTTTACTTTAAAAAAACGATGTGTTTATTTTCAAATTTGTAGCCCACTTCTGGCCCTTGGGTTGTAATTGGATATTAAACCCTGAAGAAAACATGTTTCAACAAACTCAGTTATTTCTTCTTATTTTTACCAAACATATTTCTAAATACAATTATCTTTATTGTTTTGTTTGGTGTTAAAAGAAACTGGGTTTTCACATATATATTGGTGTTGTTTTAGGTAAGAATTCATTCATCCTATATCCTCTAATCCTTCCAGCTGTTACTTTCAAGAAAGGCAAGTCTTTTTGTATTCTTTATTAATTCTTCTACATAATATATTCCTTGTTTGAATACAACATATATTCTGAATATATTATTTTCAAACTTTTACTTACATGACGTATAGACAGATGAGAGAGAGACTAAAAAGTAAAATCTCTTTGGAATAAAATATAAAGGAAATATCGCACTTCTTCCCATAAGAGAAACTGAATTCTTTGAAATTTCAGAGTTCTCAAACTTCAATATATTTATTATCCAATATATATTTATATATAAGATGTAAATTTATATTTTAAACTAAATCCTTCCTATATATCTAGGTTTAAATTCTAAGAAGTAAAATAAAATAGCTGTGGATAAATAGGAATGTTAAGAATTTATATAAAGCCAACACACGGAATAGAAAACCAAAAGAAGAGTATTTGATCGGCTGTTTACCTAACTTCACCGCGTCTGCCAGTAATTTGAAAATAAATACTTTAAACACAGGGGGCTCCATCCACATTCGTGAAGACGGTTCTTTGTCAAACAAACCTCATTTTTCTTCTGACTCCGAATCGCCTACATTTTTTACAGAAAGTATTTTTAAAGGGAATGGAAGACTCTTTCTCAATACTCTATTACCTGATATATATGTAATAAAATTAGAGCTACCAGGGCTAAGTTTCTTGTGCAAACCTTTTATTTTCACTCTTTCCTACTTCTCAGTCCTTCAACAGGAGTATCCCATTAACAAATTAATGATAAATATTATTTTTATACAAATTATTATTTACATATTTTAAATATACTTATGGTATTGAGAGAAATACATTATTTGTGTGTGAAAAACTATTTTTTCAATATATGATGCAATACGTAATAATCTGATCCAATGTGTCTATGTTCATTCTATTTCGTTATAAGGATTTTTCATGAATATATTTGAAAATATGCGAATTTATCTTTATTTTAGCATTTTCAGACATGTGTGTTTATTTCTATAATCACTGAATGGATGATGAAAAATATTAGAAGAAGCTTTGTTCATCAGTAGTTAACCCGTTAAGCCTTTTCATCAATTTTATATATAATATATATAGCCTGTAAATGGAAGATGAAAAATATATTTGAAGGACTTGATTATTCACTAGCTAACCAACTAAGCATAGTCTTATTTCACACAAACTTGTAAAAATACCTATTATATTGCCACGTGGAAAATTTTGGGAAGACAAACCTCGGGATGGTACAGCAATTTATTTAAGGCAAGAACAAACTATGAAGGATAAACAAAAGATAAGCAATGGGGGAAGTTTACAGAATAGAAAAATTTAAACATGAAAAAATGTTACTTTCTTAATAAAATAATAAATACCTTTCTACATAGTTCCTTCCCTATGGGAGCTGCGACCCACAGCTAGAAATTATTGTAGGATTCCAGTCAAGTCTAGGAACTTTGTCCCTAGTACCTTTGCGCCCTTTTTATTGCGGCGTGAAGAGCGTCTTTGTCGTATTAAGGGACATCGTCATCTTGAAGAGAAGTCTTGGCTTTGATACGGCGGTGGAATCCTGAAGTCAGTCTCTGAAAATGTAGATCACAGCACCCATAGCTTCTAGGTCTTCTCGGCAATCTACAGTTTGTATTCCCTAATCTACCCAGCATCTCCACCAGAATGCCACGTGAAAAATCTAGGAAAGACAAACTTCAGGATGACACAGCAATTTATTTAAGACAAGAACAAACTATGAATGATAAACAAAAGATAAGCAACAAGGGAGGTTTACAGTAGCAAAATATAAATATAAAAATGATACTCTGTTAATAAAATAATACATACTTTGCTACAATATTAAAAATAGCTGAATTTTGAGATCAGCTGAGAATCACCTATGGAGGAATAAAATCGGCTTCAGGAAACCCATTAAGACGCATGGTGTATTGATTTGGAAATAAAATATCAGAAAATGGATTATGTTTATGTGTGTTCTCTACATTGTGAGAGATATTGTTCATGATGTAAGAATCCACGTGCCATAGAAAACTCTCTCAGAGTCCCATAATGTTGCTCTCCATTCTACGCCATGTACCCTGATAAAAGAGGAGAATGAAATGGGAAAACCTTAAAGGGATAAACTCCTCACAATATTTTACCTGCTTGTGCTGACACCTTTTTTGCCAATTCACTTTGGAAGCGACGCTTCCGGTGTCTTTAGAATTTAAGGATCCATTGTCCACTCAGGGGACTTAATGGGGTGTTCTTCACCGCATTCATTCTTTACTTCTTTCACAGTGTCATCTATTCTATCTGGAGGATGTGTGCTTCATTGGGTGGAGGTTTTTTCATATACACCTCTGTGTCTCTTTATGTCTCTCTTTTTAAAGGATATTCTTCATTTTTATTTTTTTATATAGGTTATTGTAGAGATATTATGATCTGTGGAACATATCATAGCTATTATTGTATGACTTTATGGCTTTTTTGAATCAACGTAAACACATATAATCCTTGTATAGGTTCCTTTTGATGACATCATCTTAACACATAATGAAAATTGGAAATTTAAGCATGTAATATCGCGAGTATGCTTTTATTTTAAATAGAAATATAAAATATAATAATCAATAAAAATTTCAAAATATTTGCTGATCAGACTTCAATGAAATAATAATAAGATGGCATGGCTCTAATTGAACTGGCAAATTCGCTGCGAAGGTTGACCATGGATGAGCCAACATTGCAGTAAGGGCAAGTATAAAATTGTTTTATTCAAAAAGAAATCTATACGCGCTGTAAGCAGTTTCAATTTCTAATAATAGATGACGGGAAAAGACATTGTGAATATATATCTTGAAGATAGAGGTTACCTGGCCGGAATTCATTATTCTTGAAATAATAGACACTTAGGTATTTATTTATATTTTATTTTAATATCATTTTATAACTCCAAGATCATATTCTTTGTTTAGTTAGGACATTTTGTTCAAAATATTTACTTATGACTCTTTTTTTTATCTATGTTGTGTTAAATTTGAGAGACCTCGTAAGAACGCCCTAATTCACCTCAAACATATTTTTAACGCCTTTCTATAAATATATTTTTATTTTTTTTCCAGATAAGGATACAAGTTTTTGTTTAAACGTTGAAAGAATAAAAACTCTACTGTCCGAAGTGTCTCTTAATTCAAGAACATAGTGAATATATATTGGAACAATTGTTATAAAAACAAGATCGTCAATTGTTTCCAGCTATTTAGCCAGCCACCAGCTCTTGTTTTGTCTAAAGGTTCTATCTAATCGGTATTCCTGGTGTGTGATGGCCTTCCACCTGAAACTTTGTGCGATGGAATGAATATATGAGGAATAGAGGTTCTATTTTCATATAATTTTACTTGGTCGATATTTTTACCATAAATATCGTGAATATATTTATAGGTATTATACTGAGAGTTCGTACCTGGGATCCAGGTTTTTAAACAGAATTATAGATAAATGATACTATATATATAGAAGCATATATAGGGCGCTTCTCTCGTCAAAATGAACGTCAAAACCTGACGCCATCTATTCACTGTCGCCGCAAACTAGCGGCCTCGGGTCGGTGTCAAAGCCACAACACTAGCTTTGGCAAACTGAGAAGCGTCCACCTAGATACCATGGCCATTAGCCCGAAACCATGGTCTCTAGGTGGAGGCTTCTCAGTTTGCCAAAGCTAGTGTTGTGGCTTTGACACCGACCCGAGGCCGCTAGTTTGCGGCGACGGTGAATAGATGGCGTCAGGTTTTGACGTTCATTTTGACGAGAGAAGCGCCCTATGCTTCTATGGAATAATTTCCTCCCGGTAAATTTTCCATCTATATATATATATGTTTATGAAAAAACGTATCATTAAATGGAAGATAGGTATCTTTTATTTGTAAACGTTACGAGCTTTCGGGCAAACGCCCTTCTACAGGTTTGACAGAAATTAAGGCGAGAGACCGACCTATATACAAGGGATGATTTACATAATAAACAATTTTTATAACTTAGCAGTAAAAATTTTTAATTTTTAATAAGTAACTATTGTATTGATATGGTAATAAGATGTTGTATACTAGATTTTTAACTATGTAAAAAAGGAATAGATTAACTTGAAACAAAGATATCATAAATTTCAGGAATTTCTATTTTTCTATTTATGCTTTTAAGTTTGGTGGATACTATGGATTCTAACATTAATCTTTGGTGTAGGTTGGGTATGTTACGGTAATGGATAGTGGGGTGGTTGGTATTAAAAGAGTGGCCAGTGGATGCAACATGCTGATAGATGAGGGAACGTGGGTCGTTGTTATTAATGTTGCGGGTGTGTTCTGACATTCTAATGGCGACGGTTCTACCTGTCTCACCCACATAAGTGGCGGAACAATGTTCGCATGAGACAGAGTAGACCGCCCCAGAAGAATCCAGAGGACTGAGTTGGGTACCAGTTTTTGTAATGGGGTGTCGGAGAAGTGAGTGGATACTGGGGGTATTAATGAAAAAGGTGCGAATGCCAAATGGCCTGATGAGACGGGAGATACTAACTGTTAAAGGAGAATAGGGCAACATGCAGGTAGTCCTGAAGACTGGGGGAGGATTGGAGGGGGCGGGAGAATAGGTATGTTTATTAATGAATGTTAGTGGATAGGAGGCGGCGGTGAGATGGGAGATGATACGGGCTTTTTCTGTGGTTTTAAAGATGGGTAGAGAGCAGGAACTAAAGGTTGCCTTTCCCAAATTAGATTCCTCACCAAATCAATCAAAGGGCTGATATGCCTAACCTCCCAAAACGTTCATGAATCTGATCTCACAGCTCTCATAGAAAGAACCACCTCAGATATTAAGGTACAAGACCGAAGTATACAGCTTAGACACGATAAAAAGCTAGCGTTCTGGTCCCAAAAATACTCCTTCCCACTCGATCACAAGTATGCCAACCCCGAGGCTTCAAACAACATCATCAATCTGTCTAGCGTAACCCTCACCCCTGCTGAAAACAGTCTCCTCTCTAAAGGCCTCAAATATCGACTTCCCGCCAAACCCGATATACCCAGGATCATCAGTGGAATAGAGGCCTCTGTTAAGAATCATAACCATCAAGACAGATGCGCCATCAGAAACCATGTATCCCGGGTACTCCAGAGACCTCTCCCCCCACCCCCAAATTCCCAAACTGAATCCAAGGCCCTCCGCAGACTAATGAAACAACGTTCAATTGTCATCAGCAGATCAGATAAGGGCACTGACACCGTAATCCTAGACCGATCTTCGTACCACGCAAAAATCTTGGAAATATTGCAGGACACAGCCACTTTTTCTCAAATTTCCGCACAAGAGAGCACAATAGCACTAAAAACCTTCAAGTCCTCTCTCAACCGAATGAAAAGAACCAGTCTCATCTCAACGGAGGAACACAAATCCTTTACCACTAATCTCCCCAATGGTACCTACATCTACGGCCTTCCCAAGGTCCACAAACCTTCTGTCCCTCTGCGCCCTATCATTGCGTATCACCTCTCTCCCGCCTACCCCCTAGCTAAGTACCTCTCAAATTATCTCTCACCTCTTTTAAACAACAATAGAAGTAATCTCACAGTTTCCAGCACCCCCACACTCATTCAAGAAATAACCGGCCTACACCCCCCCCAAAACTTCACCATGTGTTCATTTGACGTTTCATCCCTATACCTCAGTCTCCCCCATCACCTGATAATTGACAGCCTCAACCAATTTTTGGTTTCCATCAACACAGATCCCGTCAAGACCAACTCTATCACATCCCTCTCACAGATATGCTTAAACATGAGCACCTTTACCTTTGACCATATCCATTTCAAACAGATAAGGGGATCGCCTATGGGAAGCCCCCTCTCCTCCATAGCTGCTGAGCTGGTTATGACCAGAATAGATAAATGGGTCTGCAACCTCCATTGTGATGACATTCTTTTCTGGCGACGATATGTCGATGATATCCTTTGCATATGTAAAACCGACCTTGAAGAAACCATCCTGTCCACCCTCAACAGTTACAACCCTAACCTCTCGTTCACCATGGAAAAAGAACAGGGACACATCATTCCCTTCCTAGACATCTTAATCATACGTACCCCGGCATCATTCCACACCACAGTATACTACAAGAATAGCAGTACCCCCACCTACACCCATTTCTACTCCTTCTGCCCCATAGTACACAAAATTAACATCGTTAAAACACTCACCAGGCGCCTTCACACACACTGCTCTCTACCCATCTTTAAAACCACAGAAAAAGCCCGTATCATCTCCCATCTCACCGCCGCCTCCTATCCACTAACATTCATTAATAAACATACCTATTCTCCCGCCCCCTCCAATCCTCCCCCAGTCTTCAGGACTACCTGCATGTTGCCCTATTCTCCTTTAACAGTTAGTATCTCCCGTCTCATCAGGCCATTTGGCATTCGCACCTTTTTCATTAATACCCCCAGTATCCACTCACTTCTCCGACACCCCATTACAAAAACTGGTACCCAACTCAGTCCTCTGGATTCTTCTGGGGCGGTCTACTCTGTCTCATGCGAACATTGTTCCGCCACTTATGTGGGTGAGACAGGTAGAACCGTCGCCATTAGAATGTCAGAACACACCCGCAACATTAATAACAACGACCCACGTTCCCTCATCTATCAGCATGTTGCATCCACTGGCCACTCTTTTAATACCAACCACCCCACTATCCATTACCGTAACATACCCAACCTACACCAAAGATTAATGTTAGAATCCATAGTATCCACCAAACTTAAAAGCATAAATAGAAAAATAGAAATTCCTGAAATTTATGATATCTTTGTTTCAAGTTAATCTATTCCTTTTTTTACATAGTTAAAAATCTAGTATACAACATCTTATTAC
The DNA here is from genome assembly GCA_030710605.1 of Cordylochernes scorpioides. Classification (NCBI taxonomy): domain Eukaryota; kingdom Metazoa; phylum Arthropoda; class Arachnida; order Pseudoscorpiones; family Chernetidae; genus Cordylochernes; species Cordylochernes scorpioides. The sequence continues at coordinate 30,776,418 of CP092864.1, forward strand.
CATATCAATACAATAGTTACTTATTAAAAATTAAAAATTTTTACTGCTAAGTTATAAAAATTGTTTATTATGTAAATCATCCCTTGTATATAGGTCGGTCTCTCGCCTTAATTTCTGTCAAACCTGTAGAAGGGCGTTTGCCCGAAAGCTCGTAACGTTTACAAATAAAAGATACCTATCTTCCATTTAATGATACGTTTTTTCATAAGCTGTACACCGGAAGAGTTTTAAGTTTTTAATATATATATGTAATAAGGTGAGGTCTGGTAGCCTCTTGTAGAATCCTGTCGACTCTCGCTATAAGCTGTGGTAACCGAGGGTCAAACCTGTAGTAACCGAGAGGGACAGTCAGGGCGTGGAGAGTTTTCCAGTACCTCTCTGTACCTTGTAGGACCTTTAACAGTTCTCACAGAGTACAGGCAGTCGTGGTCGAGGCAGAGTGGAAAGCTTGGGAATGTCCACACACACAAAACGAAGCGACACAGTTGTAGAAGGAAAGTTCCATGAACAGATAAAAGTCGAGCTAAGAGCAAGATGGAGATAGAGTAGATCTTACTGTTTTACATTGCGATGAGGTGGTCCTGGCATAAACGACAAGGGGTGACGCCAACGGTGAAGACTGTCTGACTGTTGCTAAGCCGGCCCTTTTTATATAACTCCTCGGACAAAGAATTATTGCATTACAGCACGTGTCGCTACAGGACACCGGCGCCGACCTGACGGCTTCCAATTTATTTTTAGTAGTTGTTTTGTGTTTTACATCTACATCGAATTAAGTCGTTTTTGTCTTCTCAATCTTGCTTTAACTCAGCTCTTAATCTATTACATAGTTTTATTTATTCATCCTCAGTTTGTACAAAGTACATTACATATGGTGATGCAATGACACATGTCAATCATGCATATAATTATTTATAGATGTGTTTCTATATACAACATGACAATCTTGTTATAAGTATTATATATTAAAGGGTTGTTGGTTTAAATTACCATATATATATATATATAATAAATGTCGCCTCTCCCGTGAGAATAGACGTCAAAATAAGGCGCCATCTATTGACCTTCGCCACAAACTAGCGACCTTAGGTCGGTGACAAAGCCGCAACACCAACTTAGGAAAACTGAGAAGCGCCCAGCTGGAGACCATGGTTTCGGGATAATGGAGGTCTTCAGCACAGGGCGTACTTTTTTCCATGAGACTTACAAGAAATCTAATGGAATCTTCATAAACCACCAAAGAGGTGTTTACCTGGCTAAGTGGCTAGGCCAATTTTATGGCCAAAATAGTAGCGCCGGCCAGTAACGCTGCTCAAGTCGTTCCGTCATTTCCCTTACAATGAAAATCCAACGAGAACACTAAACACTACCTCACTTAAATACTGCTTGCCATCAACTGACGCTATTGACAGGCGGGAAAAATGCATGCATGTTTATGCAGTTTTAGGGTCGCATCATACAAGCGCGCTTCATCAAAATCCACAAGGTTTTGGAAAAATAATAAGGTTGAAAACATTTGTAACAGACCTCGTACTATATATATGGTGCGTTTATCGTAGTGATATTCACAATCTTTATGTACTATATTTATAATTATAGAAGGGGGAATATATCTTGTTATCCTATATTGTATATAAAAATTTCTTAAAACTATGAAATCTTCAGACGCTAACTATAGGGAGAAATAATATTCAAAAATACCTCGTATGAAATATATATAATTACTCTCAAACAAGTTATTCCCATTTTTAGACCAATTCAGTATCACGGGGGAATACATGTAAAACTCTACAAAAGAAAATTCGAACTCTTTTACACACATGAGCAGACATATAGTGCACTTTCAATAAATATTTGAATATACCTATTTACTCTGATCGCCATGTCATGAAACATTATTGTTATAAGTGCACAAAGAAAAATGATCGAAGCTTGATCCCCATATTTATAAACCCATTTTTCCTCTCAATGATTGAAAATTTCCCTGAAGAATATTATCGATTATGTATTGCTCGGAGCTTTTAAATTTGCATAGAGCTAATGGAGGCTGTGACGGGCGATCATTAACCACTGGAATTTGAAATCGTTTCGAATTTAAAGTCTTTTTTTTTTTTAAACCTTGGAGCGGCGCAAGAAATTTTTTGTTCTCGTTGAAGAGTGCCTCTGTCTTTAACGCGGGGGACGGCCGATGGAAAGACAGAGATTAAATAGGTCATTAAGACACTTGAAGAGAGATTTTTAGAAGACATTTTTCTAGCAGGAGAAAATTTTCAATCGAAGAGATGAATTTCCTTCGCCATTGTGTACGTTTTTGTTTGTCAAGAA
>CP092864.1:30778842-30801028 GCA_030710605.1 Cordylochernes scorpioides
GTTCCACATATTTGTCCAATATGCTTATATAACTAGATGGAAACTATTCAATTTAAATAATCCTTGAGTTTTTATTGCCAAATGTTTCAGGACTTATTGACATCTCCACAGGAGAAGATTTCTTGATTTATAGCTTTTGATTATACACGGTTTTCTAAATATAAAGCAAAACGTCGAAGTAATATATGACTCTTCACATGTATTTAGAAAATCATATATACCATCAGAAGTAAGAATTCAATAAATTATTTCCTTGAGGAAGGTTATAATATGGTGACAATGAGTTATTGGGAAAATGAAGAATCTTCATTATTGTTTGTGAAGCAATTCCATCTCAACAATTCATGAGTTTGTTACTGCCCAATGTTTCAGCGACTTATTGTTAACTTTCTAAGGGGAATTATTTCTTAAAGTCTATCTTATTATTATATACACGGTTTTACTGAAATTCCTATGTGTTTAAATCATCACAAAACAATTTTTGACTCTTTACATGTATTTAAGAAAATCGTGTATGCATTCAGAAGTGTAAGAATTCAATAAAGCATTACCTTGAGGAAGGCGAGAATAAGTTATTGGGAACTAAACAACTTAAGAACACGGCTGATGGATCTTCATTATTTTTGGTGAAACAATTCCATCTCAATATGTATGAGTTGGTTACTGCCCCATGTTTCGGGCGACTTATTGTTACCTTTCTCAGGAGAAATATTTCTTAAATTCTATCTTCTTATTATATACAACGGTTTTCTGAAGTACATGTGTAAATAAATCGTCAAAGCAATATTTGATTCTTCACATGTATTTTAGAAAATCGTGTATTTAATCAGAATAGCATTCCTCTAAGGAAGGTGAGAATAAGTAAAGGGAAATAACAACGGTTGATGGATATTCATTATTGTTTGTGAAACAATTCCTTCTCAACCAGCGTATGACTATCATATATCTTGACCATCACGAGTGTCTTTACACCTCTGATTAGCTTAACTATTAGAAAACCAATAGGTCTCCCCAGAGGAAGTCTTAATTAGCCATTATTCCCCTGGATTTCTCTCCCTGTATTGATCTTCTTTGCTAACTAACTCTCGGTCAACAAAACCAACTGTTTATCTTCCACTTTTTCTACCTGACCTAACCTAACTTAATTTAATTAATACCTCTCTCTCTAGCTTAGCTTTCCCCTATTTTGACTTTTTCTAACTATTGAACTTTTTCGTACGCACTTTTCCATTCGACATATGTGTATCCTAAAAGGTCTTGATGTTTTACTGTGTTCTCCAATTATGAAATTGTCCAATTTTGTGTCGAAAGAGAAGGCATGTTTAATAATACAGTCAAAGTCTTTTTGAGATTGATTGAAAATCTTTTTGAGCTCTTTTCAAATTCTCTACACATTCAGAATTTATAGAAAGATATTTAAAAGAGGGGCACTATATATTTTAATATATAAAAATATTTGTAATATATATTTATTTCTTTTTCTTACCAAATATTCTTAATATATATAAGCAATTAATTCATATATTAATTTATTTTATTCACAGAATATTTTGATAAATTTGATTACTTAACATTTTCATGACTGGATATATTATTGATGTAAAAAATCCTCTTAAAAATTAAATAGAATATATATATAGTTAATGAGATATTGAAAATTCAATTATTTAATAGAGATAATTGTTTTATATAGTTTTTCTAGCAATGTATTCCATTTTAATCTTATTAAAACCTTTATAAACATATTAAAATGCTAACTAATTTATCAAAAATACTTTTATGATAATATAAATGGATTACAGCAGTGTTTCTCAGCCTTTTCTTTGACCATCGGAACGATTAAACATGTGAAAATATATTGCATTTACTAATGTAAGACGCTGCCTGGCCGGCATTCATAGTTCTTCAAATAAAGGATACTTCGGCCAGTGAATCTTATTATCATATATTATAAAAAGGTTATTAGTTTAACACTAATACCAAAATAACCAGTAAGAAGGCGTTGAAACCGGGTAATATCTTTTAACTATTGTTTAGTTTCTCCATAAACAAACTTTTAGAGTCGAGTGTATCACAGTGTGACTGAAATGTCTCCGGATTTAAACAAGAACTCTATTACCGACCGTTGTCAAATTCTTAAGTTTACTTTAGTCTTCATATTTGAATGTAAATATTTATTTTTAAAAATAGACACTTCGGCCAATTAAAGAAAAAATAAAACTTTAACTTTCCGAAGTGTCTATTTTGAAAAGAACTATGAATACCTTTCAGTCAACCTCTATCTTTGCGATGAATAAATATAGGAGATATTTAATTTATGTTTGCAGATATGTGAAATGTGAGGAATTATTATTTTTAACTTTGAAAAATTATTTGAATATTTTTCTATAGGTACGTGTTACCTATTGATCAATCCTTGTAGCTACAAGTTATAAATTTATTTTAATATAGCAATATAAAACTGTGCTTGTGTTTATAGAGTAAACCAATTTAAGGCGTAAATATGATAGGAGAGCAAATAGGCTTTATATGAAATTTATATTTAAATATTTTATCCTAAATAAATTATATATTCATTTCAAAATAGAGACGAACTATATATTCTGTTGCCTTGGGCAAAAAGGGGAAACTGACGTTGTATAAGCTATTTATCTTTCATCCGAATATTAGTGAATGTTTATTGAGAAATATTCCTTTTTCATACAGACACAGTTATAGTCTTAAAAGTAATTGAATACATGTTTCATGGTTTTTCAGGATACCCCAAACCAGCCTTTTTGGTCGTTGAGGTACAGCTTCCACCACGCTGACGAGAGCCAACAGCCCGAAAATCGTACTGGTTAACTTTTCTTGATTAATAAAGAAACGGTATTTAGCCAATTCTGGAATAATTAAAAATCAATGATTAGTTGATATTTATTCCGATAGATGGCGCAAGCCACCAGCAACTTTCAGTTGCACGATCAGGAAATGCCTTTTTTTCTTAATTTATCTACCTGATCCAAGTATAAATTCACGTTTGTTCCATTTTTCACAAGTTAAAAGGTTTTATTTAAGTTATTTTCTTTATATATTTATATTGATAACAAAAATAGGCATATCCTGACCGCTCGCATTTTAAATGGCAGAACACAATCTAATTAAACAAAAATCGACTAAATGTTGATTAAACTTGCTTCATGATATTTAGCCAAACCAATATCTTGATAAATCAAGAAAGGCCAACCACCTAATCGTTTCGAGCTGTTGGCTCTCGTCAGCGCTGTACAGGCTGTACCTTTATGAACAATATTTTTTAAATATTAACTATTTTATTAAAATAACGATGAAGGGTGCCTGGCCAACATTCATGGTTCTTTAAATAAAATACATTTAGGTTAGAAAGTTTTTATTTTCAACGTTTCGACAAATATATCTTGTCTTTGTAAGAAAAACAAAAACATTTAAGCATTGCTTTACAAATGTATTTTTGATGGTTTATATGTATCCCATTTACATTATTGTTTTTAAGTGTGTGTGTGTGTACCAACGTTTACATATTTAACATAATTATTATGAATAAAATGTACATATATGAAAAAATAATAAAAAATGAAATAATAAAAAAGGTTAGGTGTTTGTTATTAAAATTTTAAAAAATGCATATTTTGACCACGTTCACATGAACCTTTTGATGGCAGAGCGCCATCTGGTGGAACAGATATCAACTATACGTTGATTTAACATGTTTTCTGATATTTGGGCAACCCATATTCTTGATAAAATCTAGAAAAGTCAACCAGAAGGTGCTCTGTTATCAAAAGGTTCATGTGAACGTGGTCAAAATACAGCAGTGTTTTGATATAATATTATATAGGTTTTTAACTTTTAATTAGACATTTTCAATTTATATTTAGACATTTTTCATTTTTTATTTAGACACCTTGCATTTTTATTTAGACATTTTCAATTTTTATTTAGACACTTTTAATTCAGACATTTTTCATTTTAATTTAGACATTTTTAATTTTAATTTAGACACATCGACTTTTCTATAAAAAGTCCATTTGTCTAAATTAAAATGAAAAATGTCTAAATATAAATTAAAATTGTCTAATTAAATGTTAAAAACCTATATATGAAAACAGAGTAAAATTAGGTACACTCTCGGGATCAAAATTTACTCTTTTATAATAATGGTAATTTATTTTCAAGTGTTCTACTATTTAGTTGAGTAGATTTATAAAGAAAAGCTAATTTAAATATAAATATATAGTAGGTATTTTATTTTATATAAACAAAGGAAAACCACACACAAGATTTTAGCTATAAAATATATTTAGGTATTAATCAAAGTTTTTAATGATTATTTTTCCAAAATATCCAAGGAAACCTACTTAGTAAGGTCTATAAAATAAACCTTGAATAATCTATCTTCATCAAACATTTAAAAAATGATCTTTGAAAGGAAAATTGTGATTTAATATCCATTCTATGATGATTGATTGTCTTTTTTTTACCCCGCAACACTGTAGGACGGCGAATGTGGTGAAAACTATCAACTCCAGACTATGTGCAGTTATTTTTTTTACCTCCTTAGATACTTATTGTTTTCTAATTCACAGATAAATAAAGTTTACTCATAGGCTGACTAATATTTGAACAAATAAACGAAAAAGTAAATAACTTCGAGAATACAAATGCTTTATATATGTTTAGACAAAATATTTAGAACATAGTTTTATTTACATAGCAATAATGTTGTATCAAATTATTTATCACAGATTATCACAGATTTCAATTAACGATTTAATATTACTGTTGCATTGTGATTGATGTGTCCTTTTCCATTTTATTCAAAATATAAGTTCACTATTTGTGAATTTTTTTTTAAATATTCATTTATTTTTACAATTTGCAGGTACTATATTAATCATATTAATATATACTTATAATATATGGATATATATTTATCATATTTACTGCTTACAACTTCTTGTAATTGTGCTTGGGAAAATAAGAAATAAATTATAAATCTTCGAAGGCAAATGTACATATACCTTAGTATTCACTTATTTAATTTGATGATTGAAACTCGCTAAGGAAATACTGTCAACGTGAGTTAAAGAGAAAATTATAAACGATGAACCTGTCAGACTTGGTGTAAAAATCTACACTCATGGACAAAACTTAAGGGTGCTGTACCTTTTATCATGTATATCGGGATTTAGACAATAACTCCGAAATATATTTGATAGACAGTAACCATTATCGAAGACACACGAGATAACCAACGGTAAAAAGAGTTGACTCTGTCTCCTTTAAAAAACTACGACTGGCGACGTTAAACCTTTAAATTTTTTTAGTTTTGTCCATGGACTTGTAATAATAAAATGAGAAGATATGTATTGAAATCGAAATTTCAAATTATCAATTAACATTTTGAAAACATAATTTTACCGATAGAACATGTCTATATTACAAACTAAAACGTATCGAGGTATCTGTCTCTTGAGAATTAATAGTGAATATGTGATCCTCTGAAGTAATAGAGTTTCATTTCTTTATTACAAAACACACTATATAAATTTTCTGTGTAGATTGAATAAATATATTAGCTATATAAATACGCGGTGGGGAAATGACATGATCCTAGACGACGCTGCAAATTACCCAAGACTTCTGGAGGGTGTTGGAAGTAAGACCTTTTCCATGTAGGGAGTAATTAAAATCTTGATTTCCGTAAATAGCTGTGGGTTGTTTTGTTGACTTTGCCATTAATTGGGGATGGGGTAGTTAAATCAGGAGATCTTGATGGCCAAACATTATCTACGGTAGATTGAGTGAGAGATAGGTCCTAGGAAGGTTATTGGTCTACGCAGAGTGTGAGCGGTTGCATCTATATTTGTTTGCATATTTCTAACGTTAATTTATATTACCACTCTTTGCTTGAGATTTCCGATTTTTATTAAAGCAAAATATGTTATTATATATCATAACTTTCCTTTATTAAAATAAGAAGAGAGCATTCAAGGACACTTTATCCCAATTCAATGTAAAATTGGAGTAAAAATGATGAAATAATAATAAATAAAACCCTTAGAGTTCGCTGTTTAACTAGAGTTGTATATTGCTCTAAGGAGGGGCTTTCCGGATATAATTTTATATTAATAATTGAAAGGGAAATTTAATGCTATTTTTAAATGTTAGTATTGTAGACATAATAATGAACTAGCGTAACCACAGGTCTTTTTACTACATATTGACATTTCGAGCACTCTTTGTAGTAGATATCTGATTGTTTTTAAAAAATGTGTATTATTTCTGAAGGGTATAAAAACAATTTCACCTCCTTTCTAAAGGTTCATATACCTATCTATGTTTAGTGGGCTCCTATATACTATAGAAAAATTCTTCAAAGAGAATGTACAAAAAATTGAGGTGATTAAATACAATAAGGGAATGCAAACCTTTTTCGAGTTAGTAATGTAAAATTAACTCGAAATTCCAACGCGAAATGTAATTAAAGAATGTGTGAAAATTAACGCTATCTAATTAAACTATAATTAACGACATTGTGTGTCGTTTGTGTTCTCTTTTTAATTATTTCAGGAATATTTTCTCTCTAACAGAAAAGAAACAAAGAGTTTCATCCAGATTTTTACTGTTTAGACACTAATGATAGGTTTGTCACACAATTCCCAACTTCAATATAGATCCAAGTATTCACTCTTGGACAAAACTCAAGGAAATATCAAGTTTTAAGCATAACCCACTCTCCTTATTTGCTTATATAACGGCATATATATATGCTATGATTATTCTGTTTTGTTGTTGAAAAATATAGAATTTGAGGTACAGTCGTGAAAATAGGAAATAAATTATTTACTTATCAAGTAGTTTTTATTTTGAATTACTTCAAGCATATTACATATAAAATTATTTATCACAGTAATATAGAATTTATAAAATGATATCTATATTCGTGATTTAAAAAATAGGTAGCTTAACTATACATATTTACAACAATATTCAAAGTGTTATAATTCTATGGTCAAAAATAAAAGAATAGTTAATGATGAAAATAAAATACATGTTTTTTAAAATATAAAATATTTGCATTTTAGATTATATAATATATAATATATGTCGTTATCGAATGGAAGGGTGCAACTGTTATGCATATAAACTTCAAGAAACAGTTCCAGCCAAGTGAGGCGCGCACACATGGCGTGCCGTAGCATTCGCGCGCGAGGGCTCCCACGTTTATTTTATATAGTGTATTTATAGATGGATGAATTTGTATTCACATTTCAACACAAGATTAACATATTTACAGTTTAACATACTTAATTTGTCGGAAATAAATTATATATCTTGGGTATTATGCAAATTGTGACATATATATATATATATATATACCTATGGAATATGCAAAGTCATCCAATTGTTCAATTCCTAAATAGTTATTCTTTTCAAAGATAAACACAGCATTTATGTTGTTGAACGTTTTCCTTCTGAGAGAAGACCTTAATTATTATATATACATATATTGACATTTCAATGAAAAGTTTGCAACCTCGAATCGAGAAAAAATTCATCAAGGTCTTCTCTCAGAAAGACAGCGTTCGACAAAATAACTGCTGTGTTTATCGTGAAAAAGAATAACTATTTGGGAATTGAACAATTGGATGAATTTGAATATTCCATAGGTTACCCAACCCAAGTATGTTTTTAAAAGCTTTGAAATGAATATTTCGAGATCTAAGTACGAAAAGAAACATTTACAATATGAACAGCCATGGACTAATGATAAGTCGAAAGGATTGTTTTGCAAGCGTATGCATTGAATACCCTAAATTCTGAAACTGTATATAAGAAAGGCCTTATATTACGAATGGATATATGTAAATGTGGACTTAATTCTGGCTATAATAATCGTTATATTCATCAATATTATTATTTACTAAATTACCTTTATATTTACAAAAATACATTTTGAAATTTAAATGATCTATCTAAATTGAAGTGTCAAACACTATAGAAAGTTTTATAGATATATTTTTTTATCACTTTCCATAACATTATTCAATAATTTTTATAAATTCATTTCTTCAGACTCTCTTTTCTGTTTAAGAAAACCAACCTTTCAGTTTTAATTTTGTTTTTAGTCTTTTTTATTGAATTGTATATAAAATGAATTGTAAATAAGCTGCTAAAATATATTTAGGCGCAAGTATTCCAAGCTGGGATATCACGTCCGATATGTCAAATAAAAAAAAAACAGTATACTTTGATTTATATTTATTGCTATTAAAATACCTGTATACAATCTCTTTGAATGTCAAATTAATATTTATTAAAAAAAAAAAAAGAGATTAAATAATAGTATAAAACAATTAATCATTGAATACACATATATTGAATATGAAAATACGCACGAGAGAATCTTTTGATTTAAAAGAAAAAATGTATTTTACCTCTATTTAGAAAAATATAGAAATTTCGTTAGATTTTCTTATTACCAGTAAATAGATTCAGCCGAACTTCCAGGATCTAGAAATGTTATCAACAGATTGGCACATCTGTGATGAAATTTATTCACAAAAATCGAGAGAGTTTAGGTCTTTTTCAACAACAGTTATGAAAAAAGTCATTTACATATTTCATATATTGATTTTTTTTACTTTGCCAAAATGAAAGTTTTTCTCTAAAACAAATTTAAATGATTTCTTTTAAAGAAAAAATCTTATTTACTTTTGATTGATTAAAGGATTAGATAAAAAAACTATATTTTATATAGAAAAATAATTTACGCTATAAATTCATTTATTTAAATTGGCAATTTGAGAGAAAAAAAAAGAGTAAACAAAAAAATGAAAAGGAAGTTACTGAAATAGTAGATAAAATTAGAGAATAAAAAAATACTTATTAAACTTTTAATTAAATTGAAAACTCTCTTGAATGTTACTTTTTACCAATTAATTTATTTAGATTTTTTTTATACATAAGGGCATTATATATATATAACTTTAGAATAAATTGATGCACTTATTGAATGCATTTTAAGTATGTATTAATTAAAGAAAAAATCCTAAAAGTTAAATATTTATAGGAAAATAGTGATGAAATGATTTTCTGTAATATTAGAATTATTCTCTGTGAAATAAGAGTCTGGCAAATATAAGAAAACATCTATTAATTCGGCAACGGTGTAGCAAATAAAGCAGACGAACAGATAATGGAACTATAAGGAGCCATTAGTGCTTGCTACTAAATGTTCTAGTAATATATGCCCCTGTACTAAACCAAGACAATGTTCAACACATTTAATGTCGAATTAATCTGTTTTGAAAATATATATGTTTGTTTATTTAAATTATTATTAAATAATTATATATATTATGAAATATTGACTTTTCTTGATTTATCAAGAAATTGGGCTGGCCAAATATCACGGAACAAGTTAAATAAACGTTTAGATTTTTTTTCCACTACACAGTAGATGCCATCTAGAAATGTTCATGTGAGCCTGGTCAGGATATGTCTTCTTTTATTTTAATATATAATATAAATCGTGAAATTTATAATATAGACTATCAATTAAGAATTTTTTATTTTAATATGGTTACATGTGACTCATATATTTAAGGTATAAGGTATATTGAAAGGGTTTTAAACCAATTTAAATACCCATAATTTGATTTATATTTCACAATAATTGTTAATCGCTCTTTCTACATTCTTCTTTTGTTTATTTCAAATTAAAGCGCTATGTCCCCCTAGGGACTTAACGTGCTCTATCATACATATAAACCTCTACATTTGTATACTCGTATATTAAATTATAAAATTATATTAAATTTACTAGCCAGTGTTGCAAGAACATAAACTAATTTTTTATAGTATAATAATAATAGTAATTTTCTTTTTTTTTATCAAAAGCATGGAAAGATATATTTGCATATTCACACATATTGAATTAAAAAGCAAGCAATTCATTCAATTTATAATATATATAAATAACAAAAAAATGATACCAAGTGTTTTATTTAAAATTATTAAGCGATTTATAAAAAAAAACTCCAATTGCATTATTATTTTGCTTATATATATTCATCGCATTTTAAATTATTTTTTTATAGTGAGACAAAATATATTTATATGAAAACATAAAAAGTTGTCATATTTATCCAATTTCTATAACATATAAAGGTATTTATTATTCTTATTATATAGGCTGCTTTAAATTTTTTTAAAAATCCAATTTAGATGAAAAAGGGAAATGGTTAGACTGCGTGAGCATATTTGTATTCAACAAAAGAATTTTCCGTTTTATCTTCTGTTATATGTGCGTGTTATCTGAAATATTTCTTCTTTATTTTACTATTTAGATATTCTATATGATTATATTTATCATTTTATATTTATATTGGTATGCACCACAAATAAGCTTATCATATATTATGAAAAAAGGCATCTCCTTATCGTGCAACTGAAAGTTGCTGATGGCTTGCGCCATCTATCGGAATAAATATAAACTATTCTCGTTGATTTTTAATTATTCCAGAATTGGCCATATACCCATTCTCGATTAATTCTGGAATAATTAGAAATCAACGAGAATAGTTGATATTTATTCCGATAGATGGCGCAAGTCATCACCAACTTTCAGTTGCACGATAAGGAGATGCCTTTTTTTCATAATTATGTACCTTATCCCAGTACAATATCACATTTGTACTATTTTTTCACGTTATTCATATACGTTTCTCTTCAACGACAATTGATACTGGTCATTTTCAGTCCATATTTCCAGTAATTACTAAGAGAGAAAGAGATAAAACTACTTCAATTTAGTAGAGGCTAGTTAATTTATTGATTATAATATTTTGAAGAAGTGTTAATATCCAGGTTTATAGCAATGATTTAGATGAATAATAACTTCATAGTAATATGTGTCTGGGAATGTATATGTTGAATTGGGTGTCGGACTCGCTGTGGGAATATTGTCGAATTGTGTGGATGGATGATTGGATTGGTGGTTGTGGTGGTGCAGTCTTGGTCGGATGACAAGGGTTTCACAGGGGAAGACGAACACACCTGGATGGGGTTGGAATAGGACCTGCGATCGGGAGGGAGAAGAAAGTTCGGCGGAGGTAACTGGCCTTTCACAGGGTGGAGCGTACACTACCTTGGTTGGAGCCTATGTTGAGCACACCTAGCTGGTAGCACGGTCACCTACCTTCTTTTTAATTTCTTGTCCGAGATCATCGTCATTAACTCTCTCGACTTATCATTGGTTGAGATCCTTACACGTGCTCTCTGGTGATTCGCTATTATTTGTCACGCTTAAAGGTGATTGGCTATTATTTGTCATGCTTAAAGGTGATTGGCTCAGCACCTCCATTGTCGCCATGATTGTAATCCTCCAGGAAGAAGAAGGCCTTTGAACTTAAGTTTTATGGATCCATTACTTCCTGGATGATGCAATCCTGTACTTTGTTTCTTTCCCATCTCGCGAGGCCTAACTTTTATTAAACCTTTAGACGATACATAGATTGTGGTGGGGTTGCATAATCATATATACAGATTATCACATATATAAATTGCACAAGGCAAAAAAGAAAAAAGAAACTCATCTCCGGAGACTTATTGACTTGTTTAATTGTTATTTAGGAGATTTAAATATATTTTTTGTATAACAATGTATATAAATATTTCCAAAAAATAAAAAGAAATTTGTATCTGAATACCATGTTCCTTAACATTTGCCTTAAACATACACATATAAAGAATTTTAAATAAAAATTTCAAAATTTAATCGTAACTTCCCTTTTCGAATTTAATTGAAACATTCAACTTTAAATGCATAATTTTTAAATTTTAATCGAAGTCTTTACATTTTTGTAGATTTTGATATCCATTTTCCAAATTAAATGACCATTGTTATATATAATTATAATAACCTTATTTAGAATTTAAAAAACATTTAGTTTGAAATCTTCTATCGAATGTACTTTTGATATATTAGATATAGGTTTCTATTTTCAAGACCTTTCTTAATTTTTTCTAAATAGAAAAAGTTATGTATAATCTAGTATTACCTAACATCTTGAAAAGAACCCTCAAACATAATATTATATGTAAATTAAAGATATTATATTTATCATATCATTTATATTCATTTGAACCTTCGGAAAATAAAAATAATTGATAAAATAACGAAATTTCGCATATGTTAAAACCTTTTTGGGAAGGATATATAAATGTCTTATATTTTGGTTTGTTTAGCTAAGCAAAATGATGGATTTTTCAAGAAATAAAATGTCAAATATATTAAGTCTAAAGCGAGCACTAAGATATAGCAAGGTTATTTATTTGAAAGAGAAAGAGAGAGATAGATGGAAACTGAAACTAATTTATTACAATGTCCATATAAGATTATATAGGTTTTTAATTGCAAAATAAAAATATCAAGATCAATAAATAAGTATAAATAGGTGAATAAATGTAAAATATAAAATTATAAATATACTTATATCTAGAATATACACAAGGTCTTCATTGTTAGTGCCCACCGTGGAAAAGGCTCTGCCACTCTCAGAGAGAGAGCAAATCTTTTTGCCTTTTTTACTACTAGTTCCTAACAAACTACTTGATTTTTGATCAAAACTACTTTTTTTTTTTATTTCTAGTATAAAATAGATTAGGTATAGAATTGGGTATTTATTACTTAATTATGTAATAATAGTAATTATTATATTTTAAAATAATTTATCTTTATATAGCCATAATTATATTTTTTCTGGTATTATCTACAATCCATTTTACATTTGTTTGCATTGTATTTATTCTCTAAATATATCAATTACTGTGATTTTTTAATATGAAAATATTCAATACAATAAAAATAAAAATACTTATTTTTAATAAGACTACTATAAATACACACACACAATATGCAAACTTGTATATTTGAGCAAATCGTTTTCTTACCCCAATTACACAAAAGAAAGTTTAAATTCATAATTATATATGAACATATTTCAACATATAGTCTCAATTTATTATCCAATTTCACAAATAACAATTTTAGCCTAAAAAGGAAAATAAAACGATGACCAAAAATTCGAGATGGAAATATAATTTAGAATACAATTTAATATTGTTTTGAAAATAGAGCAACCCATAAATAAATCTTTAAATAAAAAGGCATATATTGGATCAAAATATCATTTATTTTACCAATATTTCAGTTGGATGAACGCCAACCTTTTTCAAGGTATAATAACATTTTAATGATTTATTTTGATCCAATATATGCCTTTTCATTTTAATAATTTAATAGGTCTATGATAGCATATTGTTTTAATCCATAACTATCTATATATTCGAAAAGACTCCATGATCAATGGATATATTTTAATACACGAATTACATGTATAATTAACATATTTTTAATAATTACATCTCTTATTTTAATTATTATATTTATTATCGAATATAAAAAAAATTCGTATATGATAATATATAATAAATTAATATATTAACAAATAATCGAATTTTAATGTATATGACAGTGTGGCTAAGTTGAATTATTAAAATGATAAAATCAGTGAGTAAGTCAGTGGGGCCAGATGTTAGGTGTCGATTGAAAGGAATCCTTCAGGTCTGTACGTGAGGGGAGTTTAGAATTTCTTTCGTTCCAAAATATTTTCTCTGAAGTTCTATTTTGTAATTACTTGTGGAATCTTTGATTGATTTCTAGACTTCGGTGCTATATATCTAATAGACAATCTTTTGAACTAAGTTTTACCTTTGATAATTTCTACAAGAACAAAAATCAATTAAAAATATTGTTCTAATATATTAAGAATATGAGTAATTCTAATAGCAAGTATATTTCAAGATAAACAAAAATCTTCGCATACCATGAGTTTATCTTTTGAAAAGATATTTAGATTCTATTTAGCCTTTAAATTTGGTTCTTTAGAATTTTTCAAAAGGCCACTGACCATATATATTGATTATAAACAGGATAAATAAAGTAAATTACGGCATTGCTGTGAAAATCTGCCAATGATATTTGTTGATAGTTATCACCAAAGTTTGATGAAGTGAAAGATGAAAGTGAATGCAAATTTTAATTTAGTTTCAGGAAATTTTAACTTGATTTTAAGGATAATTATTCCAAATTACTTTCCTGCTTGTTAAACATTTAGTACTTAATGTGTCAGTTCCAATTTCTCAGCTCTACCTTGTAGAACCAGGAACTTGTCTCAGCTGTTTTCTATTTACAGATTCATCCCTTAAAGTTCTGTAGTTCTCTCAATCACCTTTATTGAAACCTCTATAGATGAATGCTCTTTCTACAACCGATATAATGTTTATGCCAAAATTTTTACAGAAGAATCTGCAGGTTGATAATATGCTTAGAATCCACTTCAGTTATAAGTGAGCAACACTAAGTTGGTTTCTACTCTTTTTTAAAGTTTAATTTGAATGTTCGCAGTGTTGTATTATGGCTTCATTAGGTTGTGCTAACCTAAGGCTGAATTAACTAAGCAATAAAGCAAAATTAAATATATAATTGTTGATGTACAACTGCCAACAATCTGCAATGTGGGGAGATCTTTTACTACCAAAGCTTTAGCCTTAGTGAAGAGATTTTCAAATCATTTAAAATTTGATTTTAGAAAAGTAGGAGACACTTGTATTCTCAGTTTGAAAACTTGCATAATTGCATTCAACAATTCCTTTTTACTAAATTCACTTCAATATGAAATATTGTATCTAAGCCATGTTCTAGATATGAGGAACTCCAGTCCAAGATGGAAGTGGAAGACTATGAACCTGGAAGATTGCTTACAAACCGATATAGAATAATGATATTTATTGTGTCAATTTTCCTTTATAGCAACTTGATATGATCCTATTGCTGTTTGCATTAGCTATGCAAAAATATTGAAATTGTGATTTTACGATGCATAGAAATTGACTCGCGTGGTATAAGAGGATAACACATTGCGGATAATAATCAAAACAACAACAAAACTAATCTTTATTTTAGCTCAGGCTAACATAAAGGCTTCTGGAAATTCACTCATGAACAAACTTAGGAGAGTTGTATTTTTAGCATGTATATCGGGAAAAAGACAAACCTCAGAATGACGACATAAATTTATTTTAGGCAAAGCAAATCAAAACTTATAAAATACTAGAGAGGAAGTTTTTGCTGTGTATAGCAAATTATACATACACTCATGGATAAAATTTAAGGAAGTTGTACCTTTCAACATGTATATCGGGAATCAGACAAATAACGCTGAAAGATATTTGATACATAGTGACCTTTATTGAAGACATACGAGATAACCTAGCGTTAAAACAATTGCCTCTGCTTCCGTCAAACAGGCGAAATCAAAGACTTTCTACTTCCTTAAATTTTGTCCATGAATATCAGTATTGAAGAAGGGTTATAATTTGTATGTTGTTACACATATAATTTGATAAAAATAATTTAATATATTTCTTATAAATTAACAGAAATTTCGTTATAATTGCACTTAATACAAGGCAATAACGCGCCATCTATACATATAAAATGAAAGGATTTAAAAGCACGAATGTTTCTTTTATACAGAATACAAACTTCTACTGTCCTTACTGCGATGAAAAAATATATTGGGAGGGCTTGGCTCATCAGTGGTGAACCCTCCCAGCGGTTTCGCCAATTTAATCCACCAGACCGCTTCTAAGAGCTCTAATACTGTAATGGACGATTCTGCTTATATACGCAGCACTGAAGGATGGAATCAGAGAAATGATGTTCAAATATATATATATAGATATTAGATAGTAAAAATGTATATATTAGATTGAATAAAATATTTATTGCCAATATTTCGGTTGGCTGAACGCCAACCTTTATCGAGACATTACATTTTGTATCTAATAATACAATAATAATACAAAAATGTAATGCCTCGATAAAGGTTGGCGTTCAGCCAACCGGAATATTGGAAATAAATCTTTTATTCAATCCAATATATGCCTTTTTACTATCAAATGATTTAAGTATGGATTTCTCTATTTTCAGAACAAAATTTATATTTATTTAGTATGAATATTTTAACACATCACCCCTTTGTAAATTAATTAATATTTATGCTTTTCTCATATCCATGAAAATACTAACATATTCCGTCTCACACAATATAATTTAAAATATAAAATACAAGAGAAATATATAAAATTCATTTATATTTTTTCATATACTTTATATAAATATATTTAGTTACAATTTTAATTGTTATATTATGTTTTAAATATATACCATCACATCACATAAAACAAATAAATAAAAACAGATGGAAATACTCCAAAAGGCGTTATGTTTGTTCACAAACAAAAGAAAAATTGAATTCTTTCAAAGATATTTTTTTATTGAAAGTAACTTTAGAAAATAAACTTTTAACTAGCTAGAGGAATTATAGAGAGGAAAAACTTTGGAAACAAATATTCTCAAAATCTCCTTAAGTCTCGTTTCTTATTCCATTTGTTTGTCCGTCTGAAGGAAAATTCTGGGAGTCCTTCCTGTCGGAGGGAAACTTTGACCATGTACGGAGTATTATATGTGAAGTTCTGAAAATACAATTTATTGGTTGGGGTTTGTTTGGATATAAATATAGTTACATAACAATACCAAAATTCGAAACTATTATAGACACGTATGATTCTTTTTAAAAATAAATAATTTATACTGTTCTTACTACAATGGAGAAATTAATGGGAGTAAGGACAGTAGAAATTGTTCATTTTTAAAAAGAATCATATGCGTCTATAATAGTTCCGAATTTTCATAACAGGTGTGGCGCCAATGCATCATAACATATCAATATAATTATTTAATTGCTGAAGTTTCAGCAATTCACTATCACTCTCCTCAGTGGAATTTCCCACATTCTTCTGAAGAGAATGACAGAAAGTGACTGAAACTTTAGGAATTAAATAATAAATTGGTTGATGTAGCCATATATATGTAAAATTTTAAACCTATATAATGGTGGATATATCTTCTGAGAGCGTGTAACTGTACGCTAGTTATAGAATTTTGCCATTTATCGGAGAATATTCCTACTGATATTTGATTATATTTTATTTATACGAAAATTCTCCTTTCGTCCTCTTTTTTTACCAACTATGTAAATAATTTTACAATATTAACATGTTTCGAGCTTATATATATATATTTCCGCAAACAAAAAATAAGGTTTATTCAAACTTAATATATATATGCAGGAATAACTCATAGAAAGATCCATAGAATACGTCCCCAACAATTTCATAATTTACCTATCCACCATAAACATTATAAAATTTAATAAAAACTAGATGGAACACACTTCTGTCAAATCGGCAATGAATCTACACTCATGGACAAAGCTTACGGAAGTTGTGTCCTTTAGCATGTATATCGAGATTCAGACAATAACTCTGAAAGATATTTGATACACAGTGACTTTTATTAAAGATACACGAAATAACCAAGTGTGGACAAAATAGTCTCTGTCTCCTTCAAAAACGGCTGATAACATCAAAGCTTTTCCATTTCCTTGAGTTTTGACCATATTTGTATCTTTTACGTTAATAAAAAGTAAATTTTTCAAGAATCCCAGAAGAGATATGGAGTCCACATTGTGAAATATTACCGAAACATATTGAGCGATATGTACAAATAAAAAATTCCATTATCCAATTTACGATATCCCACGAGAATAAGAAATGTAAAAAAAAGAACGGATATTATAATTAAATATTTTCAATTAATTTTAAAATCAGTTTTATTAAAATTTACCCTCTAAATTATTTAGTTTGTAAATCTGTCAAACCAAAATTAAATTTCAATTTGGTTAACCAAAAATATTATATTATTCAATTTAGGCAATTTTTCTATTATTTTTGGAAAGGAAGTAATTGAATTTTAGATTTTTTTTTCTTCTTGTGTGGACATTTTATTAAAAGACTAATTGATAAAAATATATTTTATTTCAGAAATAGATTTTATATTATATAATATTATACAATATATATTTTTGAAGAATGTTTATATTTATGGCTTATTGTATTATATAAAAATAATATTTTCGTATATTTCATATATATATATGTTATATTAAAATATTATTCCATTTAAAATTATATTTCATAGATCCAAATACTCTGTTAAATCGACCGCCAGAGGTCACTCTTCCCCTATAAAAACTCGTTGTTGTTTTATCCCAATGGCCGGCTCGTTATGATAAATTAGTTGGATATAGAATTTGCTTAAGTTGTTTAAGGATACATGAGTATAAACATACGAAACTATTATAGACGCGTATGAATCTTTTTAAAAATAAACAATTTCTACTGTCCTTTCTGCAATGAAAATTGTTTATTTTTAAAAAGAATCATACGCGTCTATAATAGTTTCGAATTTTAATAACAGATGGCGCGCTAATGCATCATAATCCATGAGTATATTTGTGATATTGTTTTGCACTCGTGATAATAATAATAAAAACAGTTTTGAATCACAATTTGCTTTAATTGTGCTAATGAAAGAATATAAGAAGAAATACCTGATTTGAGGTGTAAATAAGATAAAATAAAAGATTACGTATTTACATATGTACAGAAAGATTTGAGCCGGCCAACGGGAAACAACAACAATAAGTTTATATAGGGAAAACCGCGACATCTGTCGGTCGACTTAACAGAGTAGGTTGTTCTAGAAATTATAATTTTAAAATAAAATAATATTTATATAAAATATATATTATATAATCTGAAATTCAAATATTCTATTTTTTAAAACATATATTTTATTTTCATTCATTGACTGTTCAAAATTTTTGACCATAGATTTAGAGCATAACACTTTGTATATTTGTTGTAAATATGTATAGTTAACCTACCTATTTTTTAATTCACGAATATAGGATTCATTTTATAAATTCTATATTACTGTGAAAAATAATTAATGTGCAATTATTTTCAAGTAATTGAAAATAAAAACTACTTGAAAGGTAAATAACTATCTTTCCTTTTTCACGACTGCACCTCCAATTCTTTATCATTCCAACATCAAAACATTATAATCATAACATATATATATATATGAAAGTTTTACTGGAAAGAAATTGATCTATCAGAGCAAATGTCTCCTGTCCCGTCAAAATAAACGTCTAAACTCGACTATCTATCTACGAGTAGAATTGGCCCAGCTACTTTGTCAGCTAAACACCTATTTGGCATATTATAAATATGTTATGATATAAAGTTCGCTCTAGACTGACGAGGGCCATTATCCCGAAACCATGGCCTCAGGTAGACGCTTCTCAGTTTGCCAAACCTGGTTTTGTGCCTTTGTCACCGAACCTAGATGCTAGTTCGGACGGTGGTCAATAGATGGCGTCTATTTTTGATGTTTATTTTGACTGGAGAAGTGAGCTTTGTTTATATAGATAAGTTTACAATTTAACAAAATAATCCCTTGTTATAATATTAAGGTGAAAATATCAGGCTTCCAGAGATAAGAATGTTTTGAACAAAAAGAAAATAAGGTTATTCTCAAAACAACCTTTATGGCGTTTATTCTTTTCTCTTTAACACATTTGCTTTATCTTTGAAGTCAATCATTTAAGAACGTTAATTATAACATCGATACGCTGTCTTTAAAGTACAATAAAAATTCTCTTGGCAGCCAACACAAATAAACTTCTCAAATCAACCATTACCTTTAACACATCACTAATTTCACTAATTACAATTTAAAACCAAAACAACCAATTGTATGATGTAAAAACATTAATCTCGAAAGAATATATTTGGTAAAAGACTGTAATAAAAGTTGTCTGTGTTTTAAATTAGATTTGACCATGAATAAGAAAGAATTTGAAAGTAATTACAGACTTCGATAAATTATCTTAGAGTGGAGAATCAACCATAGAAATTGATGGTGGAGGTTCCTAATTAAAATAGAGAATTTATAGGCACCATAGTACAAATGGAGATTCACAAAGTAATTTCCTATGTGGATGTGTGATGGATTTTAATAAAGAAAAACTCTTCTCGCTGTTAATTAAGAACAATTTCAGAAAGATTGAGAATGTTTCTAAATTGGAAACTATTTCGTAAAGTTTTTAAGAATGTGTCTATAAGTCTTCTCTCTTACATTATGTCATCAATATTCGTAGGTTAGGTAAGTATTACTTAGTTGCTTTATTTTTATAAAATATTCTAAAAAACAATCGATATAGAATGAGGTCTGTCCTAGGTTTTATTTTAATAATGAATTTATTATCATTTTATATATATATAATAATATCATAGGCGCTGCAGGTTCTCGTCCGCATACACAACCCGACCGAATTCGATATTTATGCATTATATATCTTCAAAAATTCATATAGTAGATATTAAAATAATACAACCTTTTAAAACTTTAGTCTAAACCATCTCTCTTGGCGAGAGACCCGCTCTCGCCCTTTTTAAGGAAAATAGTTTTTTAAATATTTGCTTGAAACCATTTAAGAACACCTTTATTTTTTCTGCATATTCTCTCATGAGCAAAGTTTGAAGAAGTGGAAAGTCTTGATATCGTCGGTTGTCCGAGGCAATTTTGTTCAAACTTGGTTACCTCGTGTGTCTTCAATAAAAGTAACATGTATCATATATGTTTTAGAGTTATTCTGTAAATCCCGCCGATATAAATGCTAAAAGGTACAACTTTCTTATGTTTTGTCTATGGGTTATACATATTTTCACATTTAATTTATTTGTTTATATTTTCATTTTATCTAAAATATCGACGCGCCCTCTGCGTATTAAGTATAAAAAAAATCATCCAAAACTTCAAATAGGATTTATCAAAAACAGTTTCCTGGAAAAGGGCGACAGAGGGTCCCCGAAACGTTGGAACAAAGATTTGACATTTTGTAGTGAATTATTTTCAACTCTATTATAAAAATGATATATTTCTCTAAATTCATGGCAATAATAAGTAAACATTTAAACATATATAGATTCTTCGAAACTATTATAGACGCGTATGATTCTTTTAAAAATTAAACAATTTCTACTGCTCTTACTGGAATGGAAAAATTAATGGGAGGGCCTGGCTCATCAGTGGTGAACCCTCCCAGCGGTTTCGCCAGTTTAATATATCATGGTAGTAATATATATCCATATAAATTTGGTCCAAATATTTAAACAATCGTTGTAAACAAAAACTGAACTCCATGCAGTACCAGATCATTTTATGGGCAGTTAGAGCATACAAAACCACTTCATCAAACTGTGTGCATAGCTTGGCAAAAATTCCACTCCTAACAGATTATATAGAATCCAGAATAATCAAATTTGATCTAGCTCAAATGTCCATTGAAGATCTAATTACTTACGAACCCCATGCTCCAAGTATAGTCAAATCATTCTTACACGCAAAAATGAATGAAATTTTTGAGAACACTAATGAAATTTTCAGAAGCTTTTTCGTATTAGGAATTCCAAGATTTTTCCGTCCAAATTTTTATAATATCCAATTCATTACAGATCATGGCAATTTTGGGAAATTTTTGGCAACTATCGGCGCCGTGAAGGAACCAGGATGCTTCTGCGGAGGTGAAATTCAAGACGCCAGACATCTACTTCTGGAGTGCCCAATTTTCCGGGATTTTAGGGAAAATAGATTTGGTCGTATTGGACAGCTTGATGAATTTGTAGACAAAAAAGAAAAGTATAAAAATTTTGATCAATTTTGTAAATACATATACAACTTTCTCTTGAATTGGAAAAAAGAGAAGGAATCTTAGAAAAAAAAAAAGAACTGCGATGCTTGCTCTGTGTGTTTTGCTTTGTTGTTTGTTTTTCTCTTTGGACAATTTTCTTTAGTTAATTTATGTAAAATAATGAATTGAACAGGATTGTATATAGCCGAATTGCTGTAATGCAGTGAAATGTATTGGCGCAAATATCCCTGAGTTTGGGATATCGCGTTTCATGATGTTAATAAAGTTAATAATAATAAAAAAATAAAGTTAATAATAATATATATCCATATGGTAATTAAAATATATTATCAGAGAGAAAGCTTTTGAGAACAACGAAAATAGTTTAGGTAAAAGTGTTGATAAGGTAGAAAAAAGCATCTTAAATCATT
>CP092864.1:30801128-30973744 GCA_030710605.1 Cordylochernes scorpioides
GATCGAAAGCTAGTCAATTACTAAATGAAAAAAACGCCAACAAGTCTGAAGTATGTGGTGTATGTGTATAATACTCGTATGTGGTGTAATGAAAGTATGTGAAGTACTGATCAGAATGTATACTTATAGATTAAAATAATTATTGATTTTATGTTAGTCAATCATGTGGAATGATAGGAGATTATATCCATAGAAACTTTCAAATACATTAAATCATCATAAACGTTCAATGGTCTATGGCTGTAAATAATTATGATCAAGAATTCCGTGTCTTTATTTACACGAATGTCTGATTTTATATGACCCAATATGATCGAACAATTAGCATATGTATAATATGTTTAGTTTACAATTCGCAAACACATTACTCCAAATTGCAACTAAAATCGAATTTTCAAATTTTCGCGTACAATGTAGAGATAAATATTAGAAAAAATGTTACATGTGTTTGACTATAATGGCCCGATATTAAAATACACAATACTCAGATTCAATACCAACATATTGAATGCCCGTATGTCCAAATATAAATATATATAATGTTAGAAAATACAATGTAAAATATATTGAATCAAATAAAATATTTGTATACAATTCTTGTCTATTCCAAAACAATCACAATCAAATGTTATATTTAATTACGCGGTGTTCGAATATTTCACTACATATAAATGGAAACCGTGGCAATATGGTTGATGGGATTTGTAGTTTCCTGGAAAAGAATCAAGTGTAATCCTATTGATTCCACTTTCAATTTCCCTCAGGTTAAATTGGGTTCGATATATTCAAAGTCGATAACAACCAAATGGGCCCGTAAATGGGAACATCGCTTTGATGATAGGCATTGTCTGGTTTGATTGGTTTTTCTTGGTTTTATGTTTTGATTTTGGAAAGACCTCGTAGATTCTCAGGTTTAACGGCCATTTAGATGAAGAATCTTTATTAGGTTTTTTTATAAATCTGGAAATAGAGAAGCGTGGGATTGTAGACAGATCTAATATGTATGTATACATGTGTATATATGTTGAGATAAAACTAACAATAGCCAATATGTAAATACAAATTAACTGAATAAAATATATTATAACATCAAGAAATATGCAAAATCCAGCCTAATATATACATTTATCCCCCGATTTACACGGTACTTGTTTTACACGTTTTCGCTTTTACACGGTTTTCCAAATAAGTTTTTTTTTTATCCCACTATACTAACGAAATACTATACGAAAAAATTGTAGAGCAATTGCCATCTTCTTCTTCAACTGAAAAGAAGCCAAATTTTTTGGCAAGTCATGGCTGGTTTGAAAGATTTAAAATAAGACATTCTTTTTTTTTCGATTTACACGTTTTTCTCAGGAACGTATCTACCGTGTAAATAGGGGGACAGGTGTATATATATATAATTAAATTTCTAAACTCAATTGCCATCTATCCATAAAATTTGTAACAAATAAATGTACTGGTAATGTGTTTATTTTCAATAATATCATCAAATATTATCTCTACAGACCTTACAGCAAAGATATAAGCTATTTAAGGAGCCATGCCCTCTCATTCAATAACTTATATCATTGCAGTAAGGTCTGTAGAGATAATATTTAAAGATATTATTGATAATAAACACATTGCCAGTATATTTATTTTTTACAAATTTCATTTATATAATTAGTTGGTATCTAACGGCGTTTATTATTGTTGTTATTCCTATTTATGTACTTCTGTTGAAAGACAGAGATTCCCGAAAACTTGAGTTAGCATTAATAAACATGAAAAGAAACCCCTCTCCATAAAATCCAGGAGATTTAAACCCATTGACAGAAACCTGTCGTATTATTTAATCTTGTGATAATGCCAAAGATTTGAATTTGAAACTTTCTTACAAGAATCCGTCGTTATGGAGAAGGTTAAAAAAAAGAATCTAATATTTATTTTTGATCAAGTAGCTTAATCTCAATTATAGATTAGAATATACAGTGATACATAAAATTTAATATATAATATTCGTCAAATCTTTTATATTATTGTTATGAGAAATATTAAAGGGAACCTATTCTCATTCTATATTTAACTACTAATAAATATATGTAGGAATTAATTTTGAAAAAGAATTTCATGTTAAAAATGATGGGAGGGGGGGTCAGATTTTATATTTTACCATGTGAATGTGACAAATAATTTATATTATATGATATACAGTTCACTATATCTATATATACCATTTATAAAGGTAAAGACCTTTTTTAGTTAGTATTTAAGATATTGTTTGAAGAATGTATAAATAAATCCTATATAAATTTGAGTTTCTATAGAATAATAGATTTTCTATATAATTATTCTTTCTTACAGAGAACTGAATATTCTATATCCAATATTAATACAAATATCCACGATGTAAGACATTACTTTAATATAAGAATAAATCATCAAATTTGTTGGCCAAATTATTATAAAAGTTCATTTTGATGATAGAATCCTCACAAAGGCAACAAATCAATCTACAATTCATAGTGTGATGGTTGAATATAGATTCAATATTTACCTATTTACATATATGTTCCTTTTCTGATGATTCCCCGCACAGTTTGCATATAAACGAGTCTCTAAGGGATATAGAATTATTAATTTTAACAGATATTAGATAATTAAATCTATGCTATATATTTCAGAGATAATAAATTAATATAATTAATATTTCAATTAAATTGTGTGTATAACTACCAAGTTATAAAGTAATCCTTTCATCAAATTTCTATATTACCATATAGATTAAAACCATTGCTGTAAACAAAGTCCTCCAAATCAATTAATGAACATAAAGAGATAATATGTGAAGGAGAAAGCTCTGCATGTTATTAATTCTGGTGTTAAACCTTAATTGATTATTCACACTCTCTGATTGGCTGATTACAAACAGACTATTGCGCATGTCAGCTTAGAGCCGCACACTTCGTTTTACGAAAGAGATTCACCTGATATTTTTACAGGTTTGTTTAAACTTCTATTTATTCTAAAATTCTAGCAGATTCGTAATTTTGTGAAAATTCGCAATACTACCTTTAGAAAACTCAAAACGCCCACCTGTAAACTATGGTTTTAAGCTATAGCTCTCGTTATTACGAGGCCCTCATTTTATTCCACAAGATCTACAAAATATTATTAAATGTTTAGCATTTTCTAAAGAGCTGTTTAGCTCATATTTCTCCTCTTTTCCATTAATTTTTAGTGATGATAAGAATTATATATTCTTTTATTGAAATACTCCTTATAAAATAGACATTTGTATTTTGTTTCACGTATACTTTTTTAATTATTAAGCAAAACTGCACCTCTTCCTTTAAAACTTTGCATTTTCTTCTCTTATCAGTCTTTTTGAGTAGCTTTAGATGTGTGCGAGTGATATGGCACGAATTACAGACTTGGAAACGTATGTTGAATCAGATAACAAAGAAATATTTAAAAAATCATTCTAAATATTTCAAACTCTCTCTATGTAAAAATAAAACTTTCATTTTATATTAAACTTTGCAAAATTTAAGAATACCCCACCTGCATCGATAAGTGGCTTGAACCTCATCTGTAAAGAAATCGGGACCTTCTACAGAAAAAATGTAAATGAATTTTTCAATATATTGTATGAATCTACCTAAAAGAGTGTATATAAAAATTAACATTCCATGTGGACAAAGAAATGTAAAGTTCCTTTCAAGAAAACTGTTTATTTCTTCACATGTTCATCGTCATTCTACAGAATCACAATGAGCACCATCATGTAGACTTTGCTGAACTCTCCATGTGTTCAAAAAACGTAAAGTTATTTTCAAGAACATTTTTTATTACTGCAAATGTTCATCACCATTTTTCAAAATCACATTTATCATCATCATGCAGACTGTTGAATTCTCCATTTGTGCAAAAAACGTGAAGTTTTTTTCAAGATCATTGTTTATTGATGCACATGTTCATCGCCATTCTGCAAAATCACAATGGGCACCATCATGTAGACTTTGTTGAACTTAAGAGAGAGGAAGAACTATCTGACAGAAGAGAGCACTCGAACCAGCTGTCTTCAATTTAAAAACGCAACTGACCACCTTGGTGATCAATATTTGAGCTTCCAATTTTTGTCAACAGATGGCGCATCCCCATTTGGATTTCTTTACTGATATTTTTACTCTTTGTTCCTCCATTGTGACTTTTCGAATTAATCTTCTGTAAAAATTGATTGGAATATTTCTTTTTATATTTTACTTTATAAAACAAATTACTATATAAAATATAACGCTGAAGATGTTTTTACTTTATACTTTATTTTCAGAACATATATATATGTTCTGAAAAAGATTTTCCGTTGATTTTAGAATATTATTATTAATTTTTTTTATATAGGAATTTTTCCATGTTGTTTAAGGATACATCGGTATGTTTGCGATATTGTAGTATTTTATGATATTGATTATATTTTTGGATCAGTATTGCTTTAATTTAGATTATGAAATATTTAAAACATTAAATGAAAAAAGTACTACCTTACTAGAGACTTTAGAAGAAAATAAAATATTACGTATTTACATATGTACAAAAAGATTTGAGCCGGCCAACAGGAAACAACAACAATAGGTTTATATAGGGAAAGTCGCGACATCTGGCGGTCGACTTTACAGAGTATTTTATCTAGAAATTATAATTTCAAAATTAAATACAATTTTATATATATATACAGTTGTACCTGTCTATAGCGCCCCCTCTAAATAGCACCTTCCTCTTTATAGCGCCTGATTTTAAATATGTAGTACGATGCGATTTACATTAAAAGTGACCTGTCTATAGCACCCACTCTCTATAGCACCCTATTTTGGTGAGTCCCAAGTGAGGGGGCGCTATAGACAGGTTTAACTGTATATCGATTCTCATTTTTAGATGTTTTTTACAAACAGGAAACGGTGTTTGACAATTAAACTAACCTAAAACAACAGAAGCATTTTTTAATCTAACACCTAATGTTCCAAATTGTCCATCATTCAGAAATGGCAAACTATATTTTGCACAATCATTATTTATACTTAAACAGATTCATCTTAGCGCCATCTATATTTTAAAAATATAAATTATTTTATCGAGAATGTTCTTTTTAATAATACATATAACAGTTTATTTACTTTTTTTATATATACTTTTGAAGCTTTTACTTTTTATCGTTAATAAGTAAAATTTATTGTTTTTGAGATTATTTTTTAAAGATTACTAGATTGAATGGAAATAGTTGAGGGTTGAAGTGTATTAAGTTAGAGTAGAGGCTATTGTTGAAGTATATCTGCCGAAGTATCGACGGGAGGATGTGACTGTATCAGTCCAACAACGATAATTTCCCCAATTTCACCCTCCCAGGTATAATTACCGACTGGGGGAGGTAACAACAACGGACTCGGACTCCAACTAGAGTGGCCTCATTGATCCTGGCCGCTCCTTGTTAGCAGGAGGTTGCCATGACAACGGAGGGATGCCACCTCTCTGGATGGAGTCTGCTGCGTCACGGCAAGTTGTTGTTCTCTTCAGGGTGATTCTTCATAGCGACTTCAGGCTGATTCCTCATTGAGACTTCAGGCTGATTTCTCGTTGAGACTTCAGGCCGATTTCTCGTTGAGACTTCAGGCCGATTTCTCGTTGAGACTTCAGGCTGATTTCTCGTTGATACTTCAGGCTGATTTCTCGTTGAGACTTCAGGCTGATTTCTCGTTGCGACTTCAGGCTGATTTCTCATTGCGACTTCAGGCTGATTTCTCATTGCGACTTCAGGCTGATTTCTCATTGCGACTTCAGGCTGATTTATCATTGCGACTTCAGGCTGATTTCTCGTTGAGACTTCAGGCTGATCTCTCATTGAGACTTCAGGCTGATCTCTGATTGAGACTTCAGGCTGATTACTTATTGAGACTTCAGGCCGATTTCTCGTTGAGACTTCAGGCTGATTTCTCGTTGAGACTTCAGGCTGATCTCTCATTGAGAATTCAGGCTGATTTCTCATTGAGACTTCAGGCCGATTTCTCATTGCGACTTCAGGCTGATTTCTCATTGAGATTTCAGGCTGTTTTCTCTTTGAGACTTCAGGCTGATTTCTCATTGAGACTTCAGGCTTATTTCTTATAGAGACTTCAGGCTGATTTATTATAGAGACTTCAGGCGGATTCCTCATAGAGACTTCAGGCTGATCTCTCATTGAGACTTCAGGCTGATCTCTCATTGAGACATCAGGCTGATTTCGTATTGAGACTTCAGGCCGATTTCTCGTTGAGACTTCAGGCTGATTTCTCGTTGAGACTTCAGGCTGATCTCTCATTGAGACTTCAGGCTGAATTCTAATTGAGACTTCAGGCCGATTTCTCATTGCGACTTCAGGCTGATTTCTCATTGAGACTTCAGGCCGATTTCTCATTGCGACTTCAGGCTGATTTCTCATTGAGATTTCAGGCTGATTTCTCTTTGAGACTTCAGGCTGATTTCTCATTGAGATTTCAGGCTGATTTCTCATTGAGATTCCAGGCTGATTTCTCGTTGAGACTTTAGGCTGATTTCTCATTGAGATTTCAGGGTGATTTCTCATTGAGATTCCAGGCTGATTTCTCGTTGAGACTTCAGGCTTATTTCTCATTGAGATTTCGGGCTGATTTCTCATTGAGATTTCAGGCTGATTTCTCGTTGAGACTTCAGGCCGATTTCTCATTGAGACTTCAGGCTTATTTCTTATAGAGACTTCAGGCTGATTTATTATAGAGACTTCAGGCGGATTCCTCATAGAGACTTCAGGCTGATCTCTCATTGAGACTTCAGGCTGATCTCTCATTGAGACATCAGGCTGATTTCGTATTGAGACTTCAGGCCGATTTCTCGTTGAGACTTCAGGCTGATTTCTCGTTGAGACTTCAGGCTGATCTCTCATTGAGACTTCAGGCTGAATTCTAATTGAGACTTCAGGCCGATTTCTCATTGCGACTTCAGGCTGATTTCTCATTGAGACTTCAGGCCGATTTCTCATTGCGACTTCAGGCTGATTTCTCATTGAGATTTCAGGCTGATTTCTCTTTGAGACTTCAGGCTGATTTCTCATTGAGATTTCAGGCTGATTTCTCATTGAGATTCCAGGCTGATTTCTCGTTGAGACTTTAGGCTGATTTCTCATTGAGATTTCAGGGTGATTTCTCATTGAGATTCCAGGCTGATTTCTCGTTGAGACTTCAGGCTTATTTCTCATTGAGATTTCGGGCTGATTTCTCATTGAGATTTCAGGCTGATTTCTCGTTGAGACTTCAGGCCGATTTCTCATTGAGACTTCAGGCTTATTTCTTATAGAGACTTCAGGCTGATTTCTTATAGAGACTTCAATTTCTAAAGAATAATTTAATAAAATTAAATTCTCCTGTAGAATAATATAAATTTCTGGTATGAAAAATTAAAATATATGTGAATATTTTAGGCGAACAGCTGTGCATCATAACGTAGCAAAGGAAACATAAGGAATTGAAAAACAACATAATATCTCTCTCTAATTGATAAATAGAGAAAGATTTCATCCAAAAATGTCCATGTCTAATTGATAATATTAATTATATTTTATGAATATATATATACTTGTGATAAATAAAATGGGGGAAAACCTTCATTTAAATTTTAAAATGACGGAAAGAGCAATAATAAAAATAAATTTTGCTGTCGTACTTGATAAGATCGAAAGAATTACGGATTGGAAAACTCGCAAAGCTTTTTTGGCAGCACAGCTCGTTGAGAAGGAAGGCGGTGGAATTCTGTTAATTGAAACTTTTCAGATTGCAATATGTTTCAAATATAAATGATTCTCTCTGAGTCTATTTTTAAGAAGAGAGGGTATGAATATCTACGAAATGTGCCCACGTTAATGAAGATCAGTATGAACGCGCGTAAGTTACATTATAATGTGTACAATTCGCATCCGTATATTACTATGCTAGATTCTTTTCGGACATTTATTAACTTGTATATAGTGGCACATTTGGAGACTATTTCAGCATTTTGAACAAATGTGAATAAAATAGAAAGGACATTACATTGAAAGGAATAACCAAACAGTCATGGGATACCTATCTGTAATGTATAAGCGCACAATATTGTTCCTAATCTACTTTTTCCGAGATAGTTCCTTCAAGATGGGCACCATGCCAATTTACTTTAAGTTCTTAAAAACGACCTGTTGATGGGGTTGTTTTCAACTTTTACAAAGCTACAAAGCTGAATTACGTCTAGGGTAGAAAATAGGATCTGTTACACTATCAAAAACAAACCAAGTAAAATATAGCAATGTGGATGCTAACCTAAAAAGAAATATTTTCTCTTACTCCCTTTTAGATGAGAGAAAATAGTAATTTGGAAATACAGTCGAACTTGGATAATTCGAACCCCAAGGGACCATAAAAAAATTCGAATTATCCAAAAATTCGAATTAAAAACGGAAATTATATATATAGGAAATTCTAGGGACCAAGATAAATATTCGAATTAAAGAGGTTTTCGAATTAAAGAAGTTCGAATTATCCAAGTTCTACTGTATTGATAATTAAAGGGTAAGAACCAATTAATGTATATATCTTAATTTTATTATTACATAAAAATGTCACTTTTTATATATAGGTTTTTTTATTAATGATAATGCACGATTTTAAACTGATTGTTGACATTTTGCAAATATTCAAACTATTATATTCAGAAAGCCTCTATTTGCCATCTTATATGTATGACTTGTCACCTACAAAATATGATGTATTTGTACTACTTAAAAAACAATTACTGGAATATATTCAAAATCTCTTGATGAGAGAGGTCAAATAGATGCAATTGAGCACCAATGGCTAGGCCTATAGCCCAAGGTATATGTTCCTAATGATAACCATGCACTTCTACAGCTCTGAAACTGTTGCATTCAATGTCTATGAGAGAGAAATACTATATTTAAAATTAATCTATTGGTTATTATTATGCTCTTAATTTATTCATTTTATAGGTGAAAGTGTCCTAAGACTGATGGCCCTTTCCTCAATCAGGGTTTTTTTCAAATGACCGATTCATAGTCATATTTTCAACTGGTGCTAAGACATTGTCTTGGTTTCAAATATCAAGTTGTTCTAAAGGTGTAGAAATAGGCGGGCGTGACATATCATAATATAGTATCTATAATAAAAACATTGAGTGTTCGCAATTTATTAGCACAATTCTTTATTAACCAATAGTTTTTTAACTCCAGACGTTTCAAAGACCTGTCACTTTCTTCAGGGGAACGGGGAAAATCTTTCCCTAAAGAGAATGACAGGAAGAGACTGAAACGTCGGGAGTTGAAATAGACTATTGGTTTGATGTGGTTGTGTTTTTTTCTTTCGATCAAATTCCAACCAACAAATAATCTTCTTAGGGCAGTAGAAATTGTTTTATTTTAAAAATAATCATACTCGTCTAAAATAGTTTTGTAAATTATCTTCTAAAATAATCTTTTATATCAATATTAAAGTGAAACATCAGGTTGTGTCAATTTGCGATTTGTAACGTGTATTTCGCTGTTAAAGAGCTTTTATTATCGAAAGCTAAATGATCTGAATTAAATAAAAAAAAAAAACTTAGCTCTAGAAACCTGATCTTTTCTCCTTAAAAACATCAAGGTTTCTATTTGATTCTGATTTGTTTTTAGCTGATAATTTGAGATATATTGAGTTTCAATTTTGGTTAGAAAAACTGAGTGTTCTCCTAATGGTTTAATTTAAATATTCTTAAAATATATTATATTCATTAGAAGAATGTCTTTTCAGATTTTTAATGATTCTTATGAGATGATAATAATTCATTATTATCTGTACCTCTAATGTTAATAGGTGGAATTACGCAAATTGAGAAAAAGACAATTTACTTTAGAAATCGTAAAGATAGAGGCTGCCTGGCCGGCATTCATATTTCTTTAAATAAAGATACATGGCCAGTAAATAAATTACCTCGACGTTTCGACAAAAAGCTTTTGTCCTCGTCAGGAGCAAACAAAAATTAAACATTTGGCAAGGCGTTAAAAATTATTCTAAGGCTCAAAGGGCGTTCTCACGATCTTACTTTTGAAAACCTAATTAATAAAATAAACTTTATCTATGAAATACTAAGTCGATATTTATCAACGTTTGAGAGATAGAATAAATACATTGATTATATACAGAAGAAAATGTATCATTCCAATATATCAAATATGGTTTCTCACTTTGTTCTGGTATAGCGAGAGTGGTTCTCACCTGCTCGCATGCTTTAGTTTAATCTCAAATAAACTCAATGAAGAGAAAAATAGGTGAGTTGTGATGCTTGAAATATTGGGATTATAAATTCTCTAATAAATATCTTATATATACATTTTAAAAAACGAAAGAAAAAAATAAAAGATAAAAAGATCAGGTGTTGAAATCAATATTAAAAAAGCATATCCTGACCAGGAGCACATGTGCTTTACAGAAGGCAGAGCGCCATCTGGTGGAATAGAAATCAACTAAACATTGATTTAACCTGTTCCCTGATATCTGGCCAACCCAATTTCTTGATGTTTCGGGAAGCCATTGGGATCAAAAAATCTTTTTTGGTCGCAATGGTTCAGCCTACTCCACGCTGACGAGCGCCAAAAGCGCGAAACGCGTTCGTGGATGGCTTTTCTTGATTTATCAAGAAAATTTAATATATATACATTTATTATTATGATCCATCAGCGCGCCTTCTGTTATGAAATTTCGAAACTATTATAGACGCGTATGATTCTTTTATAAATTAAACAATTTCTACTGCCCTTACTGCAATGGAAAAATTAATGTAAGGGCCTGGCGAAACCGATGGAAGGGTTCACCACTGATGAGCCAGGCCCAGTCATTAATATTTTCATTGCAGTAAGGAGAGTAGAAATTGTTTAATTTATAAAAGAATCATACGCGTCTATAATAGTTTCGAAATTTCATACATTTAATATATTTATTATGATTGAGTTGATATAAAAGAAAGAAGTAGAAGATTATACTTATTATATTCTGTATAAAAAATAGTACAAATGTGATATTGTACTGGGATAAGGGGCATAAATTATGAAAAGGTCATCTCCTTATCGTGAAACTGAAAGTTGCTGATGGCTTGCACCATAAATCGGAATAAATATAAACTATTCTCGTTGATTTTTAATTATTCCAGAATTGGCCAAATACACATTCTTCTAGTTGATATTTATTCCGATAGATGGCGCAAGCCATCAGCAACTTTTAGTTGCACGATAAGGAGATTCCTTTTTCTTAAATAATTATATTCTGTTATAGTAATATTTGATTATATTTAACTCGTGTTCTATTGGCGAATCATTGTACCATGTTTTCTCTTGTAGAAGGACGTCCGTGCCCGAAAGCTAGAGAATAAAACAGTTTTAGAAACGATACTTCTCCCTGAAAGTCTGATATTTTTACCCAATATTGTTACAAAAAGGATTATTTTATTGAATATTATGTTTTATTATTTTCTTTTGATATATTATTTGGTAATGTTTCATAGTAATAAATGTGCAGAAGAAACAAAATATCAGTAAATGACATTAAATCAGATCATAAAAGAGCTAGCAAACATCTCACAAAAATGGCGGAAGATAAAGCCATATTTCTATCGTCAGGTCCTATATCAACTAGCCAATCAAAACGCTTCAAACGATCTATAAAATGAATCATCTCCACATTACAGATAAGACCGCCAACGTACTCTGTGGGGCATATCTTTTGGTCGTTTGGTCTCTAAATTAGAACTTCGTAGACAGTTTTATTAATACATATTACACTTGATATCAACTGAAATTATTTTAATTAATTAAAATGATTTAATTGGATTACTTTTTTTTAGGATTAAAGATATATTAATTGAATATTTCATGAGGGTTTTTATTATTATTACAGAAGCACGAAGTCTATCAGACTATTGTGCTATATTAAAATTATTTACATATATATATCTTTTATTATTTACACGATGAATTTGTAGTGATTTATAAATTCGTGTACAAATAGCTCTAAACTTGCCAAAGTTTTCATAAGATTGAGTATATACAGAAAGATGATTTGGCATTATGTCAAAGTAAGCAAGTACAATTTGGTTAGTCAGAGATGTTCATTCCACATTTTAAATTGAAAAAACTAATATATATTGATAATTTTGCATGTGTATTCCATATAAATATATTGCAATTTTTACACCTCACTTTATCTATAATAAAGAAAATCTCTATAACAAATTTTATTGGTTATTCTTTTATATTATTAGTACGTATAAAGCTCATGGAGGATAAAGCTCAAGGAAATTGCATATTCAATTTATAGGTGTGAGACGTGACGACATGTATATATATATATATAGGTGTGTAGCATATGAAATGAGTCTCTCCCACATTCATCATAAAAATTATTATAAAAATAAAAATAAAACCTTTCGCATTGAGTTTCTTTTATTATGATCTATTAATAATAAATAATAAAATTTGGTAACTTTATATTTCAAGTGTTATATATCCAATAATGTAATTGATACCACTGTGTAATTTGATATTTGAAATATATTTGTTAAGAGAAAGTGTAAACAGGTGCGTTATGCCAATGTCTGAAAACACACTCTAGTAACACAAATACCTAAAATTGAAAGTTATTAAATTTAAATCGAGATCAATTTCTTGGTTAGAAATTGGAGCATTTATTTGCCTTTAACATTCCTGAGATCCACCTTTATCTTCTGAATTCCATTTTACAATTTACTAGAGAATAATTCCATTTCTTTAGCCTTTTTTATTTAAAATTTCTTTGCGCGTTTTTTTCTTTTTATTTTCGCCTTGTCAAACCTAGCTTATAAATGTCAGCGATTTTGCCTGTGATGATTTTGCGGATTGAAGGAATAAATTTTGCTTTTTATTCTTGGTTGATTTTTAAAATATATATATACCAGACGTGTGCTGAATTTAGACGGTTTATAAATAATAATAACTATGATATATCTTTATTTGTGATAGTTGGGAATAAATTATATTTGTCTACTAAATTTACGTATATACATCATGTTTAAATTTTGTACAGCGATATATAAATACAATTTTTTTTTATGAATAAATATTTGGTATTTTAATAAATGTTAATAAAAGTTAAGAAATACATCTATTAGAGTATAAATTGACAATTGAAACAAATTTTATTGACTTCTTGTCAATAATTTACATTAAAAATGGAAATAAAACTAAAATATAGATGATCATGCGGGGGATGTGCTCCTGCGAGTGAGCCTTCTTTCCCAGGCGATGAGCGGGTCCTCTGCTCCTCCGGTCAGCCCAACCTGTACGAAGTACCGGTAGATGA
This sequence comes from Cordylochernes scorpioides, assembly GCA_030710605.1. NCBI lineage: Eukaryota > Metazoa > Arthropoda > Arachnida > Pseudoscorpiones > Chernetidae > Cordylochernes > Cordylochernes scorpioides. The sequence goes on from CP092864.1 coordinate 30,814,532, forward strand.
CGGATTTGGCAGACGCTAGAATGGCCAAGTCGTCATCTTCGAGGCCAGACCCAAAAATCCAGGCCCGAAAGTCAGGGGGTCGCCCAAGGACACTGAAGGCTTCGATGATATACATATATTAATAGAGATTATACATATAAACTACACACAAATGAATACATAAAAAATATGTCTTTGATTATACCAGATATTATAAATATGGTGTTCACAATAGATAGAAATATAATTGAATTATATTCATATGAAGCTAAACTAAACTTATTTCGCCGCAAAGAGTTTTAATGATAAAAATATTGTGTATAAAATCAAAGGAATCGCATGAAATTTTGTATATATTACATTATTCAACCGTGTCACAAGTTTGTAAAAGATTTGGTCAATTGTGGTAGGGTGGGTTCTGCAATAGATGAAAACACTACTCATTTACAAAAGTGAATCAAACAAATAGGCAGGCACATTGTGAATTAAATTGTCCTAAGACAAAAATAATATTAACAGCAAAGCTTGATTATTGATTAATAACACACTGAATAAACGACACTTCGAATAATATGTGACTCAGTGTAATTTTATGCTATAAAACCTGAAGAAAAGGAAATTCTAAAAACTTAAATTAGCTTTTTATAATTGTTGATTGTACTTAGAGATGTGCTACTGAAATCCTAAATATAAATGTTAGACAAAGAGTATAATTGTCTAGTTCAAAACCGATATGAAAGTAGTTTAACTAGAAGGTGGAGAGAGAGAAAAATAAACGGAATTTTATTTTTATTTAGAATAATAAGATAGTTTAGTTGATAGATTTGTTAGAGATTTTATTGTTTACTAACTCTGTATATATGTTGTATGATATTTGAACAAGAATATCTGGTCACGTGTGTAATTATCTGTGCATATGTTGTGGGTGAAAAAATAAAGTGTGTGTGTGTTATTTATGTAAGTGTGTGTATGTAAGTGTGTGTATTGTATTGTAAGTGTGTGTATGTAAGTGTGTGTATTGTATTTTAAGTGTGTGTATGTAAGTGTGTGTTATTTATGGAATACCAGTGTTAAAGAGTGATTATTTAGATATTGGAAAACCCGCTACATTCGTAAGGAAGACTTGGGTGCCGCATATACCTCGAGTTTAGATTTAAGGTGCTATCACTGAAACCAGCGAGAAGTGTCCCGAACAAGATTCATTTTTAAAGCAAGAAATAGTCAAATGAATAAACGATCACCAGTTTTTCAAAAGTTCATGAGTAGAAATACAACTAAATACCATACCATACCACATTAAAAAAACACTGTCTTAGGATATTACAAGGGGTCACAAATATATTATTCAACATTCGAACTATCGAAATAATTATATATATTTTCACAACACACACAAACCATTATTTAACACAGAGTCTGACAACTTGTGAAATTTTAGTTTTTAAAAATGTAGAAGAGTTTGAAGATGTATTATTGTACACACACAAAAGCCTTCATTAAGCCATATAGATTATGCGCGTGGATTCTCCAAGGAGTCTGCAAACTAAAATAATGAAAAGAAAAAGCTATTTACATTTAATTATTATAAACTTTATTCTTCTGACTTATAATTTAATATAATCAATAAAGAAACTAGGGCTAAATTTCTTCTATAGTTTTATTTCTCTAGCTTTGGGATAACATGCCCTTCAACAGAAGCAACTAGGAGTATATCTTCTAGCAAACTAAACTAGACGTGTATAATTAGCTGGGAGTTATACTCCTAGTTGCTTCTGTTGAAGGGCATGTTATCCCGAAATCTAGAGAAATGAAATTCTAGAAGAAAATTATCTCTAGATTCTTTATTGATTTTATTAAATTTAATTATAATATAATCCGATTTATATATAGAGGAAAACCTAATGAAGACACTTAGTATAATACACGGAATGGTATGATAAATCCAAGGAAAACCTAAGGATAAAAATAAAATGAATAAAAGAATAGAATACGGGTATTTACATATGAGACAAGTATGCATAAGCCTAAGACCTTTCGTTTATGCAAATTTTTCTCAACCAAATAAGGGGGATATTTTCGGACCGCCAATTAACTATCAAAAGAAAAACCTACATTAGATGTTTTGAATTAGATATTACATCAATAAAACTCCATAGAAAGCTTTTATACAATACATTCAAATTAGGTTTTAAAATATTAGTTGGAGATAGAATTAAAATAGGTTATTCTATGAACATTTGTATAGCAGCTCTTGCAATAAATAATCTACCAAATATTTAATATTGATTATAATGTGAATAAAAATGTTCCATGTTTTATGGAGGTAAAAGAGTTTGAAGATATATTCCAATAAATCTATCATTGGAAATCAATATACATATATCCAAGCAAAAAATAAGAACAATATAAAATGGCGATTTCAATATTTTATATTGGCTAGATGCGAATAAGATGAAATATGAAAAAATCGAAAAGGGAGCACGAAATCAAAGCGAAATGTATAAAAGACATTTTAAAGTTCGACCAAAGTTGAAGTCGAATTTATAAAAGGCTTTTAAGTAATTTTGAAGTTGGTCAAGCAGGTGATGCAAAGTGCAAACACCAATCAGGCGAGGGCTGAGAGAAGGCATCCAATCAGAACGACGCAGACAAACAGTTGAAAGGCGTTTGATATTCATTGACACAAAGTTGTCAGTTTGATTACAAAGTTTTCCTTGGTATTTATGGTTCAATGGAAAATCAGCTATATTATTTTGCTGAGGTGTTATTTGGTGAATATTAGAATTCAGTTTTGTGGTACATTGTTGTTTATTTTTTTGTATAAATTTACAAGAATGTCTTAAAAATATTGTTTAATATTTTTATATAAAGAGATCAATTAACATCGAATTGAAGAGTTCTGTAATATATATTTGAGATCTTGTAACTACGAAAATATAAATTCTACCTGAAAGTGAAGATGATGGTGTTGCTTTAAGTTTATATCCACATTCTATCTAATAATTAATTGTCTCGACAGGGTTTCATGTATATTTCAATCATTCGTTTTGAATATTATCACTGAGTGTATACTAATTTTAGAATATAATATACTGCGGCCTGTGATTGTAAAACGACACTTGAAGTTACACCGCATGAGTTTCTTTTCAACGAAAAATCAAATTTTTATTTCAAGGTGAAATATCGACTATTTCTAACCTTTTTGGATGAGTTATGAAAGGATGAATTATGAAAAGTAATGATGAACGGAAAAATAAAAGTGTCCAAAAAGGTTATAAATAGACGATATTTCACCTTGAAATAAAAATTTGATTTTTCGTTGAAAAGAAACTCATGCGGTGTAACTTCAAGTGTCGTTTTACTAATTTTAGAATTAATTCGAATATAAAGAATTTATTATATATCCGTTTGAACTTACACAAGTGAATTCATCAGGAATACATCAGATTTTGAATATCAAACCAAGATTCTCAGTTAACGCTTAGAGTTCCATCCATCTCTATGGATAGAAAATTAGTCACTTTATATATTATATTTATAGAATTATTTTTATTAAGCTTTATATAGAGAAATAGAGACAATAAACACACACATACACATATATTAAAATAAGAAATAGCATATCCTTACCACTCTCACATGAACTTTTAGATGGCAGAGCGCCATCTAGTGGAACAGAAATAAACTAAACGTTGATTCAGCCTGTTCCCTGATATTATTCCAGACCATTCTCTTGATAAATCAAGAAAAGTCAACCACGAACGCGTTTCGGGCTTCTAACCCTCCTCAGCGTGGTGCAGACTGTACCTCTACGATTTTAATAACAAACACCTGACCTTTTTATTATTATTTATTCACACATATATATATATACACTCATGGACAAAATTGAAAGAAGTTTCATAATTTTATGTTACCGGTCGTCTCTATTTTTTAAGCTTACAGGGGCAATTTTGTTCATACTTGGTTATCTCGTGTGTCTTCAATAAAAGTCACTGTGTATCAAATATCTTTCAGAATTATTGTCAGAAATACAATATACATGCTAAAAGGTACAACTTACTAAAGTTTTGTCCATGAGTGTAGTTCTCAATATTACTTGGTTCGATTTTATAGGTATATATATATAAGGTGTCAATTTTTTATTCACCTGCTGATTGATTCTTTTTTATTGCAAACCCTTAGTCAGACAATTAGTGAGATTATATTTTCTCAGCTTATGGGTTATATAGAGACATTTTGTATATTATATGGATCAAATTCTTGAACTGTGTATTCTGAAATGGTAATATTTTAGATATTAAGATCTATATCATATAAAACATTATTATATTTAATTTTTTAAATATCTAAATATATTTTAAAAATAGAGAAATCCATAAATAAATCTTTAATTAAAAATGCATATATTGGATCAAAATATCATTTATTTTACCAATATTTCAGTTGGCTAAACGCCAACCTTAATATGTCCTAACACCTTGATAAAGGTTGGCGTTCAGCCAACTGAAATATTGATAAAATAAATTATATTTTGATCCAATATATGCATTTTTAATTAAAAATCTAAATATATATGAATATTAGTTTTTAAATTTTAAAAAATAGTGTTATTTTCTGTTTGAAAATCTTTTAAAATTTCTATACATTTGCCATGAGGGCTTATATTCTAGTATATACATGAACATCAAAAATTCAAATCAATAATTTTTAATTTGTAGAGAAATATAGAGAGAAATTTCTCAAATTGATGAACAAATTTGTATCAAATTTCTATCTTGAAACGTCTATTATTCTTTGAAAGAAAGTGCTTTGTAATCTTTTATCTCTATTTTATTATATAGAGGTAAAGGTTTTCTCATTAAAGTTGCTAACGAGACCAAAAATGGTGGTCATTAATGAGGCATACCCTTTAATAAGGTACTAATTAACTCTGTAATTTTTCATCTCATTATTCACCATATTCCTCATTAACGGACCATTTTATTGCTAACAAGATATTTTATTTTTTTAAGAAATAAAATAATGATAATGACGATTCTCTATTTGAGACAATGAAATTTCGGCGTCTTCTGCTAAGAATCGAGGAAAGCACGACGAATACTAGAATGAAACCAAAACATTTTTATACAGTTTACACTTAAATTCACACAGACACACACACACACACATATATATATATATATATTATATTTTTTTAAAAAGTTGAGAGTTTCTGCTTGATATTTGATTCATGTTGAGGATTATTGTAATGGTGGTGCAGTCGTGGCTATAATATTGAAAGAATAATGGTTTTGATCAGATATTGCTTTATTGAGCTGAGAAATGAATTCATATTATAAACATAATTTTGTACAAGTACAGCCTGGCTTAAGGCGTAAGAATAAAAATATGAAAAACAAAGAATATTTACATAATTACATATGGTTTGAGCCGACCAGCGGGGAAGAACAACAACGAGATTTTATATGGGAAGCATGACCTCTGGCGGTCGATTTATACAGAGTATTTATATCTATGAAATTATAATTTTAAATAAAATATTTTAATATAACATTTTAAATAATATCTTAATATAACATATATATATATATATAATCCTCCTTTCAAAGTTTTTAAAACGGACGACTATATATGAATACACACAAAAAGTGATTAATTTTTTTTTGCATATCTCGTGACCTATGCAAAAATAAAGCTTTGTAGACTAATATCAGTAGTGAATGGTCATATTTGAGGCGTTGGTCGCTATTCAGGGCTTCACTGGTTTTTTAAAAAGGCGAAGACCTTTCGAACCCAATCTCTAAATTGACGTGATCGCAGAGAGAATAATTCGGTGGAATTTTATTTTCAAGAATTCAAAAATGTCATTATATCTATATACGCTGAAGAACAAATATCAAATGTATTCTATTTGTGAAGTTACTTGATTTTAATTTAGTAACTGCGCTCAGTTAATATTTATTGAAACAAGAAAATATTAATTATTTAATTACAGTTCAGAGAATAACATTATATTTATCGATTGTCCTTTATATATATTGTCCTTTGATTATGTGATGATAAATCATTATCTGTGAATATTTATTTAATTATAAACATATCAATTATATATAGAGAGGAGGTATCGAAGTAAAATATCAATATTGTAGCATAATATTCAATTATCAATCAACCAACGTCTCGACTACACTCATGGACAAAACATGAGCATGTTGTACCTTTTAACATGTATATCGGGATTTAGACAATAACTCTTACAATAACTAAATATTTATTGGAGACACACGAAGTAACCCAGTGTGAACAAAATTGCCTCTGTTTCCTTAAAAAAAGGACGAGCGGCGACAAGACTTTCCACTTCCTTAAGTTTTGTCCATGAGTGAATATGAAGGCTACATAAGTTGTGATCACAAGAGGCTTTAAAAAACTGCAAGACGTCACAGCACGGCTCAGACGTTACAGTAACTGTATAAATCTTTCTGTATCTCGGGAAGTCTATTATTAAATGCTTACGAAGCTTCTCAGTGTGTGCTATGTAAAAGCCACTTCTTAATTTGCTCAAGCTTTTGCCCACACCATCTACTTCATCTTTATAAGGACCGAATACTGATGCTCTTATATATATAGAAGTCACTAGCTACCTTTCTGGAGTGGTCGAACCATGAACAAGGCTGAGGAAATTGCTTTTTAATCTATATGAACATGTGTTTGATTACTATCTTTTTAAATCCTTATATTTTAGAACTATAAACTTATACCAAATTCTGTTTAAAAAACCCTATTGTTTCACATCACATCCGTCAGTTCTTTTATTCAATTAACGCGTTAGAAATAATCATTTTATTCATCATCCGCCAAAGTTATTCAAGATCAATACTCAACTCGAACTTCTCTCTAAAAATCAAAATAAATATTACCAAAATTGGTTAAGTATTACCCTTTCGTAATTCCCGAAAGAGTTTAAAATGAGCCGTATGTATGCCCTCAGATTATCACGGTAGGAATATTTAAAGCAGTGTGTGTAAACAATATAATCTCAAACAAAAACAACTCGACTAATCTAATAGCTGCCCAAGTTTATATTGGGATAACCACCAACAGGCAGGTTTTGTCTCTAGGTAAACATGGCGTCAGCTCTTCGGACCTCCTAGCTAATTAAAATGAAGGTAAAAACATGAAGAGGTCCATTCAATCTGGTCCCCTGCTACAAGATTTACACAACCAATATTTGGATGCCAGAGAATTTTTATTCGTTAGGACTTTTCCTCGGTTTTAATAACACTATATTATTTTTCTAAAAGCTTGTTTACCTAAGGTGTAATGAAAACGCATATGTAAATATATTTCTTCGTGAAACTCCCAGCTACACCTTGGATGTTTTGCTAAGAGTGTTTTATTTGTTAAACACAACTTACGAACTAATCTTTTAAAGTAGAATTTATTTAAGAAAGTAATCATCGTTGAGAATTTTAAACTAAATATTTATTTGAGATGTGAAGATTTGTGTTTTTTTTTAGTTAGAAAAGTTTTCTCGTTTGCTTGTTTTATTTAACTTAGATGTGTAATTTAGCCTAGAGTATTTCTGTAAATGTTTTGTAAATGTTTTTAGAAAGAATTACACAAAAGAAGAACATTACATACTTATATGAAATAGGTATCACAAATACAAAAATAGTTTACCCACACACACACAGGCAAAGTAATTTGTGCACATTAATAGACAAATATAATAAACAAATTTAATATTTTTTATTCGATTTCTTATATCAAAGGCGTTGTACATAACACTATAACATATTAACAATAAGACGAAGTTCCAGAGATTCACAAATTCATTAGATAAGTAATTTTATTAAAACGTTGTACAATCTAAGTTTACACGAATATGACTATAGACTTATATAAATATACAAATATGTATTAAATGAATAGTATTACAATTGAACATAAAGGCGCTGGATACTACAAAAACAGTTTACAAAATCGCACAAAGTCAGTTTTAGAGAAATACATAGGCACAAGGAAGCTAAAATGTTTTATTTTTGAAATATATTGAAGAATAAAATACACGTACGTGTTTTTAGTTGGTTTTACTTGATTTATTAAGAAATTGGTTGGGCAAATATTATGGAATAACCTAAATAAACGTTTTAGATGGTTTATATTCCCAATGATGGAGATCTATCATATAGAAATACTTATGTGGGCAATCAGAAAATGCCTTTTTTTTATCTTATCACCTAATTTTTTTTTGTTACTATTTCGAATAGTAAAATAAGTGCTGCATTTTTTTCACAAAATGTAATGCAGTTTATTTTAGAATATAAAACTTAATTAAATGAAAAGTATTTTATGTCATCGGTTGTCTTTTTTTTTTTTTTTTTTTTTTTTTTTTTAAGGAGACAGAGTCTAGGGCGGACTTTTTATTCCATGCGATCCATCCGGGTGTTCTAATGAAATCTTCACAATCTTCCAAAGTGGTGTTTGGCTGGAAAAGTGGCTGGGCTAAATCTATATATGTATGTATGTATGTTTGTATGAATAGACACCTTTCTGGTAAATTCGACAGTTTTCATAACCCATCTCATAAGATCTAAGGAAATCGAAGCCGCCCCTGTATTTATGAGGGTCATAGCCCGAGACCATGGTATACTGGTTGTTTACTTTTGTCTGAATTTTCCACTACACAGACTAACCTACCTCAATCCTACATCTATAGCTAAATTCCGGATTTAAAATGGAACTTTGGAGAGAACTGGCTTTGCTCAGTAACCAACTCTAGTCTCACACTTAGAACTAGTTTGTTTCTGGTGAGTTTAGTAGTTGGGGTTCTGAGCTCCAGGAACCTGAGTTATTGGATACATTTTAAATTATATGTGTAGAATGATTATTCTAGGATCAACCAAAGTTATAAATTGTTGAATAAAACGATCAAATATTTGTTTTTATTTATTGCATAGAAGCTAGCATTGGATATTTCCTGGAAAGGGCATTTATATACGTTCGAAAGCTATGCAACGAAGAACATAATCCTGAACACTTTTAGAGTCTTATATTTTATAGAAAATATTTATAACAATTTTAATGTCTATATGATTTTTGTTTAAAGTTTTAGAAACTGCTAAAAAATATGCAAATCTTTACCTTTTCTTAAGTCATTATCGCAAGCGTCACGTCTCCCTTCGAGGTAAAAGACTCTAATATCATTAATGACCTCTCTGAGGGTGGAATTTTAAAATATCTTTTACCTCTTGTTTATCAATATTTAATTCATTTATCTTGTAGTGATGATAAAATGATTTTTCACCCTCTTTCTTCCATATATTTCACCCTTAGTCTGTAGCGGATTGGGGTATTTATATTTGTATATTATTACGCTTCAATCTCACGAATAAAACTTCTTAGACTTTTAATTTTAAAAAACGATGTTTTTATTTTCAAATTTGTAGCCCACTTCTGGCCCTTGGGTTGTAATCGGATATTAAACCCTGAAGAAAACATTCTTCAACAAACTCAGTTATTTCTTCTTATTTTTACCAAACATTTTTCTAAATGCAATTATCTCTATTGTTTTGTTTGGTGTTAAAAGAAACTGGGTTTTCACATATATATTGGTGTTGTTTTAGGTAAGAATTCATTCATCCTATATCCTCTTATCCTTCCAGCTGTTACTTTCAAGAAAGGCAAGTATTTTTGTATTCTTTATTAATTCTTCTACATAATATATTCCTTGTTTGAATACAACATATATTCTGAATATATTATTTTCACACTTCTACTTACATGCCGTATAAACAGATGAGAGAGAGACTAAAAAGTAAAAACTCTTTGGAATAAAATATAGAGGAAATATCGCACTTCTTCCCATAAGAGAAACTGAATTCTTTGGAATTCAGAGTTCTCAAACTTCAATATATTTATCATCCAATATATATTTATTTTCTCTATATATATGATATAAATTTATATTTTAAACTAAATCTTTCATATATATCTAGGTTTAAATTCTAAGAAGTAAAATAAAATAGCTGTGGATAAATAGAAATGTTAAGAATTTATATAAAGCCAACACACGGAATAGAAAACCAAAAGAAGAGTATTTGATCGGCTGTTTACCTAACTTCACCGCGTCTGCCAGTAATTTGAAAATAAATACTTTAAACACAGGGGGCTCCATCCACATTCGTGAAGACGGTTCTTTGTCAAACAAACCTCATTTTTCTTCTGACTCCGAATCGCCTACATTTTTTACAGAAAGTATTTTTAAAGGGAATGGAAGACTCTCTTTCTCAATACTCTATTACCTGATATATATGTAATAAAATTAGAGCTACCAGGGCTAAGTTTCTTGTGCAAACCTTTTATTTTCACTCTTTCTTACTTGTCAGTCCTTCAACAGGAGTATCCCATTAACAAATTAATGATAAATATTATTTTTTTACAAATTTTTATTTACATATTTTAAATATATTTATGGTATTGAGAGAAATACATTATTTGTGTGTGAGAAACTATTTTTTCAATATATGATGCAATTCGAAATAATCTGATCCAATGTGTTTATGTTCATTCTATTTCGTTATAAGGATATTTTATGAATATATTTGAAAATATGAGAATTTGTCTTTATTTTAGCATTTTCAAACATATATATTTCTATAATCACTGAATGGATGATGAAAAATATTAGAAGAAGCTTTGTTCATCAGTAGTTAACCCGTTAAGCCTTTTCATCAATTTTACATAACAAGCTCTATACTATATATCGCCTGTAAATGGAAGATGAAAAATATATTTGAAGGACTTGATTATTCAGTAGCTAACCGACTAAGCATAGTCTTATTTCACACAAACTTGTAAAAATACCTATCATATTGCCACGTGGAAAATTTAGGGAAGACAAACCTCGGGATGGTACAGCAATTTATTTAAGGCAAGAACAAACTATGAATGATAAACAAAAGATAAGCAATGGGGGAAGTTTACAGAGTAGCAAATTTTAAACATGAAAATATGTTACTTTATTAATAAAATAATAAATACCTTTCTACATAGTTCATTCCCTATGGGAGCTGCGACCCACAGCTAGCAATTATTGTAGTTACTGACATGGATCTGACGAGCTTCTGCCAAGGATTCCATCGAAGTCTAGGAACTTTGTCCCTAGTACCTTTGCGCCCTTTTTCTTGCGACGTGAAGAGCGTCTTTGTCGTCTTAAGGGACATCGTCATCTTGAAGAGAAGTCTTGGCTTTGATACGGCGGTGGAATCCTGAAGCCAGTCTCTGAAAATGTAGATCACAGCACCCATGGCTTCTAGGTCTTCTCGGCGATCTACAGTTTGTATTCCCTAATCTACCCAGCATCTCCACCAGAATGCCACGTGCAAAATCTAGGAAAGACAAACTTTTTCAGGATGGTACAGCATTTTATTTAAGGCAAGAACAAACTATGAATGATAAACAAAAGATAAGCAACGAGGGAGGTTTACAGATAGCAAAATATAAATATAAAAAATGATACTCTGTTAATAAAATAATACATATTTTGCTGCAATATTAAAAATAGCTGAATTTTGAGATCAGCTGAGAATCACCTATGGAGGAATAAAATCGGCTTCAGGAAACCTATTAAGACGCATGGTGTATTGATTTGGAAATAAAATATCAGAAAATGGATTATGTTTATGTGTGTTCTCTACATTGTGAGAGATATTGTTCATGATGTAAGAATCCACGTGCCATAGAAAACTCTCTCAGAGTCCCATAATGTTGCTCTCCATTCTACGCCATGTACCCTGATAAAAGAGGAGAATGAAATGGGAAAACCTTAAAGGGATAAACTCCTCACAATATTTTACCTGCTTGTGCTGACACTTTTTTTACCAATTCACTTTGGAAGCGACGCTTCCGGTGTCTTTAGAATTTAAGGATCCATTGTCCACTCAGGGGACTTAATGGGGAGTTCTTCCCCGCATTCCTTCTTTACTTCTTTCACGGTGTCATCTACTCTATCTAGAGGATGTGTGCTTCACTGGGTGGAGGTTTTCTCATATACACCTCTGTGTCTCTTTATGTCTCTCTTTTTAAAGGATATTCTTCAAATCTACTTTTCTATATAGGTTTTTATGGGTATTATGGTCTGTGGGACATATCATAGCTACTATTATATGACTTTATGGCTTTTTTGAATCAACGTAAACACATATAATTCTTGTATAGGTTCCTTTTGATGACATCATCTTAACACATAATAAATATATAAAATGAAGTATGTTATATCGCGAGTATGCTTTTATTCTAAATATAAATATAAAATAGAATAATCAATAAAAAATTTCAAAAATTTCTGCTGATCAGACTTCAATGAAATAATAATAGGAGGGCATCGCTCATCAAACTAGCAAATCCTCTGGGAGAGTTGACCATGGAAGTGCCAAGTTATCTCCCATTGGTTTTATCATTGCAGTAACGGGGCAGTATAAAACCCTTTTATTCAAAAGGAAATCTATACGCGCTGTAAGCAGCTAATAAAAGATGACGGGAAAAGACATTGTGAATATATATCTTTAAGATAGAGGTTACCTAGCCGGAATTCATTATTCTTGAAATAATAGACACTTAGGTATTTATTTATATTTTATTTTAATATCATTTTATAACTCCAAGATCATATTCTTTGTTTAGTTAGACATTTTGTTCAAATTATTTACTTATGACTCTTATTTTAATCTATGTTGTGTTAAATTTGAGAGACCTCGTAAGAACGCCCTAATTCACCTCAAACATATTTTTAACGCCTTTCTATTTTTTCCAGATAAGGATACAAGATTTTTGTTGAAACGTTAAAAGAATAAAAACTCTACTGTCCGAAGTGTCTCTTAATTCAAGAACATAGTGAATATATATTGGATTTATTGTTATAAAAACAAGATCGCCAATTGTTCCAGCTATTTAGCCAGCCACCAGCTCTTGTTTTGTCTAAAGGTTCTATCTAATCGGTATTCCTGGTGTGTGATGGCCTTCCACCTAAACCTTTGTGCGATGGAATAAAGATATGGGAAATGGAGGTTCTATTTTCATATAATTTTACTTGGTCGATATATTTTACCATAAATATCGTGAATATATTTAAAGGTATTATACTGAGAGTTCGTACGTGGGGTCCAGGTTTTTTAAACAGAAGTATAGATAAATGATACTATATATATAATTTTTCTCCTTTGTGCACGGGCCGGACGGGGACAGGACGCTCTCGAAGAACTAATACATATTTTTGAAAATAAAGGTCGCCTCTCCCGTTAGAATAGACATCAAAACAAGGCGCCATCTATTGACTTTCGCCACAAACTAGCGACCTCAGGTCGGTGACAAAGTCACAACACCAACTTTGGAAAACTGAGAAGCGCCCTACTGGAGACCATGGTTTCGGGATAATGGAAGTCTTCAGACCAGGGCATACGTTATTCCATGAGATCCACAAGGGATCTAAAAGAATCTTTACAAATCGCCAAAGAGGTGTTTACCTGGCTAAGTGGCTAGGCCAATTCTATGGCCAAAATAGTAGCGCCGGCCAGTAGCGCTGCTCAAGTCGTTCCGTTATTTCCCTAACAATGAAAATCCAACGAGAGCGCACTAAACACTACCTCACTCAAATTTTGCTTGCCATCAACTGACGCTATTGAAAGGCGAGAGAATTGCAGGCATGCTTATGAAGTTTTAAGATCGTCTCATGCAATTGTGCTTCATTAAAATCCACCAGTTGTCCCCACAATTATAAGGTTAAATACATTTCTAACAGACCTCGTACTATATATAATGCGTTTATCGTAGTGACATTCACAATCTTTATGTATTATATTTATAATTATAAAAGGAGGAAAATATATCTTGTGACCTCTCTTATATATAAGAATTTCTTAAAACTATGAAATTATCTTTAGACCGCTAACGATACAAATAACTCTCTCTCTCTTGTATAGAGAATTAAAATTTTAAATATTTGCCAGGTATAAAATATATAATTACTTCCAAACAAGTTATTCCCATTTCTGGACAAAATCAGCATAATGGTGGAATTACATGTAAGACTCTACAAAGGAAAATTCGAACTATTTCACACATGAGTATACATATAGTGCACTTTCAATAAATATTTGAATATACCTATTTACCCTGATCGCCATTTCATGAAACATTATTGTTATAAGTGCACAAAGAAAAATTATCGAAGCTTGATCCCCATATTTACAAACCCATTTTTCCTCTCAATGATTGAAAATTTCCTTGAAGAATTATATCGATTATGTATTGCTCGGAGCCTTTAAATTTGCATAGAGCTAATGGAGGCTGTGACGGGCGATCATTAACCACTGGAATTTGAAATCGTTTCGAATTTAAAGTCTTTTTTTTTTTTAAACCTTGGCGCGGCGCAAGACATTTTTTGTTCTCGTTGAAGAGTGCCTCTGTCTTTAACGCAGGGGACGGCCGATGGAAAGACAGAGATTAAATAGGTCATTAAGACACTTGAAGAGAGATTTTTAGAAGACATTTTTCTAGAAGGAGAAAAAGTTCAATCGAAGAGATGAATTTCCTTCGCCATTGTGCATGTTTTTGTTTGTCTAGAAAATGATTTAAGATGCTTTTTTTCTACCTTATCAACACTTTTAACCAAACAATTTCGTAGTTATTAAAAGCTCTCTCTCTCTTTCTGATAATATATTTTAATCACCATATATATAGTGTTATATTTGGGTTGTAATTTAGAAATGTAAAAATTAATATTTAACCCATATATGTACATATATATTTTACTTATTCATCCCTTTATATGGCAGCTGACAGTCCTAAATAAAATTGAAAATAGGGTTTAGCGCTGTTTTTACTTTTGTGAACTCTATTTGTTTTATCATTGCAATAATATTTTCGCCAGAGTCTAAGTATCTTATATATAAATAGAGTCTATACAGGGTGTACCAGGTAAATTGGGAATTTCAACAATGGTATTTTAACTGAAATTTTTTGCAAGTAAAAATTAAAATATCCGAATGAAATTTGACACAGTAGTAGATAAAAGGATATAGTTTTTATTTATTCAATGTAGTTTCCATTATTAGCTACAACAGTCTCGAGGCGAGTGCGGAATGAAGCACAGGCCTTGGCGACGATGACCTTGTCCATTTGGGTCATCACCGTGTGAACTGCTTTCTTGACAGACTGGATGGTGGTATGAGGAGCTTTGTTGACATCTCTCTCAACAACGCCCCATACATAGTAGTCGAGGGGATTGCAATCTGGAGAATTAGGGGGCCAAATATCAGGACCCCAGTGACTAGGGACGTTAAGTGTCAGCCACGATTGTGTCTTTTTTGCCTTATGGGCTGGAGCTGAGTCCTGTTGGAAGACATACTTCCTTCCTGCGGCCACCATGTCCATCCAAGGCTTCACAACGGTCTCCAGAACATTGATGTAGGTGTCAGCGTTCATCCTAAGGCCCTTCTCAAAGAAATGGGGAGGCATGACATCACCTTCACTGCTGATAACGCCAAGGACCATTACGGAGGCAGGAAATTTCGTGTGCATCACGACAGGTATCTCTGAGGGGTCTTTACAGATCCAGCGATCATTCCTGGGATTTACCTTTTGGTCCACGTCAAAGTTCTTTTCGTCAGAGAAGAACCTTAGCATGCCAAAAGAGTCGTGTTTCAGGTTGTTGAGGAGGGCAGCAGCCTTTCCTTTTCTGTTATTCTTCATATTCTCAGTCAGCAACTGACCTTTCCGAAGGGCATAAGACTTGAGACCAAGGTCCTCATGGATAGTTCTGACAATTGTCATAGAGCCAACGTCCATTTCCTTGGCTATGGCCCTCATGCTCTTCCCAGGGTTTCCATCAATATTTCCATGAATAGAGAGAAAATAACATTTAGCAGGTTGGCTTTATAATAGTGTTTGCAATAATTCACTTCAAAGTTTTAAATCTTCGTTCCAACGTTTCGGAGACCCGCTGTCGCCCTTTTCCAGGATAATGTTTTTGATAAAGCTTATTTGAAGTTTTGGATTTGTTTGATATTTAACACGCAAAGAACGCGTCGATAATTTATATAAAATAAAAATATAAACAAAATTATTAAATGTAAAATATGTTTACACTCATAGACAAAACTTAAGGAAATCGTACCTATTACATGTGT
Organism: Cordylochernes scorpioides; assembly: GCA_030710605.1. Classification (NCBI taxonomy): domain Eukaryota; kingdom Metazoa; phylum Arthropoda; class Arachnida; order Pseudoscorpiones; family Chernetidae; genus Cordylochernes; species Cordylochernes scorpioides. The sequence goes on from CP092864.1 coordinate 30,830,701, forward strand.
ATCAGCCGGATTCAGACAATAACTTTAAGGCATATTTGATACATGTGAGAGAGACATTTATTAAAGACACACGAGGTAACCAAATTTGAACAAAATTGCCTCAGACAACCGACGATATCAAAGACTTTACATTTCTTTAAACTTTGCTCATGAGCGAATATACAGAAAAGATAAAAGATAAAGGTGTTTTTAAATGGTTCAAGCAAACATTAACAAAACCGTTTTCCTTAAAAAGGGCGAGAACGGGTCTCCGGCCAAGGGAGAAGGTTTATACTGAAGTTTTAAAAAGTTGTATTAAATATGATTTTAATATCTACTATGAAATTTTGAAGATATATAATGGATAAATATCAAATTCGGTCGGATTGTGTATGTGGACGAAAACCTGCAGCGCCCATGATATTATTTAAAAAATGATAATAAATTCATTATTAAATAAAATCTAGGACAGGACCTCATTCTATATCGATTGTTTTTTAGAATATTTTATAAAAATAAAGCACCTAAGTAATACTTACCTAACTTACGAATATTGATGGCATAATGTAAAAGATAAGACCTATAGACACATTCTAAAACTTTACGAAATAGTTTCCAATTTAGAAACATTCTCAATCTTTCAGAAATTGTTCTTAATTAACAGCGAAGAAGAGTTTTTCTTTATTAAAATCCATCTCACACACATAGGAAATTACTTTGTGAATATCCATTTGTACTATGGTGCCTATAAATTCTCTATTTTAATTAGGAACCTCCACCATCAATTTCTATGGTTGATTCTCCACTCTCAGATAATTTATCGAAGTCTGTAATTACTTTCAAATTCTTTCTTATTCATGGTCAAATCTAATTTAAAACACAGACAACTTTTATTACAGTCTTTTACCAAATATATTCTTTCGAGATTAATGTTTTTACATCACACAAATGACTGTTTTGGTTTCGAATTGTAATTAGTGAAATTAGTGATGTGTTAAAGGAAATGGTTGATTTGAGAAGTTTATTTGTGTTGGCTTTAAAGATTATTTTTATTGTACTTTAAAGACAGTGTATTGATGTTATAATTAACGTTCTTAAATGATTGACTTCAAAGATAAAGCAAATGTATTAAAGAGAAAAGAATAAACGACATAGAAGTTATTTTAAGAATAACCTTAGTTTCTATTTGTCCAAAAGAAAAAAAAAACTTATCTCTTGAAGCCTGATGTTTTCACCCAAATATTATAACAAGGGATTATTTTGTTAAATTGTGAACTTATCTATATATGAAAAAAGTTCGTCTCTCTTATCAAAATAAACGTAAAAACTAGACGCCATCTATTGACCACCGTCGCAAACTAGCTGTCTCGAGTCGTTGACAAAGCCACAATACCAGATTTGGCAAACTGAGAAGTGTCTACCATGAAACCATGGTTTCGGGATAATGGCCCTCGTCAGTCTAGAGCGGACTTTATACCATGTTCCAAAATCACTTTATTAGGTACTACTCAAAATGAGCAACCTAGTTCATGATATTTGCATCAATGAATAATATGTGAAGGTTATTCACATATTAAACAAAATGTTAACGCGGGATTCAATCCCGGTTCATGACTGTCGGGAATAGATGGTGTTGCCTACTCGTCCACCGACTTTTCTTTATACCATAAGGTCTACAAGGGATCTGATAGAATCCTTATAATCTGCCAAAGAGGTGTTTAGCTGGCAAAGTGGCTAGGCCAAATATACTCGTAGATAGATAGAGTCTAGGTTTACTTGGGAGGCGACATTCGCTCTTATAGATCAATTTCTTTCCGGTAAAACTTCCATATATATATATATATATATATATAAATGTTATTTAATTTTTTTAAATTATAATTTCTAGAACAAACTACTCTGTGAAGTCGACCGCCAGATGTTGTGTCTTTCCCTATATATATCCATTGTTGTTTCCCGTTGGCCGGCTCAAATCTTTTGTAAATATGTAATCTTTTATTTTCTTCTTCACGCCTCAAATCAGGTATTCTTCTTAAATTATTTCATTAACCCAATTAAAGCAAATTGTGTTTCAAAACTGTTTTTATTATTATTATCACGAGTGCAAAACAACATCACAAATATACTCATGTATCCTTAAAACAACCTAAGCAAATTCTATATATCCGACTAATTTATCATAATATAAATATATGAAATATACGAAAATATTATTTTATATAATACAATATGCTATATATAAACATTATTCAAATTTATATTGTATATATATTATATAATATAAAATCTATTTCTGAAATAAAATATATTTTTATCAATTAGTCTTTTAATAAAATGTCCACACAAGAAGAAGAAAAAAAATCTAAAATTCAATTACTTCCTTTCCAAAAATAATAGAAAAATTGCCTAAATTGAATAATATAATATTTTTGGTTAACCAAATTGAAATTTAATTTTGGTTTGACAGATTTACAAACTAAATAATTTAGCGGGTAAATTTTAATAAAAACTGATTTTAAAATTAATTGAAAATATTTAATTATAATATCCGTTTTTTTTTTACATTTCTTATTCTCGTGGGATATCGTAAATTGAATAATGGAATTTTTTATTTGTACATATCGCTCAATATGTTTCGGTAATATTTCACAATGTGGACTCCCTATCTCTTCTGGGATTCTTGAAAAATTTACTTTTTATTTACGTAAAAGATACAAATATGGTCAAAACCATAAGGAAATGGAAAAGCTTTGATGTTATCAGCCGTGTTTTGAAAAAGACAGAGACTATTTTGTTCACATTTGGGTATTTCGTGTATCTTCAATAAAGGTCACTGTGTATCAAATATCTTTCAGAACTATTGTCTGAATCTCGATGTACATACTAAAGGATACAACTTCCATAAACTTTGTCCATGAGTGTAGATTCATTTCCGATTTGACAAAAGTGTGTTCTATCTAGATTTTATTAAATTTTATAATGTTTATGGTGGATAGGTAAATTATGAAATTGTTGGGGACGTATTCTATGGATCTTTCTATGAGTTATTCCTGCATATATATATTAAGTTTGAATAAACCTTATTTTTTGCTTGCGGAAATATATATTTATAAGCTCGAAACATGTCAATATTTTTTATTTTTTACACCGTTGGTAAAAAAAAGAGGACGATAGGAGAATTTTCGTATGAATAAAATATAATCAAATATCAGTAGGAATTTTATCCGATAAATGACAAATATCTATAAATACCGTTCAGTTTCAGGCTCTCATAAGATGCTCCACCATTATATAGGTTTAAAACTTTACATATATATTGCTTTCAAAATGATATTACATAAAACAAAAATTACATACAACATAATATATTCATTAAAATAATTCATATAACCACATATTAATTAGATTTAATATTTCCCAAATTATGCAACCTATATGAAAATCTAAATATGTTAATTATTCAATCAGGCCAATATGCAAAATAATAGCTACATATATAGAATATAAGTAATAGAATCAAAGCATGCGAGGATGCGTATCTTATTAGTTTTAATAAAGGCGAGCTTTCGGGCTAATAACCCTTCTTCAGGACATCATATCTGACTGTTTTATTAAAACTAATAAGATACGCATCCTCGCAAGCTTTGATTCTATTACTTATATTCTTCAGAGGATTTCAACCTACTTTATATATAAAATATAATCTCAGAATAGATGGTTCGTCGTTTATTAACTCCTGTAGAGGGGCGTATGAGCCCGAAAGCTTGTGTTTATAATTATGTAATAAAAGATACGCAGCCCTAGATGCTTTGTTTTAACTTATTTATGAATTTAACAGGGTTTTTCTATTGATATAAACCAATTTATTATTTAATTCCTAAAATTTCAGACACTCTCTGTCATTCTCCTAGGGAGAATGTGGGAAATTCCACTGAGGAGAGTGTTAGCGAGTTACTGAAAGGTCAGGAATTAAATAAATAAATTGATATATTATGATGCATTAGCGCGCCATCTGTTATAAAAATTCGAAACTATTATAGACGCGTATGATTCTTTTTAAAAATAAACAATTTCTACTGCCCTTACTACTCCCATTAATTTTTCCATTGCTATAAGGACATTAGAAATTATTTATTTTTAAAAATAATCATACGCGTCTATAATAGTTTTGAATTTTGGTATTGTTATGTAACTATATATTTATTCAAACAAACCTCCAACCAATAAATTATTTTCAGAACTTCACATATAATACTCCGTACATGGTCAATGTTTCCATCCGACAGGAAGGAATCCCAGAATTTTCCTTCAGACGGACAAACAAATGGAATAAGAAACGAGACTTAAGGAGATTTTGAGAATATTTGTTTCCAAAGTTTTTCCTCTCTATAATTCCTCTAGCTAGTTAAAAGTTTATTTTCTAAAGTTACTTTCAATAAAAAAATATCTTTGAAAGAATTCAATTTTTCTTTTGTTTGTGAACAAACATAACACCTTTTGGAGTATTTCCATCTGTTTTTATTTATTTGTTCTATGTGATGTGATGGTATATATTTAAAACATAATGTAACAATTAAAATTGTAACTAAATATATTTATATAAAGTATATGAAAATATATAAATGAATTTTATATATTTTTCTTGTATTTTATATTCTAAATTATAATGTGTTCCCGTGTTGACGGGAATATGTTAGTCTTTTCATGGATATAAGAAAAGCATAAATATCATTAATTTACAAAGGGATGATGGGTTAAAATATTCATACGAAATAAATCTATATTTTGTTCTGAAAATAGAGCAATCCATACTTAAATCATTAGATAGTAAAAAGGCATATATTGGATTGAATAAAATATTTATTTGCCAATATTTCGGTTGGCTGAACGCCAACCTTTATCGAGGCATTACATTTTTGTATTATTATTGTATTATTCGATACAAAAATGTAATGTCTCGATAAAGGTTGGCGTTCAGCCAACCGAAATATTGGCAATAAATATTTTATTCAATCTAATATTTACATTTTTACTATCTAATATCTATATATATATTTGAACATCATTTCTCAGATTCCATCCTTCAGTACTGCGTATATAAGCAGAATCGTTCAATACAGTATTAGAGCTCTTAGAAGCGGTCTGGTGGATTAAATTGGCGAAACCGCTGGGAGGGTTCAGCACTGATGAGCCAAGCCCTCCCAATATATTTTTTCATCGCAGTAAGGACAGTAGAAGTTTGTATTCTGTATAAAAGAAACATTCGTGCTTTTAAATCCTTTCATTTTATATGTATAGATGGCGCGTTATTGCTTTGTATTAAGTGCAATTATAACGAATATTCTGTTAATTTATAAGAAATATATCAATATTATTTTTTATCAAATGTATATGTGTAACACAACATACAAATTATAACCCTTCTTCAATACTGATATTCATGGACAAAATTTAAGGAAGTAGAAAGTCTTTGATTTCGCCTGTTTGAAGGAAGCAGAGGCAATTGTTTTAACGCTAGGTTATCTCGTATGTCTTCAATAAAGGTCACTATGTATCAAATATCTTTCAGCGTTATTTGTCTGATTCCCGATATACATGTTGAAAGGTACAACTTCCTTAAATTTTATCCATGAGTGTATGTATAATTTGCTATACACAGCAGAAACTTCCTCTCTAGTATTTTATAAGTTTTGATTTGCTTTGCCTAAAATAAATTTATGTCGTCATTCTGAGGTTTGTCTTTTTCCCGATATACATGCTAAAAGATACAACTTTCTTAAGTTTTGTTCATGAGTGGATTTACAGTAGCCTTTATGTTAGCCAGAGTATAAATAAAGATTAGTTTTGTTGTTGTTTTGATTATTAACCGCAGTGTGTTATCCTCTTATACCACGCAAGTCAATTTCTATGCATCGTTAAATCACAATTTCAATATTTTTGCATAGCTAATGCAAACAGCAATAGGATCATATCAAGTTGCTATGAAGGAAAATTGACACAATAATTATCATTCTTCTATATCAATTTGTAAGCAATCTTACGTGTCATAGTCCTTCACTTCCATCTTGGACTGGAGTTTCCCATATCTGGAACATGGCTTACATACAATATTTCATTTTGAAGTGAATTTAGTAAAAGGGAATTGTTGAATGCAATTATGCAAGTTTTAAAACTGAGAATACAAGTGTCTCCTACATTTCTAAAATCAAATTTGAAATGATTTGAAAATCTCTTCACTAAGGCTAAAGCTCTGGTAGTAAAAGATCTCCCCACATTGCAGATTGTTGGCAGTTGTACATCAACAATTATATCTTTAATTTTGCTTTATTGCTTAGTTAATTCAGCCTTAGGTTAGCACAACCTAATGAAGCCATAAAACAACACTGCGAACATTCAAATTAAACTTTAAAAAAGAGTAGAAACCAACTTAGTGTTGCTCACTTATAACTGAAGTGGATTCTAAGCATATTATCAACCTGCAGATTCTTCTGTAAAAATTTTGGCGTAAACATTATATCGGTTTGTAGAAAGAGCATTCGTCTATAGAGGGTTCAATAAAGGTGATTGAGAGAACTACAGAACTTTGGGGGATAAAACTGTAAATAGAAAACAGCTGAGTCAAGTTCCTGGTTCTACAAGGTAGAGCTGAGAAATTGGAACTGACACATTAAGTACTAAATGTTTAACAAGCAGGAAAGTAATTTGGAATAATTATTCCCAAAATCAAGTTAAAACTTCCTGAAACTAAATTAAAATTTGCATTCACTTTCATCTTTCACTTAATCAAACTTTAGTGATAACTATAAACAAATATCATTGGCAGATTTTCACAGCAATGCCGTAATTTACTTTATTTATCCTGTTTATAATCGATATATATTGTCAGTGGCCTTTTGAAAAATTCTAAAGAAACAAATTTAAAGGCTAAAGATAATCTAAATATCATTTCAAAAGATAAACTCATGGTATGCGAAGATTTTTGTTCATCTTGAAATATACTTGATATTAGAATTACTCATATTCTTAATATATTAGAACCATATTTCTAAATGATTTTTGTTTTTGTAGAAAGCATCGAGGGTAAAAACCTAGTTCAAAAGATTGTCTATTACATAGCACCGAGGGCCTAGAAATCAATCAAAGATTCCACAAGTAATTACAAAATAGAACTTCAGAGAAAATATTTTGGAACGAAAGAAATTCTAAACTCCCCTCACGTACAGACCTGAAGGATTCCTTCCAATCGACACCTAACATCTGACTCCACTGACTTACTCACTGATTTTATCATTTTAATATTTCAACTTAGCCACACTGTCAAATACATTAAAATTCGATTATTTGTTGATATATTAATTTATTATATATATTATCATATACGAATTTTTTTATATTCGATAATAAATATAATAATTAAAATAAGAGATGTAAATATTAAAAAATGTGTTAAAATTACATGTATTCGTGTATTAAAATAAATTCATTGATCATGGAGACTTTTCGAATATATAGATAGTTATGGATTAAAACAATATGCTATCATAGACATATTAAATTGTTTAAATAAAAAGGCATATATTGGATCAAAATATCATTAAAATGTTATAATACCTTGATAAAGGTTGGCGTTCAGCCAACTGAAATATTGGTAAAATGAATAATATTTTGATCCAATATATTTTTATTTAAAGATTTATTAATGGGTTGCTCTATTTTCAAAACAATATCAAATTGTATTCTAAATTATATTTCCATCTCGAATATTTGGTCATCGTTTTATTTTCCTTTTTAGGATAAAATGGTTATGTGTGAAATTGGATAATAAATTGAGACGACATGTTGAAATATGGTCTTATTAGTTATGGAATAAAATTTTCTTTTATGTAATTGGGGTGAGAAAACGATTTACTTAAATATACAAGTTTGCAGATTGTTTGAGTATTTATAGCAGTCTCTTATTAAAAACTAGACGAATGGCCCGGGCAACGCCCGGGGTTTACCCGAGTGCGAATATATTCTAAAAACGTTGACTTGGGTGGTCGCTATTAACAGGGTGGTCTGTATAGACAGGTGGATGTATCACACAGCTGATAACAGGGTTGTCTAGAGTGGTCGCTATAGACAGGGTGGTCTGTATAGACAGGTTTATGAGAGAGGCACAAACTTACAGGTTGTTGACGCCGCAATTCCCAGAGAGAGTGTTTTTTGTTGCATCATGCTGTGACTCACACGACGACCCAAGGTCAACAGGGGTGGAGCAGCAAGCTTAAGGCTTTCACCGTCTGGCGGCGCTGCTTGCGAGTTATATCTACAATTCTGCAAATAACTCTTAGGATATTCAAGATATTCAAGAAATTATTTTTCGAAAACCTTTCCGGGGATATACCTAATAATATCCCAGAATTTCATGGAGATTGGATGTATGGTTTTTGAATAACAGGGTTGTCTAGAGGGGGGCAGGGAGGACACGTGTTCCCTTGCAGCCAATGAGCGCGCATTCTATCCGTGAGCTTCAGACAAACAGACAAACAGACAACCAGACAAACAGACAGAATAAGGCAAATATATAAGTAGATAAGCATTTGTATTTTTATTGTATTGAATATTTTCATATTAACACAAATCACAGTAATTGATATATTTAAATAAATACAATGCAAACAAATGTAAAATGGATTGTAGATAATACTAGAAAAAAATATAATTATGGCTATATAAAGATAAATTATTTTAAAATGTAATAATTGCTATTATTACATAATTAAGTAATAAATACCCAACTCTATACCTAATCTATTTTATACTAGAAATAAAAAAAAATATAAAAAATGTAGTTTTGATCGAAAATCAAGTAGTTTGTTAGGAACTAGTAGTAAAAAAGGCAAAAAGATTTACTCCCACTCTGTGAGTGGCAGAGCCTTTTCCACGGTGGGCACTACCAATGAAGACCTTGTGTATATTCTAGATATAAGTATATTTATAATTTTATATTTTACATTTATTCACCTATTTATACTTATTTATTGATATTTATATTTTTATTTTTAAAAACCTATATAATCTTATATGGACATTGTAATAAATTAGTTTCAATTTCAATCTATCTCTATCTTTCAAATAAATAACCTTGCTATATCTTGGTGCTCGCTTTATACTTAATATATTTGACATTTTATTTCTTGAAAAATACATTATTTTGCTTAGCTAAACAAACCAAAATATAAGACATATATATATCCTTCCCAAAATGGTTTTAACATTAACGAAATTTCGTTATTTTATCAATTATTTTTATTTTCCGAAGGTTCAAATGAATATAAATGATATGATAAATATAATATCGTTAATTTACATATAATATTATGTTTGAGGGTTCTTTTCAAGATGTTAGGTAATACTAGATTATACATAACTTTTCTACTTAGAAAAAATTAAGAAAGGTCTTGAAAATGGAACCCTATATCTAATATATCAAAAGTACATTCGATAGAAGATTTCAAATTAAATATTTTTTAAATTCTAAAAGATTGTTAAAAGGTTCTTAAAGATGATGCATTTAAAGTTGAATGTTTCAATTGAATTCTAAAAGAGAAGTTACAAATAAAAATTGTTTTATTTGAAAAGTTTTATATGTATATATAAGGCAAATGTTAGGGAACGTGGTATTCAGGTACAAATTTCTTTTTCTTTTTTGGAAATATTTATATACATTGCTATATATTTAAATCTCCTAAATATCAATTAGACAAGTCAATAAGTCTCCGGGAATGAGTTTTTATTTTCTCTTTTGGCAATATTTATTTACAATCCCAGACACATATTACTATGAAGTTATTATTCATCTAAATCATTGCTATAAACCTGGATATTAACACTTCATCAAAATATTATAATCAATAAATTAACTAGCCTTTACTAAATTGTAATAGTTTTATCTCTTTCTCTCTTAGTAATTACTGGAAATATGGAACTGAAAATGACCAGTATCAATTGTCGATTAAGAGAAACGTATGTGAATAACGTGAAAAAATAGTACAAATGTCATATTGTACTGGGATAAGGTACATAATTATGAAAAAAGGCATCTCCTTATCGTGCAACTGAAAGTTGGCTTGCGCCATCTATCGGAATAAATATCAACTATTCTCGTTGATTTTTAATTATTCCAGAATTAATCAAGAATGGGTATATGGCCAATTCTGGAATAATTAAAAATCAACGAGAATAGTTGATATTTATTCCGATAGATGGCGCAAGCCATCAGCAACTTTCAGTTGCACGATAAGGAGATGCCTTTTTTCATAATATATAAATAAACCTATTTGTGGTACATACCAATATAAATTTAAAATGATAAATATAATCATATAAAATATCTAAATAGTAAAATAAAGAAGAAATATTTCAGATAACACGCACATATAACAGAAGATAAAACGGAAAATTCTTTTGTTGAATACAAATATGCTCACGCAGTCTAACCATTTCCCTTTTTCATCTAAATTGGATTTTAAAAAAATTTTAAAGCAGCCTATATAATAAGAATAATAAATACCTTTATATGTTATAGAAAATGGATAAATATGACAACTTTTTATGTTTTCATATAAATATATTTTTGTCTCACTATAAAAAAAAATAATTTAAAATGCGATGAATATATATAAGCAAAATAATAATGCAATTGGAGTTTTTTTTTATAAATCGCTTAATAATTTTAAATAAAACACTTGGTATCATTTTTTTGTTATTTATATATATTATAAATTGAATGAATTGCTTGCTTTTTAATTCAATATGTGTGAATATGCAAATATATCTTTCCATGCTTTTGATAAAAAAAAGAAAATTACTATTATTATTATACTATAAAAAATTAGTTTATGTTCTTGCAACACTGGCTAGTAAATTTAATATAATTTTATAATTTAATATACGAGTATACAAATGTAGAGGTTTATATGTATGATAGAGCACGTTAAGTCCCTAGGGGGACATATCGCTTTAATTTGAAATAAACAAAAGAAGAATGTAGAAAGAGCGATTAACAATTATTGTGAAATATAAATCAAATTATGGGTATTTAACTTGGTTTAAAACCCTTTCAATATACCTTATACCTTAAATATATGAGTCACATGTAACCATATTAAAATAAAAAATTCTTAATTGATAGTCTATATTATAAATTTCACGATTTATATTATATATTAAAATAAAAGAAGACATATCCTGACCAGGCTCACATGAACATTTCTAGATGGCATCTACTGTGTAGTGGAAAAAAAAATCTAAACGTTTATTTAACTTGTTCCATGATATTTGGCCAGCCCAATTTCTTGATAAATCAAGAAAAGTCAATATTTCATAATATATATAATTATTTAATAATAATTTAAATAAACAAACATATATATTTTCAAAACAGATTAATTCGACATAAAATGTGTTGAACATTGTCTTGGTTTAGTACAGGGGCATATATTACTAGAACATTTAGTAGCAAGCACTAATGGCTCCTTATAGTTCCATTATCTGTTCGTCTGCTTTATTTGCTACACCGTTGCCGAATTAATAGATGTTTTCTTATATTTGCCAGACTCTTATTTCACAGAGAATAATTCTAATATTACAGAAAATCATTTCATCACTATTTTCCTATAAATATTTAACTTTTAGGATTTTTTTCTTTAATTAATACATACTTAAAATGCATTCAATAAGTGCATCAATTTATTCTAAAGTTATATATATATAATGCCCTTATGTATAAAAAAAAATCTAAATAAATTTAATTGGTAAAAAGTAACATTCAAGAGAGTTTTCAATTTAATTAAAAGTTTAATAAGTATTTTTTTATTCTCTAATTTTATCTACTATTTCAGTAACTTCCTTTTCATTTTTTTGTTTACTCTTTTTTTTCTCTCAAATTGCCAATTTAAATAAATGAATTTATAGCGTAAATTATTTTTCTATATAAAATATAGTTTTTTTATCTAATCCTTTAATCAATCAAAAGTAAATAAGATTTAAAAAAAAGAAATCATTTAAATTTGTTTTAGGGAGAAACTTTCATTTTGGAAAAGTAAAAAAAATCAATATATGAAATATGTAAATGACTTTTTTCATAACTGTTGTTGAAAAAGACCTAAACTCTCTCGATTTTTGTGAATAAATTTCATCACAGATGTGCCAATCTGTTGATAACATTTCTAGATCCTGGAAGTTCGGCTGAATCTATTTACTGGTAATAAGAAAATCTAACGAAATTTCTATATTTTTCTAAATAGAGGTAAAATACATTTTTTCTTTAAATCAAAAGATTCTCGCGTGCGTTCATTCATATTTAGTATATGCATTCAATGATTAATTGTTTTATACTATTATTTAATACCTTTTTAATAAACATCAATTTGATATTTGAAGAGATTTTATACGGGGTGTTTTAGTACAAATAAATATATATCAAAGTAATATTACAAAGAGTTAAAAATATATTATAAAATGTAATTTTAATTTCTTTATATATTAAACTAAATCAAAAGATATGGTTGTGTATTAATAAAAGAGTATTTTAATAAATATTAGTAATTGATGATATACAAATATTATTATAGCTAATATAAGCCCATATTTTCTTTTATCCACTCACAATATAAGCCCTTTCTCATATACAATTTTGAAATATAAAGGATACACTTGCAATAAAATTCTTCCGAACTATCATTAGTCCATGGCTGTACAGATAGAGAATGTTGCCTTTCGTACTTAGATATCGAAATCTTTTCTTCAAATGCTTTTAAAAACATACTTGGGTTGAGGAACCTATGGAATATGCAAAGTCATCCAATTGTTAAATTCCCAAATAATTATTCTTTTCCAAGATAAAGACAGCAGTTATGTTGTTGAACGTTGTCTTTCTGAGAGAATGGGATTATGCTTTTTTCTTAATTCGAAGTTGCAATATTTTCATTCAAATATCAACATATATTGTATAATAACAATTTTTGAGCATGTACATTGAGAATTGAAGTATTCGACGATATTATTTTCATAAATATCAAGAACAATTGGTGATCTGAAGCTCGTATAAAAAGTCCTTTATATTGAAAAATAAATAGCATTGAATATCTCCACTCTAAAGTTACAAAGTTCGTTATTTATTAATTTACTCACACTCAATGACAAAAACTGATGGAAATTTTACCTTTTAGCAGTTATATATTTTGATTTGTTATTAATATATTTAAGAGAATATTCGAATTTACATGTATGGAAATGCCGCCGTTATATAAGCAAATAAGGAGAGTGGTTTATGCTTAAAACATGAAACTTCCTTAAGTTTTGTCCAAGAGTGTTTTTTGGATCTTTATTGAAGTTGGAAAGTGTGTGATAGACAAGGGCCTATCATTAGTGTCTAAACAGTAAAAATCTGGATGAAACTCTTTGTTTCTTTTCTGTAAGAGAGAAAATATTCCTGAAATAATTTAAAAAGAGAACACAAACGACACACAATGTCGTTAATTATAGTTTAATTAGATAGCGTTAATTTTCACACATTCTTTAATTACATTTCGCGTTGGAATTTCGAGTTAATTTTACATTACCAACTCGAAAAAAAGTTTGCATTCCCTTATTGTATTTAATTACCTCAATTTTTTGTACATTCTCTTTGAAGAATTTTTCTATAGTATATAGGAGCCCACTAAACATAGATATATATATGAACCTTTAGAAAGGCGGTGAAATTGTTTTAATACCCTACAGAAATATGCACATCTTTTTACAACAATCAGATACCTACTACTAAGAGTGCTCGAAATGTCAATATGTAGTGTAAAACCTGTAGTTACGCTAGGTTATTTCATTATTGTGTCCACAATACTAACATTTGAAAATATCAGTAAATTTCCTTTTCTTTCTGGAAAGCCCTGCCTAGCTCAATATATAACTGCAGTTAAACAATGAACTAAAGGTATTTTAAATAATTATTTCATCATTTTTCACTCATGTTGTACATTGAATTGGGAAAAGGTGTCCTCGAATGCTTATATTTTATCAAGGGAAAGTTATGATATAGAATAACATCTTTTGCTTTGATAAAAATCATAAACATCAAGCGAAGTATATGCATATATTAGCATTAGAAATATGCAAACAAATATAGATGCAACCGCTCACACTCTGCGTAGACCAATAACCTTCCTAGGAATCATCTCTCACTCAATCTACCGTAGATAATGTTTGGCCATCAGGATCTCCTGATTTAACTACTCCATTCCCAATTAATGGTATAGTCAACAAAAACAACCCACAGCTATTTACGGAAATCAAGATTTTAATTACTCCCTACATGGAAAAGGTCTTACTTCCAACACCCTCCAGAAGTCTTGGGTAATTTGCAGCGTCATGTAGGATCATCTCTTTGGGAGATATTTCCCCACCGTATTTATATAACTAATATATTTATTCAAGTAAAAATATGATTTCTCGAATATTTTTAGAATATTTTAAATACACATTAGATATTCAAACATTATTCCCCGAGAGGAAGCAAAATATTTCCAAATTATTAATTTATAAAACACTTTGTATATATATAGTAATGAATACACACACACTAACATAGAAATTCATTTATAAAATAAATAGTTTATCCTGTTTCTATTTCAAAGGTTCATACCGCCGGCCACCGACTGAAATAGTTTATTTTATATATGTATAAGACTAAAAATAAAAAAGGCATATCCTGACCAGGAGCACATGTGCTTTATAGATTGCAGAGCGCCATCTAGTGGAACAGAAATCAACTAAACATTGATTTAGCCTGTTCCTTGATATTTGGCCAACCCAATTTCTTGATAAATCAAGAAAAGTCATCCACGAAAGCGTTATCGCTGTTGGCGCTCGTTATTAGACTATATATTAAAATATTCTTAAATTTATTTAAAATTGTAATTGAAACAATGTAACTGTTTTACCGAATATCTTCCAATATTTTAAACATATTTACACTTTAGAGCTTTATTTCTAGTTTTAATTTGTGTAATTTGACTGTTTTATAAATAATATATATTTTCATCACATTAAAAATAGTTAGATAATTATTATAATATATATTAAAATTTAAATATTGATTGCTCAATATTTTATAAAAATATTGTTTAATATGTAAATTTAAATAATATTTTCACTCTTCAATACACGAGAAATGATTTCAATATCATTTTGGAAATATGTATATAAAATAGTTCGTGAACACTTACATGCAGACATTTATACAGAATATAGCGTGCGTTCTGTAATAGAGAAATAAATACATTACTCTCAGGGGACCTGATACCTTTTGAGTTTTAAATGATAGAGACATGTTTTATTTGTAAAATTATGTTTTCGATATGCTAATTAAAATTTTAAATTACGGTTTTCTCCATACATATATCTTCACATTTTTTATTATACACTCATGGACAAAACTCAAAGAATTTGGTAGCCCTTTTTTATGAGATAGATGTAATTTTGTTCACATTTGATTATCTCGTGTGTTTTCAATAAAGGTCACTGTAATATATTTCAGAATTATTGTCTGAATCCGTTATACATGTTAAAATAACACTTAAAGTTTCACCGCATAAGTTTCTTTTCTGTGAAAAATCAATATTTATTTCAAAGAAAAATATTTACTATTTCTAACTTTTTTGGATGAAGTATAAAAGGGTGAAAATATGAAGAGTAATGGCGAACGGAAAAATAAAAGTGTCCAGGGGCGGGAATCGAACCCACAAGTATTATTTAAGTATTATTTACGAACGGAAAAATACGTCCAGGGTAGCCTAGTGGACATGGCATCTGCCAGGTAAGCGGAACGTTGTGGGTTCGATTCCCGCCCCTGGACACTTTTATTTTTCCGTTCGCCATTACTCTTCATATTTTCACCCTTTCATACTTCATCCAAAAAAGTTAGAAATAGTAAATATTTCTCTTTGAAATAATTTTTTTTTTTTCACAGAAAAGAAACTTATGCGGTGAAACTTTAAGTGTTGTTTTATAATCATACGCCGCAGTCCTTTATAATGTATTACATGTTAAAATGTAAAATTTCCTTTAAGTTTTGACCAGGAGTGTGTGTTTTTGCACAAGGTTGCGGTTGGACAGTTTCATCGTCCTTAATTTTCTATTTTCACTTTTGTTGACAGTATTTCTAGAGTGAGTTCTAACCATTGTATCGAATTGATTAAATGGATTCTCAAGTGATTGCTTCTAAATATCTATCATTTATTTCTTATATTTTAAAAAGCACAATTACAAATGGTTGTAACCAGTAAAAATATCATAAATATATTTACAAATATTATGAGTATATATTTATATGATGAATATAGTACACAATTTGTAAAAATAAATTAAAATTCAAAAGAAATTTCACAAATAATGAACTTATATTTGGAAATAAATTGAAAGGAGCGCATCAACGATGATGCAGCAATAATAAATCATTTATTGAAATCGATAATCTTTGGGCAATAATATTATACAACATTATTGCTATGTAAATACAATTGTGTTTTATATATTTTTTCTAAAGCATGCATTTATATTCCCGAAGTTATTTACTTTTGCTTATTTAAAAAAAAAATATTAGTCATAAACATATAAAGCATGTATTTGTATTCTCGATGTTTTCGGCTACATGAACTCAGTAGAATTCAGTTTAAATATATACGGATAAAATATTACATGAGGAGCTTCTTTTTAATCTTTTATCCGTATTTATTCTCGAAGTTATTTACTTTTTCATCTATTTTGTTTTAAATATTAGTCAGCCTATGGATAAACTTTATTTATCTGTGAATAAAAAAAACAATAAAGATCTAACGGGAAAAAAACAGAGAACTGCACACAGTCTGGAGTTGATAGTTTTCACCACATTCGCCGTCCTACAGTGTTGCGGGGTAAAAAAATGACAATCAATCATCATAGAATGGATATTAAATCACAATTTTCCTTTCAAAGATCATTTTTTAAATGTTTGATGAAGATAGATTATTCAAGGTTTATTTTATAGACCTTACTAAGTAGGTTTCCTTGGATATTTTGAAAAAAATAGTCATTATAAACTTTGATTAATACCTAAATATATTTTATAGCTAAAATCTTGTGTGTGGTTTTCCTTTGTTTGTATAAAATACCTACTTTATATTTATATTTAAATTAGGTTATTTTTTATAAATCTTATCAACTAAATAGTAAAACGCTTGAAAATAAATTCGCATTCTTATAAAAGAGTAAATTTTGATCTCGAGAGTGTACCTAATTTTACTCTGTTTTTTATATATAATACTATATAAAATCACGTGTTTACCATTGTTTATATATCATTATAAGCACTTTGTAATAGCACGTGTTTATTATTTATGGTTTATAATTTTTGGCGCTGTAACAGCACGTGTTTATTATTGTTTTTCATTAAAACTTTGGTGTGTGTTTTATTCAAACCAGTTTTATGTGCTTTATAATTATATATATATCTTATATTTTAGCCAAATATCACGGAGCAAGTTGAATAAACGTTAGTTTATTTTTGCACCACTACATGGCGCTCTGCTATCTAAAAAGCACATGTGCTTGTGGTCAGGATATGCCTTCTTTATTTTTAATATATATATAATTAAAATCAAAAAAGGCATATCTTGACCACGTTCACATGAACATTTTGATGGCAGAGCGCCTACTGGTTGACTTTTCTTGGTTTTATCAAGAATATGGGTTGGCCAAATATCAGGGAACATGTTATATCAACGTTTAGTTGATTTCTTTTCCACCAGATGGCGCTCTGCTATTAAAAGGTTTATGTGAACATAGTCAAAATATTTCTTTTTTTATTTTAATAACAAACACCTGACCTTTTTTATTATTTTATTATTTTTATTATTTTTATTATTTTTTATATATATTCATATTGATTGATATTCATAATAATTATGTTAAATATGCAAACGTTGGTACACTTAAAAACAACTATGTAAATAGGGATACATATAAACCGTCAAAAATACGTTTGTAAAGCAATGCTCAATTTTTTTTTTTTTGCTGACAAAGACAAAATATATTTGTCGAAACGTTGAAAATAAAAACTTTCTAACCTAAATGTATTTTATTTTAAAGAATCATGAATGCTAGACAGGCACTCTTCATCGGTATTTTAATAAAATAGTCAATATTTAAAAGATGTTGGTCATAAAGGTACAGCCTGCACAGCCGAGAGCCAACAGCTCGAAACGGGTACGTGGTTGAACTTTCTTGATTTAACAAAAAATTGGGTTGGCTAAATATCATGGAGCAAGTTTAATCAACATTTAGTCGATTTTTGTTTTATCAGATTGCGTTCTACCATTTAAAATGCCAATGCGTGCGGTCAATATATGCCTTTTTGTTATTAATATAAATATATAAAGAAAATAACTTATATAAAACCTTTTAACTTGTGAAAAATAGTACAAACGTGAATTTATACTTGGATCAGGTGGATAAATTAAGAAAAAAAGGCATTTCCTGATCGTGTAACTGAAAGTTGCTGATGGTTTGCGCCATCTATCGGAATAAATATCAACTAATCGTTGATTTTTAATTATTCCAGAATTGGCCAAATACCGTTTCTTGATTAATCAAGAAAAACTAACCACGTACGCTTTTCGGGCTGTTGGCTCTCGTCAGCGTGGTAGAAGCTGTACCTCAACGACCAAAAAGGCTGGTCTTTGGGGCATCCTGAAAAACCATGAAACATGTATTCAATTACTTTTAAGACTATAACTGTGTCTGTATGAAAAAGGAATATTTCTCAATAAACATTCACTAATATTCGGATGAAAGATAAATAGCTTATACAACGTCAGTTTCCCCTTTTTGCCCAAGGCAACAGAATATATAGTTCGTCTCTATTTTGAAATGAATATATAATTTATTTAGGATAAAATATTTAAATATAAATTTCATATAAAGCCTATTTGCTCTCCTATCATATTTACGCCTTAAATTGGTTTACTCTATAAACACAAGTACAGTTTTATATTGCTATATTAAAATAAATTCATAACTTGTAGATACAAGGGTTGATCAATAGTTAACGTACCTATAGAAAAATATGCAAATAATATTCCATGTTAAAAATAATAATTCCTCATATTTTCATATCTGCAAACATAATTAAATTATTATGATGCATTAGCGCGCCATCTGTTATCAAAATACGAAACTATTATAGAGCCAAGCCCTCCCATTAATTTTTCCATTGCAGTAAGGGCAGTAGAAATTGTTTTATTTTTTAAAGAATCGTACGCGTCTATAATAGTTTCGTATTTTGATAATTTAAGATATATTTATTCATTGTAAAGATAGAGGTTGCCTGGCCTGTATTCATAGTTCTTTTCAAAATAGACACTTCGGCAAGTTAAAGTTTTATTTTTCTCTTTTTTTTTTTCTTTAACTATCCGAAGTGTTCAATTTTTAAAAGAAATATATTTATTCAAATATGAAGACTAAAATAAACTTAAGAATCCGACAACGGTAGGTAATGGAGTTCTTGTTTAAATCCGGAGACATTTCAGTCACACTGTGATACACTCGACTCTAACGAAACAATAGTTAAAAGATATTACCCGGTTTCAACGCCTTCTTACTGGTTATTTTGGTATTAGTGTTAAACTAATAACTTTTTAATAATATATGATAATAAGATTCACTGGCCGAAGTATCCTTTATTTGAAGAACTATGAATGCCGGCCAGGCAGCCTCTTACATTAGTCATGCGATATATTTTCACATGTTTAATCGTTCCTAAGGTCAAAGAAAAGGGGCTGAGAAACACTGCTGTTATCCATTTATATTTTTAGAAAAGTATTTTAGATATATTAATTAGCATTTTAATATGTTTATAAAGGTTTTTAATAAGATTAAAATGGAATACATTGCTAGAAAAACCATATAAAACAATTATCTCTTTTAAATAATTGAATTTTCAATATCTCATTAACTATATATATATTCTATTTAATTTTTAAGAGGATTTTTTACATCAATAATATATCAAGTCATGAAAATGTTAAGTAATCAAATTTATCAAAATATTCTGTGAATAAAATAAATTAATATATGAATTAATTGCTTATATATATTAAGAATATTTGGTAAGAAAAAGAAATAAATATATATTACAAATATTTTTATATATTAAAATATATAGTGCCCCTCTTTTAAATATCTTTCTATAAATTCTGAATGTGTAGAGAATTTGAAAAGAGCGCAAAAAGATTTTCAATCGACCTCAAAAAGACTTTGACTGTATTATTAAACATGCCTTCTCTTTCGACACAAAATTGGACAATTTCATAATTGGAGAACACAGTAAAACATCAAGACCTTTTAGGATACACATATGTCGAATGGAAAAGTGCGTACGAAAAAGTTCAATAGTTAGAAAAAGTCAAAATAGGGGAAAGCTAAGCTAGAGAGAGAGGTATTAATTAAATTAAGTTAGGTTAGGTCAGGTAGAAAAAGTGGAAGATAAACAGTTGGTTTTGTTGACCGAGAGTTAGTTAGCAAAGAAGATCAATACAGGGAGAGAAATCCAGGGGAATAATGGCTAATTAAGCCTTCCTCTGGGGAAACCTATTGGTTTTCTAATAGTTAAGCTAATCAGAGGTGTAAAGACACTCGTGATGGTCAAGATATATGATAGTCATACGCTGGTTAAGATGGAATTGTTTCACAAACAATAATGAATATCCATCAACCGTTGTTATTTCCCAATACTTATTCTCACCTTCCTTAGAGGAATGATATTCTGATTAAATACACGATTTTCTAAAATACATGTGAAGAATCAAATATTGCTTTGACGATTTATATACACATGTACTTCAGAAAACCGTGTATATAAGAAGAAGATAGAATTTAAGAAATATTTCTCCTGAGAAAGGTAACAATAAGTCGCCAAAACATGGAGCAGTAACCAACTCATACATTTTTGAGATGGAATTGTTTCACAAAAAATAATGAAGATCCATCAGCCGTGTTCTTAAGTTGTTTAGTTCCCAATAACTTATTCTCGCCTTCCTCAAGGTAATGCTTTATTGAATTCTTACACTTCTGAATGCATACACGATTTTCTGAAATACATGTAAAGAGTCAAATATTGTTTTGTGATGATTTAAACACATAGGAATTTCAGTAAACCGTGTATATAATAATAAGATCGAATTTAAGAAATAATTCCCCTTAGAAAGGTAACAATAAGTCGCTGAAACATTGGGCAGTAACAAACTCATGAATTGTTAAGATGGAATTGTTTCACAAACAATAATGAAGATTCTTCATTTTCCCAATAAATCATTGTCACCATATTATCACATTCCTCAAGTAAATAATTTATTGAATTCTTACTTCTGATGGTATATATGATTTTCTAAAATACATGTGAAGCGTCATATATTACTTCGACGTTTGCTTTATATTTAGAAAACCGTGTATATAATCAAAAGCTATAAATCAAGAAATCATTCTCCTGTGGAGATGTCAATAAGTCCTGAAACATTTGGCAATAAAAAACTCAAGGATTATTTAAATGGAATAGTTTCCATCTAGGTATATAAGCATATTGGACAAATATGTGGAACGTTATTCCATCAAAGTGGGTTGTTCCTCCTTTTTAGCTTCTTTTAGCATCGTTATCGATGACTAACCGATAAAAACCGCTTTGTCCTCATACCACCAAAATATGCTATTTGGTATACAATTATTTTTCTATTTAAGCTGATGGGATTCTCGATCTGAAAATGTTCTGAACCCTAATCAAACAGTTAACCGCGCTGCTCAATGACCACTTCAGTAAAGAAAACAATGTTTATATTATATGCATCATATGGGAAATAGCCAATAAGTATATAAGAAGTAGTCAATAAATTGACAATAAATCGATTGACTCGGACAAGAGTATGTAAAGTGTTTTATACCACGTCATCTGAAAAGTATATGTAAATAGAAGTAACGGGAATTTCAGTATATTCCATCTCGATGTCATGAGGTGAAGCCCCCTTGTAAGGCGCAAAATGACTTTCTTTTATAATTACGGGGCAGAATTCAAGAGAACAATAGACATCACTCTATTTTTATTATTCCATCTTTTAAAAAAGAACTTACTAGAAAATTAACAGCAATCGAATGTTTAATTCTTAAAAAGAATGTGTGGAATCATATAATGTCAAAAGTTTTTAAATATGCCAATAGATTTCCATATTTTTATGGTATTAAAAGATAGACATATCTCCCTTTTAAAAAGGCGTTAAAACAATGAAGTTTTTATCACCCTTATGTCAAATGTACAGGTGGAGTTGAATTTATAAAATTTTTATTTTTCCAATATTTCGAAGAGCAACTCGCCTCTCTTTATCGAGGATGTTTGTGTTTTGCACTAAAACACGTGCGCAGGTGTCCCACACGGGGTCATGTGATAGAATGGTAATTTCGAACATCAATTATTGGCATAAAATTCCATTATAGTTTTAGTATCCGTTATGTTCATTTTGTGGATTCTTTTCATTTGGGAGTTCTGTGAAGAGAGATTGATCTATTATATCGTGAATAGAAGATTAAATATGGTAAAAAATAAATATATAAATATTTTATTACTAAAAATATACACACTCATCGACGAAACATAAGGAAGTTGTACCTTTTAACATGTATAACAGAATTCAATCAATAACTATGAAAGATATTTAAAACACAGTGACCTTTATTGAAGACATACGTGATGACAAAGTGTGAACAAAATTGCTTCTGTCTTCTTCTTAAAAAAAAAAGACAACCGGAGACATCAAAATATGAAACTTTCTTTAGTTTCAATATAGTCGTGTAAAATGAGAAAATTCATTATTTTAGTTTTCTTCGCGCCTCTATTGAGCAAAACAATGACTTGTACAATGCTCTCCAAGCAACGTACAGGTGAATATAAAAATTGTGTCATAACATCGGCATTAGATATTCCACGCAAATGTATTCCAGAAGTTGTAAATATTGAAAAACGAATATAAATAAAGGCTTCACTGCGTCCAATTACCAGATAAAACTGACATGATATCTTTCAAAGTATTTTAGACCTGTTTAATGATATAATAGTGAGAGAAAATTTTGTTGTGTTTTGAATATTTATTTATAAAATGTACTTTTTCTCATTTTATTAATGTTTTTCGTTAGGTTATCTAACGGCGTTTCATTATTGTTCATTGTTGTACTCCTATTGTTGTTGTTGTCGTGTCCAATGAAAAACCTCAGATGTCTCCATGCATCTCTATCACAGCAGCAACAATGTCCATTATCTTTGCTCTTCATTGGAAAATGGGTGCCGTTGCCACGTTAGTCACCTTGGAAACGAACCAGAATTTGGTCGAATATTCGAAGGGTCCAGGGTGGACCGCAGGGAGGTGTGGTCGGACTTCTCCCCCCCCCCCCCCCTAGTACTCCTGTAGAAGGACCGTAATACCCGAAAGTTTGAGATTGTAATAAAGGTGAAAAGAAACTCATCTCCAGAAACATATTGCCTTATTCAATTAACATGTATTCCCATATCAAGATGAATACAATCAATAACACTAATGATATCCCTATTTTAAAAACCTATTCATATATTATTCATATTGAAAATAGAGCAAATCATAAATAAATCTTTAATTATAAAGGCATATATTGAATCAAAATATCATTTATTTTACCAATATTTCAGTTGGCTGAACGCCAACCTTTATCAAGGTGTTATAACATATTTAATCCAATACATTTGATCCAATATATGCCTTTTTTATTTAAATATTATTCGTATATTTTGTGCATTAGAAAAAAATGAATTACTTTTCTTTCTTTTTTTCAATTATACCCAGTGTGTGTGTATGTGATTGTAGTACGTATATTTTATGTTATACGTAATATTGTAATATATATATTTATAAGTTTCGCTAACATATATATAATTTAGAAAGTGATTTGTACTCACACATAATCATACAACATATAGAAATGATAGTGTACACACATGACGAAGTGATAAAAATATTCTGTGAAATAAAAATATGAAGAATCGTGACCATTAACTGGGATTGAAAAAAGAGAAAAGTGCCAGAAGGAAGTTGTAATTAAATAATGGGGCCACGTCATTATTAATAGAGGTTCGTATGGCGTGTTTTTTTCCTACAAGTTCCTGTGTCTTCTTCCCCACTTTGGAAATCAATTATTGGTGGAAAATTCCATTATAGCATTAGTTACGTTATGTTCAGTTTGTGTATTGTTCAGATGGATCATTCTATGGATTCTTTTCATTTGTCAGTTCTGTGAAGAGAGATTTATTTATTATATCGTGAATAGAAGATTAAATATGGTTAAAAATAAATATTTGAATTTTATTTTACTAAGAATATAAACACTCATTGACAAAACTTAAGGAATTTGTACCTTTTAACATGTATATCGGGATTCAATCAATAACTCTGAAATATATTTGAAACACGGTGATCTTTATTGAAGACATACGTGATGACAAAGTGTGGACAAAATTGCTTGTCTTCATCTTTAAAAAAAAAATAGACCGGAGACATCAAAATATGAAACTTTCTTAAGTTTTTTCCATGAATGTATTATATTGGTTGAAAGTATATAGAATATAAAACATAGAATAAATATTGAATATATAAATTTACATATATGAATACAACACCCAACTCACTCCGGACCATATATACAGTTTCCCGGCCATCCTTGCAGCCCTCTATATGGCAGACATCAATCCAGAAGAAGACATCCATACGGATAAGGCACCTCGGTTGGCCAATATTGTGATCAGGGTGCACGGACAGATCTGATCTGCTCCATTGACAAGATGCCACTACCATATAAATATATACATTATTATCATTGGTGACTTTCAATGAGGGAAAGACTCCACCAACGAAGGATCGCAAGTGTTTATTGCCAAAGTGGTCGATGTGATGTCTTACATTGTTCAACAGAAAGAGAAATTTCAGTTTCCTTCTTTCTTTATAAACTCTAGGTATAAACCATGACTGAATCATATTTTCTTTGCCTATAGATTACTGGATTATTTCATTAATGTATTGATGGTGTCATTATTATAAAGACAAACGACAGTTAATTAGGCAAAGAATAAAGATGTGTAATACACAGGTGACAGTAAATTATGTCTACATTAAAATATCGCTTTGAGCGCTTGTTGCCGTTGATTGAATGATAGGTGCTGCCATCTCTTGAATATAAATATATTCAAATTTTTCCAAGAGTTCCTAAGGACGATATTAGTGACCTTTTTTGACAATGGAACCATATGTGGACATTTCTTTCTTCGTCGAAGTATTTTACGTGCAGGTTTCGCTAAAATCAACAGGGGATATAGCGATATTTACCTTATAACGAACTTTAAAAAACATGATTGATTATTGATACAATTTATTGAACAATGGGTATAGTAACCATGGCTCTAGTAAACCAAAGGTTCAGTCTCATCCAGGCTGGCAGCTGCTACAGTATTTTGTAGACATAGGGACAGTAGTGTTAATTGTCGGTACCCACCATAACATCTATATTTTGGCCATAGGTATGGCCTAGACACTTCATAATCAAAACACTTATTTGGAAAAATAGTTAAGATTTCATTTTATCTCTTGTAAATCTCATGGAATAAAGTCCGCCCTAGACTAACGAGGGCCATTAGCCCGAAACCATGGTCTCTAGGTGGACGCTTCTCAGTTTACCAAAGCTGGTGTTGTGGCTTTGTCACAGACAAAGATATTTATATGTTTGTTATTTACTCGCATTCAAGCGGTTAAACTATATGTTTTTATCAAAACACATGGTTGCGCGCATATTATTTTCTAATAGGAAATAAAATAAATTAAATTTACGACGCCGTTGATTTTTCACTTCTTATTTCAATATTTTGAGAGAATATCTATTTTCTAAATATTAAAAATTCTCTCTAAATATATAAATTTATAATGATATACTGATAATATCTCTGAAATATACAGATGTATACTATCCCTCGAACACACACGTCATGTAAATTAATTTCTAAAACAATTTCTGTTGAAAAGTAAAATTTCCAGCGCTCAAATATAAGTGAAACCCTTAAGTTGTATCTCAACCTTTATTTATTTTCTATGTTTTAATAATAATATATACGTAAATATATATAATATAAGATAAATGTAAAATGCTCTATATAAGAATATATTGAAAATTGAAATTGCCTGGCCGGCATTCATAGTTCTTCAAAATAAGAGACGATTCGACCTGAGAAGATTGTCTCTATTTTCTCAAGAGAAAAAATTCTGGCCGAAGTATCTTTTATTTACAAAGAACTAGATAAGAATATATGAAAAGAGGTCAATATTTGTAAATTAACTTTGTATTCCTCCAATGACAACAATAGAAAAAAAATCAATTCACCTGAAAATTCTAAATGAGATATTCCAAAATAATCAATGGCAACCTAGAACATACATGCTATGTAGAAATGAATTCCTTGTAAAACTGCCCGTCGATATTAAAAAATATATTTTACGGAAAGGAAATGCACCAAATTTCCTCTAAAAGATTGCGTTGACAATTCAAATAAAATATTCCGGGGAATTCCTTCAGGAAACAATTGCAGCTATTTCATGGAACAAAATCTTCTATTCGAGGCATTCTACAAAATATTTTATATTTGAGATACTCGTTTCTGCTGTAATAGGATTTTCTTTTTTGGAAGTAGGGGATAAAAATAGGTAGAGTAGGTTAGGATAACCTAGTTGGGGAAATGGTTTTAAGCTTTTTCTCTTACTGACGAAATAGGTTTAAACTTGTTGTCTTACAGACACAAGCTATTCCTATTACTCTCTAAGGGTTTATAGATATTTCTTTACTGTATACGATTTAGCCTCTATTATCAAAGTAGATGTTAGTTTACTGAAAAATTAATTTTAAGGCTGTTTCTTTACTGAAAAATTAATATGTATGCTTTTTGCCCCTTTCTAACGTAATAGATTCAGACTTTTTGCATTACCGGAAAATTAATTTTGATATTTTCACAATACTATCACAATATAGTTTTATGCTTTCTGCTTTAATGGAAAATTAATTTTCGTCTTTTTACCATACTAGCACAATAGTTTTAGGTTCGCCCGTCTCGTTTTGAACTCATGGAATTTGTGTAATCTTTACACAAGGGGATAAGAAACAACAACATAGTTTTAGGTTTGTGGCATTACTGGTATATTTTAGCTTTTGTCTTTTTACTATATTAACACAATGAATTCAGACTTGTTTTTTTACTGGAAATTTATTACTTTTATCATATTAACACAGTAGTTATAGGCTTATTGCTTTACTGGAATTTTTTTGTTGGCCTTTTACTATACTAGTACAATAGTTTTAGCTTGTTGCTTTAGCGGTAAATTATATATATATATATATTTTTTTTTACCATACTATCACAATAGATTTAGGCTTGTTGCTTCACTGGATGATTGATTTTTGTGTTGTGTTTTTGTTTTGTGTTGTGTTGTGTGTTGTGACTTATTACTATATTATTACAATAATATTAGGTTTATTGTTCTAACGGAAAATTAATAATTAGTTTCTTACCTTACTAGCCCAATATTTTAGGCTTGTTTTTTTACTGGAAAATTTATTTTAGGCATGTAACTTTACTGGCAACTTAATGTTTAAGTTTGTTGCACTACTAAAACAATAGTTTTAAGCTAGTTGTTTTAGTGGAAATTTAATATTAATGATGTTCAACCAATAAAAAGTTTACAATCTTTAAGAATTTTATGGAGAGTAATTAAGGAAAAGATAATCATTATTTTGAATACACAGAGATGCATGCAGAGATGGATAATTAGAGTGTCATGCCAAATATTTCAATAACATTATAACGATTTTCTCTTGGATCCCTGTGCAAGTAATTAAAAAGAATACTGTCTAATCTCTCTTTCGAAATACGTCTTTAGAATCTCATGTTTTAGCAACTTAAAAAGAATTATTTATATGCTGGCTATATATATATATAAAGACGTTTTCTTCATTTTTAAAATTTAGGCTTTCCATTCTCTTAGGACATTAAAATGCTATCAAAGAAGATTTTCGAATATGCAAATGTGACGCTATTCTACGTTTAGAAATGCTTAAACCCACGTAGCAACATAATAATTCATAAAATAGTAGATTGTGATGATTCGACAATAGGTAAAATAGAATACAGTATATAATTCTTTCTTTTAGTCTGAATAAATCAATACCAACCGACCTAATTGAATCTGCCTTTAACATATATATTCTCCATAGATATATTTTTTTCTATAGCAAAACCTATAAATATTTGAAGAGTGAAGTTTTCATACACTTCTACATTTTCAAAACCTTTCTCATTAATTTTCATTTCAGCTAAAATGTATTAATAAATGTATAAAAATATTCGAATTTGAATCCCTATTGAATATTATCTGAAATCATCGATGTTTCAGCACTCGTATGTATATGCTAATAGAGAAAATAAATAGAAATTATGAATCTGCGGGTTCAAAGAGACTCGAAAGTTTTATTGTTTTTTGTACATAAATAGAAATGATTAGCTGATAGTTTGTGGAGTAGTTAGTTTGAAAGCTGTCCTTCCACACTGTATAAATGGGTTTAACCATGTAGTTGTTCTCTGTTTTAAGTTGGAAGAATTGTGTTCAGCCAATCAGAGCGTTACAAGCCAAGTTAATCTAACGGTAGGTCGATAAGTTTTAAATCCATCCGGTGGTGCTCTGTGATTTCCATTATGGAGTTATTCTCCCGCCCCAAACTTTGTTGGAACCAACAACTCTCTCAAGGAGAATTCCCAGCCGTTTCTAATTGAAGAACACTTCAAACTTGCTCTTTATTTATAGGAAAGCCTCTGGGATAACTAACGTCTAATTGGAGGACTCTTTCGCTTCACATCTCTTCCCCACTTCACAATGGAGAAGAATACAATTTTTACCTATCTGAAATAGCTTTTATTTCTCTAATACATCGATCAAAATAGTTATCTGCGCAAACCCTTTCAGAATAAAACACGAACTAAACTTGTATTTATGATTTCTAAGTATACCGTTAGAAGAAATATCTATTGCCTATATATATACAGCAGAGAAACTGATGAAGCAGATTTCTAGAAAGAGAAACCCAACCATCTCACACCCTCTGACAACATATAAATGACCCGGATGTGGCCGAGGGAAGAAGATTCTCTTCCATTTGTTAGGGCCATTACCACAGGACCATCTGCCCAGGTCCCACAGCTTCTTGTTGCAGTCACCTCAGGCACAATCTCAGCCTCGTTCACTTTCTTTACTTTTATTTATTTCTTTCTTATTATTTCTTATTATAGTTCTTCTTTATATTCCATAATACTTTGGCATTGACTGTTACTTTGCGGGAGAAAAATATTCAGATGCAAATATTTTCTTCTGTTTAAAATAATAATCAAAACATATGTCCTCTTTTTCTTTGATTTTTTCGGTGAAAAGAGTATAGATTTTAATTAATAAATTTGCCGTAAAATTCTGTCTGATTCTCACAAATTCTTTGTTTGTGTGCCATTAGATATGACTCTCAACAGTATACCTATGTATACGTGGCTTCGAATTTTTAACGGCTCATGTGAAGAGTTATGAATATTAACTGAAAATACAAAATGTTATTAACTGGTGAAAGTACCCATTTTGAGCTATATTATAATTTATAGTACTAATTTGTGTGTTTAGAACAAATAGAATAATAAGATAATTGTACATTAAGTATTTTCATTTTACAAGTAACATTACACAAAGTAAAAAAATAATTGACAATATCAGAATATTTTGAAAAATCAAAGATTTAATAATTAATGGGGTGGGGGGAATTAATGAATATCTATAATCACCTTTGTAAATAAAGGAGTGTTTTTCTTTCAAACGTATTGTGTGAAGATTTTTTCAAAATTGAAAACATCATGTTCCTTCTTGTTTTTTTTTTTATTTAACAAGCATATGACGTCCCAAATGCTGAATTTCAAGGGATTGTTTGTAACTTGCATTTTTTTTTTTGAATATTTTCATTCTTTAAGAAAATGTAATTCAGAGTTTTTTTTATATTCATTTAAAGTGCTTCTTTTTGCTTCTTTTTAGTATCAACATATATCTCTCTAACCCATAATTTGATATATATTACTGAATAACATTATATATGGCCATATAAATTTGAACGTATTTCTGTCAAGATAATAAAAACGTCTTATCTCGTCAAATATAGAAGAACTAGACGAATGGCCCGGGCAACGCCCGGGTTTTACCCGAGTGCGTATATATTTTAAAAACGTTTTAATTCAAATACTATTCGTTACAATTATAAATTGGCGCCATGGATGTCACTCTTGTGAAACGTCCCGTTCCAAACTGTGTAACATATATGTGCAAAACGGTATAATATATATATA
The DNA here is from genome assembly GCA_030710605.1 of Cordylochernes scorpioides. Taxonomy (NCBI): domain Eukaryota; kingdom Metazoa; phylum Arthropoda; class Arachnida; order Pseudoscorpiones; family Chernetidae; genus Cordylochernes; species Cordylochernes scorpioides. Next base: position 30,861,224 of record CP092864.1, read on the forward strand.
ATATAATATATATAATATAAAGGGTATAATATCGGTATAAAGAAATAATGAGCCTATCGTTCAAATATAAAATATAATATAATATAATATATATGTGTAATATATATGTGCAAAACGGTATAATATATATATAATATAATATATATAATATAACGGTATAATAACGGTATAAAGAAATAATGAGCCTATCGTTCAAATATAAAATATAATATAATATAATATAATATATAATGTATAATAATATAAATAATAATATAAAATATAATATATAATATAATACAATAAAATATAAATGAGATACTAAAAATTAAATTTCTATTTAATGAATTACATATTTTATTCTTATAAAGATTATCGATTAAAGGTACTTATATATATTTAAAGGTTCTCATAAAGGTTACCGATTTAAAAGTTTATTTTATTTTATTTAAAGAAACATTTTCATTTAAGTATTGTTATTTATTTTAAAAGATTAAGTAATTGTGCAAAACGATAATTGCCTTTAAAAAAATTGCCTTAAAAAAAAAAGAAACATTCGCGGTGATTTTGTCTTGCATTCGTTTATACAATTATTATATATATTAGCATCATATATTAACTTTATGAACTGAAAAATATGTCCAGGGTAGCCTAGTGGTCATGGCATCTGCCCGGTAAGCGGAAGGTCGTGGGTTCGATTCCCATCCCTTGACACTTTTTTTATTTTATCCATTCTGACCAAAATCTATCCGTGAACTTCACACAGTGAACTTCACACAGACAGAATAAGGCAATTATATAAGTAGATGAGGTTATATATACATGCGTTTGTGTGTGGTATAGTATATACACTCATGAACAAACCTCAAGGAAGTAGAAAGTCTCTAATGTCGCCGGTCATCTGTTTTTTTTTTTATTATTATTATTTATTTTAAAGAAACAGAGGCAATTTTGTTCACACTTAGTTATCTCGTGTGCTTTAATAAAGTTCACTAAGTATCAAATACCTTTCAGAGTTATTGTCTGAATCCCGATATAAATGCTAAAAGGTACAACTATCTTAAGTTTTGTTCATGAGTGTATATATAGCCAGTTGCTAGCAGTCAATGTGGAAACGGAAAAAGACGCACACAGGAGGCAGAAGCAAGAACCCGTGAGGAATAAATCAGAAAGGAAGAGAAAGTTCGAGGAACACAAAAGGACAACCTGCGTGAAGACGGCGTCAGAGAGATCTTCTCTTGAGAATAGAATTCAGGGGAATTTTATACTCTTTCCTAAACGGGACCGAGGCAGTGACCTCTAAATTCTAAGAATATAACCGACCAATATGCAAGAAGGAAAGACAACGTGGTTGACTAGGCCTAATCTTAATAACCAACTGTCTCTCTTTATATCTCCTCTCTTACAGATTATATATATACATAAACATCTTTATAGGATACATCTTCTATATGCAGTATTCTATTATATGAAAATATATGCCTAAAGTGGCACCTTTTTATATATATTACACGTATATTACACACATTATATATAAAACCCTTAAAATTTACTAAAGGTCAACTAGAAGACTGAAGAATTCGGTAAATTTCAAATATGAATAAGAATAGAATTCCCCTCTATAAGGACTATCAAAGATGCTAATTAGGAGAAAGTAAATATATGAGAGGATGTAGTGGCGGAGGTGAATGAGGGGAGTCCACTCCATCATCCAGGACCCGGTAGGTGGCGAAGAGTTGATAAACGACACCTCTCCTCTAAGCACCAACCGGACAATAGATGCCTGAATAGACCATCCATTATCTACTCTGTCTACGGTAGAATAGACACTTGTCTATTCAGGAGGAAATGCACATCTTCATTCCTGCGGAACGGCTGCGTTCCTCAACATGATATATTGATGATTATCGTTACTCCATTGTTTTCCTTATTTATAACTTTATACGAACACCTCTGGTTACCAGGAATATAGGATCTTTCATTTTAATAGCTGGAACACCTATCTTACATATTTAAACCAATTGATATGTACTCTTCAGGATCTGATAAAATCGATGCTAATCCCCTGTATTGTAAAATATATTTTTATTGAATACTAAGAGCATATTTATAAAATACAAAAGAAAATAATACATGTTGTAATGTAGTTGTTATCCTGTTGGATGAATGTAGTGTGGCATGTTAGTTGCAGTTGTGGTGGCCACAATGTTTAGAGTGGGTTCAGGCGTGATTAGGATTGCACAAAAGGACGTGTTGGATGTCACCACAGAGAAGGCTAGAGAGTAAGTGGAGCCTACGCCGATCAGGGCAGTTCTGTAGAGAGGGGCTGTCAATACGGACTGATGTGTCTCAAAGCGGACTGATCTGTTTGAGCAAGAAGGGGGCACACCTGTAAAACACGTTTTACATGTACATTAGTTCAGCTGATATTACCTCCCATCTTCACCGCTAGAGGCACTGCTTGCGAGCGAAAGAGCTAATTTGCAACTCAAATTTGCAAATAACTCGAAGAATATTCGAGATAGAGACCTGATATATTCAATATAAGTTTTTCCAGATTCTACTATACATACTGCTAAAATTTCAGTGATATAAGTTACGTATTTTACGTATATTACGTAAAAGCATTCCATTCCAAAAAGCAAACGATGACAGAATTGATGACTCTGATACTTGTATATTTTAATAAGTATATATTAGAATATATTACAACATACAATTATTCTAAAAGCTGATAACAGCAATGATTAGAAGAGTTATATCGTGAGGATCGACCTATGATCGCATTCCAAGAATGTACCATGTATCAAACTGAATTATTATAAGGTTAAACTCCATTTAGGTTAATCGATAAAATAGTTGTGTGTGTGTGTTTAGAATGGTGCTACATGTTTTTCAATATCATACATTATGATACTGTCATATATGAAAATTGACAAAGACTATTACTTCTGTGATGAAATCGTTTTAACCAGTTCAAACCACCGCGAAGTAATGTCAAATACTATTGCGGAATTGGAATGATGAAAAGGCTTATCGGTGTATAACATACACATCGGATTCTTCAGTTATGGGTTTCTCTCAGCTAACAACCTAATACAAAATAATGCTGCTATAAATCAAACTCTGCAAAATGGGAGCCAATCAGTTGATGAAAGCTCTGAATGAACCATACCGTGAAGTATTTTTAAAATGCAAATGCATTTAAATTGCATTTTGATATTTTTAAAAATACCTCAACGTATGGTTCCTTCAGAGCTTTCGTCAATTAACTTTTCAATTTTGTTTGATTCTCCTATATATTCTTCTTTCTTGAGATAAGAAAGAAGAATAATTCTCTATGACATCTTTTAATATTAAATTTTCAATTACATGATTTTTTATTTGATTTTATCAAAAAGAAATCTTTTATATTTTCAAAGAAAAAGTCTGATCCAATTTGTAGTGATTTATTATCACCTCAAGCACAACGTTCTCATGTACATATATATAATTCAATAATCCAATAAAAATTAATAAAATGCCTCCAGAAATAATTAAATTAGATTACAAAAAATTGAACATTTTTAATTTGAAACGCTAGATTTGATTATTATTCCAGCGCGAAGCGCAAAAAGTTGAAACTGGTTTAATTATTAAAAAATATTTCGAATATATGTTACATCTAATTATTGGATTTCATTTTCAAATTTCTTTCTTTCATACTTATATACTAATTTATATTGAAAGGCTATATTTTCTGATATACTCTTTCAAATTAGGATATTTTTACATTATATTATATTATCGTCAAAATACGAAACAATTATAGGCGCGTATGATTCTTTTAAAAATAAAACAATCACTACTGCCCTTACTGCAATGAAAAAATTAATGGGAGGGCCTGGCTCATCAGTGGTGAACCCTCCCAGCGGTTTCGCCAGTTTAATCTACCATCGATGAGCCAGGCCCTCCCATTAATTTTTCCATTGCAGTAAGGGCAGTGGAAATTGTTTTATTTATAAAAGAATCATACGCGTCTATAATAGTTTCATATTTTGATAACATATGGCGCGCTAATACATCATAATATTATATTGTGTTGTATGAATTTAAATATAAATGAATCTTCACTATAGTCAATATATTCTCCCCAATCTAACAGGTTTAAACAATTTGTTTTTTTTAGCTTATTCTTAGCTATTTCGATTTTATTAATTTTATAACTCATTATTTCCATCCCTGAACACTTTATTTTTCCGTGTTTATCATTACTCTTCACAAATCATCCTTTCATACTTCATCCTTAAGGATAAAATAGTCGTTATTTCTCATTAAAATAAATTACGATTTTTCGTACAAAAGAAACATTTGCGGTAAGATTGTCAAACGTTGTTATACAATCATAAGCCGCATTATATTGTGTAATAATTCAATATATAATTCAAATCATATTGAGTTATATGAAAATAAGGTATAAATTTGTAATTTTCTATTTAGAAATGTGTTCCGAAATTCTCTCAACAGTAAAATCTCTCTTCAAAAGACGCTTTTATTAAAAAATATTTCGGCTATGTATCTGTGTCACTGAATTTCAGATTAAATATTTAAGTTTTTCAATTTTTATAGAAACAATTTTATTCGCTATTAAAAGGAAAAGAAAATGTAACGAGAAAAGTGTTCGACTACACAAAGTCCTTGTGTAAGTATGCAAATACATGGAGTGATTGCTTGGGGCAATGACATATTGGAATCTTTAATGAGAATTTTATTTGTGTTTCTTTTTTTATAAATAGAAAGAGATTCGGCTGTTTTACGATATTCCAGCGTTTAGTAACAACTTATTAAAATTCTCTTTTTGTCAGAAATATTAATAGAAATATTTTAGATTAGGAATTTTCAGCTTTCGTAACGTTTTATCGAGAGTATTTATTTACATTAATGAAGTTTTTTTTTTAAGTTTTATTTTGAATTTTTTTTCGGATTCACTTCAATAATCTGTATTTGCTGAATAAAATCTATTCCTATGATCTGCTTCAAATTTGCTTTCATCTGAGCTTCTCAGTGAATATTGAACCCAACAATTTCTTGACATTTCTAATGTGTTTCTACATGTGTAAATATAATGTGCTCGTCATATATATATATATATATATATATATATATATATATATATACTAGCCGAATGACCCGGGCAACGCCCGTGTTTTACCCGACTGTAGATGTTACAACGGTGATCCTTAGGTCGCTGGTTCAAATCCGGCTCGAGGGAGCCGGCGAGCACGTGACCTCCCTGTGCGCGCGCATTCGTGACAGAGGCCGATGAGGAAAGACGGTCGTGACTATATATAGGGATATATATATATATATATATATATATATATATATATATATATATATATATATATATATATATATATGTGATATCTTGGGACCTCTGGGACCAGTGTTACCTGATGCTCGACGAACCTCGATGTCAACTCTCCCGTGCAGTCGTGGTGGAAGGCGACACAGCTGGGCCAAAGGTGAAATAAACAAACAGAGATTCCACTAAAAGCGTCTGACGTCAAGAAGGAATGGGATGAGGAGAGAGAGATTTTAGAGCAAGTGTTACCGTTGAGTTCCAAGCGAAGACTGGCAATTCTAGGTCCTTGATTTAACACCACGACCTTGCTTCTTTCTGATTGGCTGACCTATTTAGGTGATTCTTTCCTAATTGGTGGGACTTTTTCACGTGGCCGTAGGCTATTGGTTGACCTACTTAGGTGATGTCTTCTGGCGGCTTTCTTTGATAGAAAATCCGTCCTGTCTTGGCCCGGAAATTGGGCGTCACTCTTAGCTTTTATGACTTCTACGTTACCAGATACGTCTTGCCTTGCCAGGAAGTATTGACTGTACAAGTTATTTATATTTGTGCTGGTTTGAGGCCTCTTTTGCTAGGCCTTGCTTCGACTTCTGTCCTAAACCTGATTTGTTTTAACCTTAACTTTCTCCTGTCTCTCTCCATTCCTTCTATCTGTACAGTTGCAATACTTTATTAGATTCTTACGCGGTACAGATTGATGTTAGTTGAGGTTTTCTATGTGCAGTACATAAGAAGTTATATACAGTCATGGGGTGGAACATGTGGTAGTGGATATCTAGACTATTTACAACAATTCCATGGTCTTAAATCATCACAGATGGCCCCGGATGTGAGAGGGTTCATATGGAGGGATTTAAGAGAGCGGAATAGGAAGACTGTTATTAAGGAAGTAATTTTTTAAAAATTAATTAAAGTGAGTTGGTATATAACATGGGGTTGATTTCTGTATATCCATAAGAGGTAATAAAGCATAAACAACTAATATTAAACATATAAGTAAAATAAAAATAGGAATAAAAGAATTAATAGAGAGCATATAATGATGATAGGAAAAAATAAAAATGATTTGATGGGAAAATCATGATCGCTTCGTGATGGGCGTTAGAAAGGGTTGAGGGGTTAGTTATTACTTGGTTGAGGCAATGTCACTTTGACTCAAGTCCCAAACCATTTAATGTGCACGGCGCGGAAAACCTAGGCCATGTTTCACATGTAAATTTAAGGACCTAATAAAGTTACAGTACCACAATCGAAAAGTAAGATAAGGGGATTGTTATGGGTTTTAGTAATTAGTCGTTAAGACGTACGCATGCAGGATAAATGAAGGCGAAGATCAGTGACCAGAAATCAAAGTTTTAATTAGAGTCGTCAGGGGCTTAGCGAGAAAAAGAGTAAAATAAAAAAAAATGTGCCAGCGTGTGGCATGAGAGTGCCCTGGAATAAAAAAAAAAAATACAATTTGCACGTATCCAAGCCAGAAGTTGGGAGAAGGTAAATCTGGGGGACGATGTGTCAAGATTGTTAATTACGAAATCAAAGTAGGTCAAGTCTAGCCTGCGAAGGAGTTAAAAGTTCCTGCGGAAAAGGAATGTTAGTAATTCTTAAGAAGTAACCTTTAAAGTGGTTGCTTAAGAGGTTATTGAAGATTGCCCTGTTTTTAGATCATGATTTTTAGTTTGATTATAAAAGAATATATCATTGAGATATGAAATTGCGAAATTACGGCTTTGCATATAGCGTTAAAGGATTTGAAAAATCGAAAATAGAATTGCGAAGTTAAATGCAAAGTAATCTTTAAAAAAAAAGTAAAAATAGTGATGATATGATACAAAGATTTACACACTACAGCAGTATATAAGGGGTAATAGAAAGTGAAAATATTAAATGAAAAAAAAAAAATAATGAGCAATAATATACTCGATAGCATTGACATGGTAGCGGAAGGTGACACAATGTAAATAACATCTAATTTATAAAGTGAGAAAAAATATAAAATGATAAATGCAAATTAGTGATATAAACATGAAATATAGACTTGAGATTATTAGATATGATATGAAAGATAAAATATAAAGTTGATTATAAAATAGAGTCATGAAGCAAAAGTAAATAAGTTTTGGTAAAGAAAAATAATAAAAAAAAGACAATAATCTAAACTAATTGGTTGACGTAAAAAAAACAATTATAAGAGCTATATAATGATTATATAAAGGATATTAAAATGAAAAATTTTAAAAAAATGTTCATCGAGAAAGAAGAGCAAGTAAGATTATATATAGAAATTATATATCGTGAAAGAATGGAAAGTTGTAGGCCAAATGTAATGTTCCTTTTTTTTTTTTTTTTAGGATGGGTGGAGAGAGCTTTAAATTGTCCTCGATCGATATCTTTGGTCTTGTTGGCCTAAGTTTTTCTAACTTATCGAATTTGTTTTATGTTTGACGCGACTCGTGGATCACATTGTTTCCAGCTGTGAAACTCACCGAGTCCTAATGTTGTCGTTTTTTTTTTTTTTTTTAAACTTATGTGGGTGTGTGTGATTTTTGTAAGTAAAATGTTGTCCTTGGATCTAAGTGTCGATGTTAAGTTGGCAAGTTAATTGAGGGCGAGAGAATGTTAGTGAACAGATTTGTTAGTAAATGTAAGATAACGTGTTAAGCAAGTTTTAGTAGCTAAACGGGATATCGGCGTAGATTAAAAATAAAAGGCGCGCACTAATGTTTGATTTAATAGGTAGCGAAAATCCATTAGAGTGACATCGGGGGTGGCGACGGGCGTAACAAAATGTCGGCTATTTGTTTGTCCATCTCCAGCGGAAGAGAGGGGAGCGAAGCTATTTTTAATGCGATTCCGGATTTAGGTCAAGGGGGGAGCGAGGGGGCTTGCTTTCTTTCAACTTATTGGAAGTTAATTCGAACTACGTTCGGAGATATTATTTCTATAATTGTAAACGCAAAAGCGTTTTGATTTGTCACTTTTGGTGAAAAGCGTTATGGGATTGATATAGGGAGATACAGAGGTTGAATTATTCCGTGTGTTCAAGCATTTGTTAGATTTGTGTTTGTATTTCGAAAATTCGGATATTGTATCTGTTGATATTAAATCGATTGGTTTTTGGCGGACTTAGTAAAAATGTTATTCATGGATATCGGGTTAGAATTGAATGAAATTGCGACTATCTACGTGGACAATGTGTGATTAAAGGTGTCACAGGCGTGATGAAGGCGTCTTTGGCCTGAAAATTGAAAGAGTTTAGTGGTGTGGCGCTGTGACACGAAGCGAAAAAATTGTAAATGAAAAGGTGTCGCGTGAAGTCTCTGTTTTGTACAAAATCTAACCTGTTACACTAAGAATAACAAATTTACTAAAGTCATGGGTGCTGGTTGTACGAACATATCGAGAATATTTATATTGTTAGTGGATATGACACGTTTAATGTGAAAAAAAAAAAAATTTGTGTGTGTGTTTAGTAGGGCGACGTAATAGAGCTTGTGTGGCTCGAAATTGGATTTGGATGTTAAGTCGCGCATTAAAAATTGTTGTCAATTGGAAAAAGTGATGTGAGAGGGTGTTGTTTATTTTGTTGAGAGTGATTTGTCGATATTTAACTATGCGTGTAAAAGGAAGGAGTGTAGTTATGTGGGAATTTAACGATTGGAATAGTTTTGGAAGGCTGTGACTTAGGTTATTTCTGTCTGAAGCTACGAAAGAAAAGGACATAGGGGCGTTGAAAATGGGATTAAGAACATTATAATGAGGTTAAATAAGAGTGTTGGAGTTCACCACGTGTGAGCAACTCGTTCCAGGAGGGGAAAATTTAGAAAATGGGACAGTTGTATTAACCTGTCCATGGGACACGTGTTGCTTGCACGAGGGGAATTGGTAAAAGGTAGTTGGTAGAAGTACATTATCTTGATACAGGAGTAGCTGAGAACAGTTTATAATTAGTAGAAATCGTTTTATGGAATTAAGGAATAAAATGACAAAAGGCAATGGTGTATCGATTATATGGAATTTTAGATTCTGCGTTATGTTACTTATTTTTAAGATCAAAAAGATAGAATCTATGATGAAAATATTGTTAGCTATGGCATTAATAGTTAAGTTAAATGGATGGACAGGTATTTTTCTTTTACAAACTGATTTCTATTATTTTAAAAGTATTCTGCCTAATTATAGCGATAGGTGCTCCTGTATCAAGTAGTAGAGTAGGTTTACATTATTGGACAGTTCAGCTCGAACGAGCAATAGTTCAACAAAAATTATAGAAGGAGGAACCTACTGTGGTGCTGTCTTGTATGTCGGGACAGGCCTGGTCTGTTGTCATAGTTGGAGGTTCCTTGGGACAGTTAAGAGTTCATTGTTTGCGCTGGGCTCGTGGTGTAGAGAGGATCAGGGGAGCGCGTAACATGCGCTCGCGTGTTGGTAACTCGGAGGGGTGCTTGCAGGAGGTTTGCTGGCTTTCTCAGTCTTGTAGAGTATTGTAGTTGGGCCCGATCTGCTTGGGCGTCGTAGTTGGTGAAGAAGCTCTGCGCCTCGTACGAACCATCGTAGCGATTCCACCTCTCGCGATGTCCGGTCACGGCAGAAAGCTGATGTAGCGTCGTCGTCAACCTCCCTAGGACATCTGACACCGGCGGCGGGGGTGTGACGTCTTCCTGGCCGGGGGCAATTTCCTGCGTCCTACCGAGGGTGGTTTCTTTCTTCGGAATAGTGTTTTCGCCACTTTCGGAGTCGGGATCGGACTCCATGGGTTCCTTTGGATCCTCCTCTCTTCCCTGTTCCATCTTTCTGTACAGACAGTGGTCTACTTGCTTACTTGTACCTTGGCGTCCACTATCCTGTCGACTCTTCGTTACGGGGGAGTCTGTGATATCTTGGGACCTCTGGGACCAGTGTTACCTGATGCTCGACGAACCTCGATGTCAACTCTCCCGTGCAGTCGTGGTGGAAGGCGACACAGCTGGGCCAAAGGTGAAATAAACAAACAGAGATTCCACTAAAAGCGTCTGACGTCAAGAAGGAATGGGATGAGGAGAGAGAGATTTTAGAGCAAGTGTTACCGTTGAGTTCCAAGCGAAGACTGGCAATTCTAGGTCCTTGATTTAACACCACGACCTTGCTTCTTTCTGATTGGCTGACCTATTTAGGTGATTCTTTCCTAATTGGTGGGACTTTTTCACGTGGCCGTAGGCTATTGGTTGACCTACTTAGGTGATGTCTTCTGGCGGCTTTCTTTGATAGAAAATCCGTCCTGTCTTGGCCCGGAAATTGGGCGTCACTCTTAGCTTTTATGACTTCTACGTTACCAGATACGTCTTGCCTTGCCAGGAAGTATTGACTGTACAAGTTATTTATATTTGTGCTGGTTTGAGGCCTCTTTTGCTAGGCCTTGCTTCGACTTCTGTCCTAAACCTGATTTGTTTTAACCTTAACTTTCTCCTGTCTCTCTCCATTCCTTCTATCTGTACAGTTGCAATACTTTATTAGATTCTTACGCGGTACAGATTGATGTTAGTTGAGGTTTTCTATGTGCAGTACATAAGAAGTTATATACAGTCATGGGGTGGAACATGTGGTAGTGGATATCTAGACTATTTACAACAATTCCATGGTCTTAAATCATCACATATATATATATATATATATATATTAAAACTTACTACTTTCTATAGAAAAGGGGAAAAGAAAGTAAATCTTCATATAGAAATTCACACACAAATTTTCCTATTATTTTCACATGTCATTTTCACAGGTGTTCGTCTGATATAATATAAAATATATTCACAGAATAGAAACAGCCCTAAGTAAGCTTTATTAATCAAAAGGAACACTACTCTTTATATCTTATTACATAAAAGGGCTCTAAGGCCCTAAAACCTCAGTTATTTATAAATAATTTTTACAAGACACTTTTACCTGGATCAACTTTTTTTTCCTGCTGTCTTAAATAAGATTATATTATATATTCTAATAAAGTGGATTTTATATAGATGTATATATGAAATAAAAGTTTCAAAATGTTCAAAAAAATTGACAAATGACTAGCAATATGTATTTCTCTTTTAGCCTTATAACGTACAGCCTTCGACGGGCCTAAACCACATGTACGAAATACTGATTACCTATGTACATTTTATGACAGACATATTTACATATTGAGATGTGTTTATCCTGATATTTATTGTAATATGACCATTATTTTTACATAGCGTGAACTCTCCTCCCATCTCTGACTCATAAATACAAATAACATATATTGAGAATCAGGGTATAAATACATATACTAAACAATAGGCAATAACTCGCTATATCTAAATGTGAAATAAAATCTTACCCACGAGAGAATTTTTCAATTAATCTACTCTCCTTACTGCTATGAAAAATAGTGGGAGAGCTTGGCTCATCAGTGGTGAATCCACCCAGCGGTTTCATCAATTTTATCCGCCAGACCGCTTTTTAGAGCTCTAAGATTGTTTTGTACCATTCTGCTTATATATGCGGCAATGAAGAATAAAATATTAATTTTGGTATTTTAGAAAACTATAAACATGGACTTTTAGAAAACTATAAACATGGACTTTTAGAAAAGTAGAATTACATATACATATATTAAAAATAAAAAGGCATATCCTGACCAGGAGCACATGTGCTTTTCAGAAGGCAGAGCGCCATCTGGTGGAAAAGTAATCAACTAAACATTGATTTAGCCTGTTTCTTGATATTTGTTCAACCCAATTTTTTGATAAATCAAAAAAAGCCATCCACAAACGCGTTTCGCGCTTTTGGCGCTCGTCAGCGTGGAATAGGCTGTACCACTGCGACCAAAAATATTTTTGATCCCAGAGGCTTCTTGAGAAACCAATAAATGGGTATTTAAGGCCGAACTTGCGTAAATATGCTTAACACATGAAAAAACAATACAAAAAATATATTTTTAGTATCAACACCTGACCTATTTATTTATTTTTTCTATTGTTTTTTCAAATATACATATATATAAATATGAATTTTTGCTCCACTAGATGGCGCTCTGCCATCTAAAAAGCACATGTGCTCGTGGTCAGGATATGCCTTCTTTATTTTTAATATATAAATATGTATATCGATTTCAATGAACTTCTCTCCACACACAATAAATACAAAGCCAGTTAAACATATATTAATATTAAAAGGCATTAAAACGCCATCCATATTGGAAATAAAACTATTAAAATCTCGACCTTTTTTAAATAATCGAAATTTATACTGTCCTTATTGCGATGAAAAATAGTGGGAGAGCTTGGTTTTATCATTGGTGTCCCATATATTTAATATATGCTCTATTAGTTTAGCTATTATAGGATAGGATCGTGAAGATAAATTAAAAGAACTTATTATACAATATAATACACTGCGGCTTGTGATTGTAAAACAACATTTGAAGTTACACCGCTTGAGTTTTTTTTTTCAATGAAAAATTAAAATTCATTTCAAGGTGAAATATTGACTATTTCTAACCTTTTAAGATGAGGTATGAAAGGGTAAATTATGAAGAGTAATGATGAACAGAAAAATAAAAGTATCCAGGGATGGGATTCGAACCCACAATGTTCCGCTTACCGGGCAGTTGCCATGTCCACTAGGCACTTGTTTTTTGGGGTTTGATATTTCCACATAGTGGCAGTATTTCTATTCTCCTGTTAAAAATTGTTTTCTTAGGACACCATGAGTCAAGAATTAACCTTTGATATTTGCATGTTATATTGACATGTTCCTTTTTTATATTTAAAAGTGGCTTGTTTACTGGAGATGCCGAGAAATGCTATAATTTCATTACTTTTTGGTGAAGGCAACATGTCCTTATTCCAATAGAACTAGCAAATATAGAAGTTTATAATTCTGGAATTACCCGGTTGCGATCTTTTTAAATCTATATTATTGAGTTAGTTTATCAAATAAATAGCGAAGTCAATGTTGAGATGAATTATCGTTATAAATACAGGTACGATGATTGTCGAAATATTTAAAAAAGATTAATTTCGATCTTAAATATATCTCGTGAAATAGCTGACGTTTTATTAAAGATAATATGTTCTCATAAAAACCTAGCAATTAGTTTCGTCCATTTAGGTTTTAGAAAGGTTTAATTTCCATTTATTTAAGTATATGGAGGTTATCTTTCCGCGTGAATATATTGGGATTGAAGAGTCCATTACCTATGCCTAAAGTTTTAAATTTTTAATCAAACCAATTACTCTATCTCTCTCTTTCCCTTTTAAGAGAGTTTAATTGCAACTCAAAGGGAGAGATAGTTTCGGAAAAAGAAGAAAACCTACCAGAGAGATGGAAATTATATTATATAAAAGGAAATTTCCAAGTTAGGCTTAGCAAATGACTCTCGCAGTTGGAGAATAGTTCTCTTCTATTAGATTACGTAATCCTATGATGTCATTAGGGAGCTCTCTGATTGGTTGGCGTGGTGAAGGAAATCCGGTCACGACGCCACACAATTGAGTCTCTAGAAGACCAATGCTGTCTTTTCATTGGTCGGAAAGCTTTACACGTGTCGTCTGCACTTTTTATTTTCGTTTGATTTTATTTATTTGATTAGTTTCTCACTCTTAGATTATATTTTTTTAGTTTTTGTTTGTTTATCGTGTTTTTATCTCAATTAAATTGAACATTTTTTGCTCATAAGCTTAGCCAGTAGTATATGTGATCTTATTAGTTTTAATTATTATTTGTTTATAGACATTTTTATCATATCTAAACTTGTGTTTTATTAGCTGAATAAAAATTAGTTTGTAAAACGAAAATTGAAATTATACCGCGAATGTTTCTTTTATAAAAATCGAAATTTATTTTCAAAGAGAAATAGCGACATTTCTAACTTTGAGGATGAGGTATGGAAAGGTGAAACATGAAGAGTAATGGCGAACGGAAAAATAAAAAGTGTCCAGGGGCGGGAATCGAACCCACACCCTTCTGCTTACCGGGCAGGTGCCTTGTCCACTCGGCTACCCTGGACGTATAATTTCAATTTCGCGGTATAATTTCAATTTTCGCTTTACAATCATCAGCCGCGTTATATTGTATTTTAAAAATTAGTTTGTTATAAATATTAATCAAAAATCTCACTCATTCGGGCAAACATTCGGGTTTTAATGCTTCTATTTTTAAAATAAGTATCGATTGATTTATTGGGAATATCAAGTCAATTCTTTGCTTTTACTAATCAAAATTGCAGGATCTATCAGTTTTTGAAGGCCAACTGAGCTCACCGATGTTCTGTCAGCCAAAATGCTAAATAATTCACAATCTATTGATGGGAACAAGACTATCTACCTCACTCTAGTGGTGGAATTGAATGTTCTGGGTAGTGTAGGAGGACTCTCTCAAGGTGGAGGAGCCTCCCTTTCTGAGAACAGTTTTTTAATATATTTTTATCACCAAATTGCAATTAATCATATTTATCTTTTGAGTCAAAAGGCGATCCATAAATTAAGATTATATAAAAGGGCGTACCTGGATCTGTAAAGAAAAAAAAACCTTTTTCTCAAAATATTTCGAGAGAATTGATCCCTCTTTGTGAAATAAATTGATAAAGAGGGAGCAATCTCTCGAAATATTTTGAGAAAAAAAATGTTTTTTTTTTCTTTACAGATCCAGGTACGCCCTTTTATGGAAACATTTATCTTTGTTTAATTTATCTTTGATTTTTTTTTGCAACAATTAACTACGAGTGTCAATAAAATATATTGAATTGTCAATTGTCTAAGTAGTGTATTACAATAGTCTCTGGAGCAGGTATCTACACAGCAGGCCATTTAAAAGAAAGATGAGGGTTGACAAACGCAGAGTGTCAGTCAGAACATGAAGTCCAAGCAATTGATCAACGGAAGAAAGACGCGGATAGCATCTCCTGCAGACTCCATGGCGGCAATCGTAATCAATTATTAAAATTCAGACCAGCCTTCAGAATTAGGTTGGTATTATTAACCAGAAAAATTATGAATATTTCTTTTTTTTTTCTTTACTTTCAATCCTTGCACACACTGAAATTCTCAATGCATAGACGTTGTAGCAAGTAACAATGTCATTACTCTATATCACCGTTTAGTAAAATCTGTACGACACTTACAGTATCATCTGGTTTATTCTCAATTCCCAAATGTCCCTAATTCATATTGGTTACCGATAATATAAAATATGGAATAATAAACACAGATTCTTCTATAGCAAAAAAGAAATTATCATATGATGTCTCAATTTATAATATGGGCAATTATAAATATTATAATTTTATTAGAAAAATCTTTTTTTCATTTTTTTAAATTATTTTATTATATGAAAAAAAGATGTAATATATAATATATATGTGATATCTTGGGACCTCTGGGACCAGTGTTACCTGATGCTAGACGAACCTCGTTGTCACCTCTACCGTGCAGTCGTGGTGGAAGGCGACACAGTTGGGCCTAAGGTGAAATAAACAAACAGAGATTCCACTAAGAAGCGTCTGAACGTCAAGAAGGAATGGGACGAGGAGGTTTCTGGCAGGAAAAGATTGATTACCTCTATAGAAGCGGCCTGCGCGGAGAACTGAAGGGCTGAAACAAAGACTGAGGACTAACTAACTGAGGCTTGGGGCCTCCTTTTTATAGCTGCGCTGGGTCCAAGCAGGTCACTGCCCTTTTCTGACGTAAACAGGGGGGGGAGAAGTTACATCATCCAGGAGGGCCACGACCTCGTAAAAATTGAACTGGGCTCGATAGGCCTACTTTCTTATTCTCCTTTAGGCCTGATTAGTTTTAACCTTAATTTTCTCCTGTTATTCTCTCTCCATTCCTTCTATCTGTACAGTTGCTATACTTTATTAGAGTCTTACGCGGTACAGAATGATATTATGTGATGCTTTCTATTTGCAGTAAATAACAAGTTATATACAGTCACGTGGTGGAACATGTGGTAGTAGATATCTGGATTATTTACAACAATTCCATGGTCTTAAATCATCACATGTATATATGGTTTTGACCAAGGACTTGGTTGTTGTTGTGTGATGTAATCAATATATAGCGTGAGATATTCATCTTTTTAGTTCTTACGATAATTCTGTGTAATAATAAAATATTATACAAATATATAACTTTTCAGTAGCATACAATCTCTTTTAATGAAAAACTACACTACCTAAGATTATTGAATATTAGGTAGTAGAGTACATAACACAATATATGCTTATTATTAAAAAATAAATAAATAAAAGTAGCAAAGCTTATGGTGATGGTTGATAATGGAAATAAAACAACAGTATAAATTATAAAATTCTATGAATATTATATTAATAAAATTATATTAGAGTATAGAAGCAAAATATTATATCTTAATAAATAGGTATTTAAATTACAATAAATTTTAATTAAAAATGAAAAATAAACGATGGATATTTCTCTGTATTTATTAATTAAAAAATTTAATAAGAAATACGGATTGAAGATAATAAGCTTTTTAAATATAAGTAAGAGGATTATATATAAGAGCTTTCATTTTTTAATTTCATTCATATATGATATCGAAATATAAAAAATATTTTTATACAAATGTATATTTTATTCTTTGAATTATAAAGAAGATTGTTTAAAATTATATTTTTTTAAAATTATATATTCATTAACACTATGTATAAGTAAATATATTTCAATAAATTATAATTTAAGAAAAATATCATTGCAAGTTTAAAAAATACCTACATTAAAATATTTATACATCTAAATATTAAAAAATAGCTATTCCGAAATCAAAAATGAATTCATTTTTAAAACTAAACTATGCAGTGATAGGCCCAATATTTCAAAACTGACAAGGGACCATTAAGATGCTTTTTAAAACTTCAATTTCGGAATAGCGATCAACCTTTATCATTATTTTATTATGAAATTGCTTCACCCTGTGAACATAAACGCATATAAAATCTTTCTATGCAAATATTTATTCTAAGCCTTTTTTTTTATAAACCCTAATATATATCTATTTAGAAAGAGATAACCACCTGAGTTTTACATTGAAAGATCGACCCTTTGAACATCCCTCTTTTTTCTTCTAAACAAAGAGTATGAAATATCTTACAGTGGGTTTTCAATAGTGTTTAAAAATAGTTGAATTTATTAGTTAATCGCATCTAATTATCATGACAGAAAAAGTCGTTGGTTATCATGAAATTAACTATTACAAAACGACAGTATTTATTATTGAAATAATCAAAGATATAAGTTATTAAGACTCAATATATGTTAAGTATTTTCCGAAACACGAATTCCTTCACAAATCAAGTTTCAAATTCCATTATATTTAAGAGAGAATTTATTAGCTCGATTGCCTTAAATTAATTTTTCCTGTATATATATTTCATATTACCATTAAGGTACTATTACTGTTTTTCTTGCATGTATCCTAAATTTCTGCTTGAAGAATCGGTATAAGACTAAAAGGTTTTAATACAGCTTTTTGTTGTTGTTGTTGTATTATAAAAGAAAGACTAACTTCTTAAAGCGATATATTTACAGTATTTTATTTTCAAATTGCCTTTTACACTACATACGTATTTTATAGAGTAAGTGTTTTCTTCAATATTAGCTTCACAATTTGTTATTTACTCTTCTACCTAATATTCAATAATCTTAGGTAGTGTAGTTTCTATTAAAAGAGATTGTATGCTACTGTTATATATTTGTATAATATTTTATTATTACAGAATTATCATAAGAACTAAAAACATGAATATCTCACGCTATATATTGATTACATCACGCAACAACAACCAAGTCCTTGGTCAAAATCATATATACATATTATAAATTACACAATTGTTATATATTTGCTCTCCATTCTCTTATCTAAGGTAACATTGGAAATATCTATATATATATAAATGAATGTTTGTATGTTTGTTTGGTTGTATGTCCGGTATACAAATTCGCAGTAGTTCACTAATTCAAACCAAAATTTCCATACATAGGTAAAAAAAATACGGGGAAGACGATAGGCTATTTTAAAAAATATATAAATCAATTATTAAAACTATATATTCAAATTATTCTACTTAGCTCACGAACAGCGCCCTCTATCAAAGATTAGATTAAATTATGCTGATGCAAACAAATAGATAATGCTAATAACAAACAATTATAAAAAAATCTTATCTAAATATATATCACTCGGGTAGATATGCACACGGGTCAATCCCGGGGCGAAGCCCGGGTCACCCGTCTAGTTGGATATATATACAATAAAAAAACACATCAAATATAATAGCAAACTAAATACGTCTTCTTTTCAATAAAAGTATAGAATAACACTTCGCATTATAAGTGTAATAACGTTTATTCGTATAAAATATATAGCTATCGATATATATCTACCGAAAGAAATAGTGCCAAATATATTTTTCAAGTTTCAATAAAATTTTAAAGAGTTTCAAATAAAGTTTGAAAAGTTTCAATTAAACTCTCTAAAAAGAGTTTGAAATAAAAAAATAGAAAAGTTGTGTGTGTGTGTGTCTGAAAAGTTTAAATATGTCATATATAAAAGGTATTTCATTTATATAAAAATAAGTGATTATGTGGCCTAAATAAAATAATTAAAACATGTTATAATAAATATTATGTTGTATATGAGATATAAATAGTAATAGTAAAAAGAAGGGTCAGAACCTATATTACAGGGTAAGGATATTTAAAGATATGGGGTAGGATGAAGAAGCTTGCTGTATTTAGGAAGCCCCGCTAGCAATAAATCACTGAAACTCCCAGGGGAAGGAAATCCGCGCCTGGCACCACTGCCGCCGTCATGTAATCGTCTGCCATATTTAGAAGCAACTGATGGTGGCTTCATTTCTCTACAAGCTTCTTTATCTAAACTGCATGTATAGGGCATGTTACAAGTGAATATCAATTCAGAAAATTTATATTTTATTCATATTTAAAAAAATTACTTCTAAATTATGTTTATTAAATATCGTATATTTGGTATATATTTATTCATTGAGAGCAAATAAATGTTATAAAAATTTATTTTTCAAATTAATATAAAGATATACAAATTTGGTGTGTGCTAAAATTATTAGCTAGGTAGTATTTTAATAAACTTTTAAATAAAATTGATCACATATAATTTATCAAATAAAAATAAATTTAAATATTTACAAAATTGAATATATATTTTTAGATAGAGAGAGAGTTTTATATTTCAAATTTTAAAAAATGGGTGGTTAATATGTGAGCGTATTTTTAAAGGCTTAGAAACATTTTTTTCAAAGGGTTAACAAGTTATTTATTATATTGATCAAGTCATTTTATTCTCTAATATATATTTTGGTTTTCAAAAATATTTCGACATTTTAAAATAAACGTTAGTAATTTAAGAAGCAATCACATTTTTTTTAAATCTCTAGAATTTTAAAATATTTTATTTGCTTTCATAAATCCAATTATGTAGCCAATCATATCCAATTATATTTAAAATGAAATTTGAAAATACAGCTCACCCTTTTAGAACCACAGTTTGTGTGTTCAGTATAATTTTTAAATATATATATTTTAATAAAAAATATACTTTAAATTACTGGAAATATTTTGGATGACTCGCGAAATTTTTAAATATATTTCAAAATAGATAATGCTCTGAAATAACATGTTTAATTTATAAATTATTGCGCGCTTAAACTATATAAATTCTAAATTATTGATATATTAAAAATAAAATATATAATCATTCTATAATTCTTTCCATATAGGTAGATTCGATATTTCAATCAAATCATGTATTAGTATATTCTTTGACGCATGTTCTAGTTTTAAGAATAATATCGCACACAATAATTAGTATTTAAAATGTCCATATTAGCCCCCAAAAACATACTCGGATATATAAAATTATATATACTCCCCATTTTAATTAAACTGTTTCCCTGATAAAACTGCCTATATTTCTCTTGTCTACACGAATTAATTCAACTTAGTTCTCAATTCACTGCACAAAACTCACAGGCAGCTTTGGGAGTTATAAGCATAGTTCCTGTGACGGTTAAAAGTAAATATCATTAGGTATTTTTTCAGGTTTGCATCCATTTTCGAACATCTGAAACGAAACGAAAAAATAAACTTTATATTTCAAACATAAATTCCTTCAGTATTAACCTATATATGTTACAAGGAACTAGCTATTCAATGGAAAAAAAATAATAAAACTTTTGTTGTGTTTTAACTTTAAAAGCACACAAAAAATATAATAAACTTGAATTTGTTTATTCAAGTATCAAAACAAAGCTTTACATATAGAACAAATAATAATGAAGAAGAAGAAAGAAACATTTTAGGAAAAGGCAAAAACAAAACAAAAGTACTGGTCAAAAAGAAACATTTAAAATCACAGATTAATATCTTCAACAACTTTTATAATACTGAAGAGGCAATGTAGGAAGCTTTACAGTATAACAAAATATAAGTAACACAATATAATCTGTTCGAAAAATATAAAAATACTTCTTCTACAATATAATTGGAAAGCCATATAGTACTTTGCCCGTGAATTATTTTATAAAAAGTGTATAAAATAATAATAATTTATAATAGTAAGGAAACAACCTACTAAATAATTATTTTCGAAGATATATAATTTTAAAATACAATATTTGAATATGTAAATAAAGGCATGAATTTATTTAAAAGTTAATTATAACTCAAATAAACTTTCTGCTTTAAATTTTATATTAAGGTCTACTTTTGAAACTTTTATTCGTTACTTTTAAATAAGGTCAGGAAGCCTCTAAAAAAATAGAAGAGAAATAAGAAACGCATATAAAATATTTTATTTTCTTAAACATTTTAATTCTATATAAAATGTATAAATATATTATACAATTATACAATATAATTGCTGTTTAAATATATATAATGAAAAACAGTCAATGAATTTATATTTTAGTGACTAAATTCTATGATAAATATTAGAAAATTTAGGTAACACGGGACCTAAATTTCTTTTACCGCGCTACAGTATCGGGTAACTAGAGAAACTCGAGCTTTGATCTAATTCGATAAACTTCCTAAATCCGCTTACCAGAATTTTTTTTTACCTTAGCTTATATCGGACCCTTTTAAAGACTTCTTCGCGAGTACTTTTGAGTAATATTTAATTTAATATCGGTTGTGTCGAACTGATTTATATATAACTAGACTCTTATATAATCTCGTCTAGGAGTCTAGGAATTTTATTGAACATTAGTAGAAAGTATCAACAATTACACAAACAATCAGTTACATTCATGGACAAACCTTAAGGAGGTTATCCTTTACAGAATGTATATCGCGTATATCGCGACTCAGACAATAACTCTGAAAGATATTTGATTCACAGTGATCTTTATTGAAGACACACGATATAATCAAGTTTGAACAGACTTACCTCTGTTTCCTTTAAATATATATATATATATACGAGCGTATATAGAGAAAAAATAGGGAGAAATATATAGAGAGAAATATAGAGAGAAAACGAC
Source organism: Cordylochernes scorpioides (assembly GCA_030710605.1). Taxonomy (NCBI): domain Eukaryota; kingdom Metazoa; phylum Arthropoda; class Arachnida; order Pseudoscorpiones; family Chernetidae; genus Cordylochernes; species Cordylochernes scorpioides. The sequence continues at coordinate 30,883,087 of CP092864.1, forward strand.
CGTGTACATCAAAATATGAAACTTTCTTTTGTTTTGTCCATGAGTCCACTAGTAATATAAGTGGAGATATCTTTAATCGTTCAACAACTCAGAAGGAAACTTGGTGAATCTGGTCGTATGAATAGACAAAGCTCTCATTGGTCTCAGTGAAAAGCATGTCAATTTTTACTTTTTGCAAGGATAGGCAATTCGGTGATTGTTCATTAAACTATATATGTAAAATGAAAAAAAAAATAAGCACGAATGTTTCTTTTATATACAATACAAATTTCTACTGTCCTTACTGCGATGAAAAATTATATTGGAATGGCTTGCCTCATCAGTGGTGAACCCTCCCAGCGGTTTCGACAATTTACTCCACCAGACCGCTTCGTAGAGCTCTAATACTGTATTGGACGATTCTGCTTATATACGCAGCAGTGAAGCGTGGAATCTCAGTAAGGACAGTAGAAGTTTGTATTATATATAAAAGAAACATCCGTGCAAAAATCCTTTCATTTTATGTGTATAGATGGCGCGTTATTGCTTTGTATTAAACTTATTTAAAATTGTTATCAAAATATCCCAATAGATTATAAGGGCGTTCCTTTAATGTGAACTGGCATGCCTTAGATCAAAAGATAATGGAATGAACTTCTAAACCAAAAATGCCATTTTTACTCAAGTCACAGTTAGTTCATAATATCATTATAAATACTATATTCTGTTAAGTAATTCAATCCAAAGTTTATTTCGAGAGATATTTGAAATATTTGTATTTACTCTTCGAACATTATATTTTAAGAAGAAGGCTTTTTTCCAATTTATAAAGTAGCATCAATGTAAATTTGTGGAGAAGTTATGAAAATGTTGATCTAAAAAATAAATAAATATATAAAACGATTAAAATATAAAATCATTAGACACAGGCTTTTTTCGTTTCTGTATGTAGGTGAAAACTATACAAATATTTCTAAATATTAAAACGAATACAAATATTTCATTTAATTTTTATTGGGACATCAAGAGAGAATTGTTATTATGATTCTCTAGCGCGCCATCTGTTATGAAAACTAGAAACTATTTTAGACGAGCAAGATTCTTTTTGAAATTAAACAATTTCTACTGCCCTTACTGAAATGGGAAATTAATGGGAGGGCCTGTCTCATCAGTGGTGAACCCTCCCAGCGGTGTCGCCAGTTTAATCTACCATTATATCATACCAAGGTAGATTAAACTGGCGAAACCGCTGGGAGGGTTCACCACTGATGAGCCAGGCCCTCCCATTAATTTTTCCATTGCAGTAATGGCAGTAGAAATTGTTTAATTTCGAAAAGAATCTTACTCGTCTAAAAGATAATTGTTATATTTATAATTCAGTAATATTTTCCTTAGTTGGCTGGTATTGTGATCAGGGTGCACGGACCGATCTGATCTGCTCTATGGACAAGACACCACCATCACCAGTAATATTTTCAAAGAATAATAGATTTAAAAAAATTGAAAGGAAACAATGAACAATACTAACATTTAGTCAAATAATCTCTCTAACCAAACAACACAAAATCAATTATAATTAAATATAGCTAAATAAGGGCCATTTACTGGTTAATTAAATAAACACGTCAATACCTATTAGGTCAAATTAAGTATAATTAGTTTGATTATATTTACTCTCTTATATATTGTTGAATAAATGTGTTCAAATATTGAATAATAGCTGATTGTCTCTAAAACCAACTTTAAACAGCCAATTGTGTTACATTTTGGTTTATTTGAAAAATAAAAAGCCATCCAGAAATTGAATCTTTTAAGATAAAACAATATAGGGATTCGAAAAAGAAAAAATAAACAATATTAAGGTGAAGGGTTTCTTTTAATTTTGATTTTCGCAAGTTTTCGAGCAAATTTCTGCTCTTCAACGGGCATATACTTCTATATACAATATCATATTGTATATCTTGATATTGTATATATAAGTATATGCCCGTTGAAGAGCAGATATTTTGCTCAAAAGCTTGCGAAAATCAAAATTAAAAGAGGGGGGTTGGTGGAAGGCTGGTTAAACCGCTTGGGTTTCGACCACTATGACCCGGGTTCGATTCCCGCATTGGACACTTTTTTCTGTTAAAAAAAATGCTCCAATGGCTCCCGATTCTTGCAAAAGTCCAAACCCACCAGCGAATGCAAGTAACCAAACGGGGCTCTGGTACATTTGTAAGTGCAAAGTCGAACTGCTTTTCACATATGTATACATGTGGTGCGCTTACAGTAAAATCAGTCGCTAACTACCCACCATGATTATCATGGCCTGTAGCACGTGTACTAGGAATAAGCAAAAAAAAAACACCTTTACCTTAATATGTGTCATTCTTTCTTTTCGATTAATTTCTAGGTAACTGTTACTCAGAATATAGGGATTCATTAAAATTGTTTGATTTTAAAGTATACTCTCGTTTTTGAGTTCAATACCATCCTTCACCGTAGTAGAAAAACGCCAACTATATGCATAAAAAAAAACTCCTAAAAGCACGTTATGTTTTAATTACAAATAAAACGGTGCGTTCTGTTGGCAACTTATGGCAATAGAAAAATTAAATTAGGCTTAACTAGCCTTCTGTGAATTATTGTGGAAAAGCATATATATTCCATCTATATTCTGCCCATAGGTTTGGCCTAGCTACTCTATCAGATAAACATCTCTTTGGCTGATTCTGAAGCTTTTATTTGATCCCTTGTGTATCTCTTGAAATAAAGTCCGCCCTAGACTGACGAGGGCCATTATTATGCATTGTTTTAATGCATTTTTAAAAGGAGAGATGTACCGTGCCATCTGTTATGAAATTTAGAAACTATCTTAGACGCCTATGATTTTCTTAAGAATTAAGTAGATATTGTTTAATTTCTAAAAGAATCATACGCGTCTATAATAGTTCCGAATTTTCCTATATATTTTATGATAATATTCCTGAGTAAGATTATATATTTACTTGATTTTTGTATACAAGATCATTTTATGGTAGGCAGTCGTGATATCTTGTAAAATATAATAAAACAACTTTAAATCACTATTTGTTTTAATTGAACTGATGAAATAATTTAGGAAGAAATACCTGACTTGAGGCCCCGTAAAGAAAATAAAATACTTAATTACATATTTACAAAATTATATGAGCCAGCTAAAGGTAAACAACAACAATAATTTTTTATAGTTTAAAGCCACGTCATCTGGCACAGATGTACACAGAGTTATTATAGAAAATAAATTCAAAATAAAATACAATTCTTTTATATAGCATATATATATTATTAGTTGAAGTTTTAAACCCATTACATATTTGCGTGAGAAGGTATTACATTTACGTAATATAAAAATACAAGTGTAATTGTAAAATCTTATAAAATATATTTTTTTAGATTGCCTTTTTAAAATAATTAAAACTATTCAAGGCATCGTACCCTCTATTTTTCAGATAGATAAAGTATTATTTATTAAATACTTTATGAAAGAATTTATCTTCAAATAGCTTGGATTGGGTCTGAGCACGCTAATGTATTAGTAGCGTGTTCGTCTAATGTAATATCAATATATATAGTGTTATAATAATATGGTATTACACACACTTAAGAGATTTGGAATTTACAGTAATCACACACTATGAAGCTTAATCATTGATGAGTCACGCTTCTATCGTTGCTTTTTTACTATGAAGTGCATAGACCATTTTAGAAATTTGAAATAGCTCAAAAGAGAGGTTTATATCATTAACTTCGTCTCTATCAATTAAATATGTTAAATATTTTTGATTAAATGCTTCAGTGAATAACATATTCCAAGCGCTTCGCCAGTTTGATCTACTATTAGTTTTAACATTGGGGGGAAAAGAGGTTTTGAGTCATCTTTAAGCAAAACTTGTATATAGCTTGTACTACACTGATGAGAGCCAACAGTCTGAAATGAGGTTAGCTTTTATTGATTATTGAAGAAAGGATATTTGGCCAATTCTGGAATAATAAAAATTCAACAATTAGTGGAGATTTATTACGACAGATGGCGCACAAGGCATCAGTAACTTATAGTTTTATAATCAGAAGATGCTTTACTATATATATAAAGTACTCCATTGACCAGAACAGGCTATAATCAGAAGGAGCAGTATCACAACTGTAAGGAGGATGAGGTGGGATCTCAACTCTATCCACTTTTCAAATTTCCTAGCAGTGTGGAGCTTCTTATCTTTAACCACAAACCTTTCTCCAACCTTCGCGGTTGGCCTCGAGGACCATGCCATCACCATCTCCTTAGTGGCGAAGCTAGCGATCATGTTTTTTTGTAAGTCGCGAAATATGTGGTGTCGCTGGTGACGAGCTGTCGATCTTTCATAAAAATCGGCAGCGATGGCAGAGGTTCCATGTACATATTGACTGTCAATTGTATCCAACCTTGTATTCTATCAACTTGCTAAAGAATTCCGTTTAAATTTGTCAAACTGCTTGAAGAGTTCACCTATAATAGGCCAAGCCCTCTCAATAATTTCCAACATAGAGAGGAGAGTAAGATATTCCTTTATTTTGTACTAGACGAATGGCCCGGGCAACGCCCGGGTTTTACCCGAGTGCGAATATATTTTAAAAACGTTGTCTTGGGTGGTCGCTATAGACAGGGTGGTCTGTATAGACAGGTGTATGTATCACACAGCTGATAACAGGGTTGTCTAGAGTGGCCGCTATAGACAGGGTGGTCTGTATAGACAGGTGTATGTATCACACAGCTGATAACAGGGTTGCCTAGAGTGGCCGCTATAGACAGGGTGGTCGTATAGACAGGTGTATGTATCACACTGCTAATAACAGGGTTGCCTAAAGTGACCGCTATTGACAGGGTGGTCTGTATAGACAGGTGAATTTAACACACTGATGATAACAGGGTTGCCTAGAGTGACCGCTATAGACAGGGTGGACTGTATAGACAGGTGGATGTATCACACAGCTGATAACAGGGTTGTCTAGAGTGGCCGCTATAGACAGGTGTATGTATCACACAGCTGATAACAGGGTTATCTAGAATGGCCGCTATATACAGGGTGGACTGTATAGACAGGTGAATGTATCACACAGCTAATAACAGGGTTGTCTAGAGTGGCCGCTATAGACAGGTGTATGTATCACACAGCTGATAACAGGGTTATCTAGAATGGCCGCTATATACAGGGTGGTCTGTATAGACAGGTGAATGTATCACACAGCTGATAACAGGGTTGTCTAGAGTGGCCGCTATAGACAGGTGTATGTATCACACAGCTGATAACAGGGTTATCTAGAATGGCCGCTATATACAGGGTGGACTGTATAGACAGGTGAATGTATCACACAGCTGATAACAGGGTTGTCTAGAGTGGCCGCTATAGACAGGGTGGTCTGTATAGACAGGTGAATGTATCACACAGCTGAAAACAGGGTTGTCTAGAGTCGTCGCTATAGGCAGGGTGGTCAGTGGTCGCTATAGACAGGGTGGTCTGTAAAGACAGGTGGATGTAACACACTGCTGATAACAGGGTTGTCTAGAATGGCCGCTATAGACAGGTGTATGTATCACACAGCTGATAACAGGGTTGTCTAGAGGGGGGCAGGGAGGACATGTGCTCGACAGAAGCCAATGGGCGCGCATTCTATCCGTGAGCTTCAGACAGAATAAGGCAATTATATATATAGATGAAGTAAATTTCCGCGCAAAATAGTTTCAAATTTCATATACAGAGGGCGCGCTATGTCCTTATAATTAAAAGACTTCCATAACAACCGATTGTATTTTTGTGAATCTCTCGTAAAAAGGTATTCATTAACACTCTTGACGTAAGCCTGTAAATTATAGCAGGATTATAAATATCATTCTATAGTGTGATAGCAGAGACAAAATTGTAATAAATAAAATTCTACAAGAGAACTTTCAATTCATAGCTATACGCTCAAAAAATATTATATACATATTATATAATCTAAAATGCAAATATTTTATTTTTCAAAAACATGTATTTTATTTTCATCATTGGCTATTCTTTTATTTTTGACCATAGATTTAGAATACTTTGATTATTGTTGTAAATATGTATAGTTATCCTACCTATTTTTTAAATCACGAATATAGGATTCATTTTATAAATTCTATATTTCTGTGATAAATAATTTTATATGTAATTTGCTTCAAGTAATTCAAAATAAAAACTACTTGATGGTTAAATAATTTATTTCCTATTTTCACGACTGCACCTTCAATTCTATCTTTTTCAACAACAAAACAAAATATTCATAACATACATATATCTCCAATCGAAATATATGACATTTTTCTTTTATTATTTTCTGTAATTTTCAAAAATAAAATCTATTAACTGAATGAAAGTATGTTAAATCTATATTTTCCATATCAAAGAAAGATTGTTGACAAAGTCAGTCCAACTGTCCAATAAGAAACCACCACGAGGGAATACAAATATATCTAAATGGAAAATTTGGAAGAGTATAATTTCCCCGAAGGAAGGATAAAATTTTATTCCCCGCGTATTTCCCTCATCTCTGGTATCGCTTTTTAAAAGTAAATTCAGGAGAGAGGATTCCTGGCTCTTGCAAGATTATTGGCCCGCGCTGAATCGATCTGGCATCCAATAGGATTCCCCCATTCTACCTTGAGGAGCTCTTTGGTCCAAATCTTCCGTTGATACCGGTCTTGGCAAGAAGATATGGAAAACTCGATATTGATAAAGTTTGACAGAATGCAATGAAACATTGCTACGTTCATCTATTGTATATCCATATTTATATATTATAGAAAAATATTGGATTTAAGACGTAATACCTTATTTCAACAAGCGGAGGCACAGTTAAGGATCGACTTTATCATGACAACGATACAATTGAAACGAACATACGGTTCATCTTAGCATCGTAAATACATATGAAAAATAGACCAAAAATAAATTTTCACTTGGATCAGGTGGATAAATTGAGAAAAAAGGCATTTCCAGATAGTGCAACAAAAGGTTGCTGATGGCTTGCCCCATCTATCAGAATAAATATCAACTAATAGTTGATTTTTAATTATTCCAGAATTAGTCAAATACCGTTTTTTGATTAATCAAGTAAATCAAGGAAATGTCTTTTTTCTTAATCGTAAATAAAGTTTTACGTCTAACATAAAGAAAACGTCTCCTGTATTATAGCGCTATATATAAATAAGTCAAATTCGGTCCGTTGGCTAATTCTTGAATCAATAAAATAAAGTTTCCAATAAAATAAGTTTAAAAAAACTTCCCTTTAGGTCATTCATTCAATTTACCATCACCATAGGGGGTCGGTGGAAGGATGGTCTATACCGTTGGTTTACGACCGCTACGACCCGGGTTCGATTCCCGCATTGGGCACTTTTTTTGATTTAAAAAAAAATGCTCCGATGGCCCCCGATTCTTGCAAAAGTCCAACCCCACCAGCAAGTGTAAGTAATCAAACGGGGCTCTGGCACATTTTTAAGTGCAATGTCGAACTGCTTTTCACATGTGTAGACATGTGGTGCACTTACAGTAAAAGCAGTCGCCTTCTACCCACCATGATTATCATGGCCTGTACCACGTGTACTAGGGATAAGCAAAAAACAAACTATCACCATAATATATTCCTTGATATACAAAACTTTAAAGGAAACAAGAAAGGAATGTAGGAAATTCATCGTAGCTTCTTTTGACCCGTTTAACTGAAAGAGAATGAAAGAACGCGAGAGAGAATATTGTAAACTTACACTTTCCTAAATTTGCATATTACGAACTATTTATAAGTATTATCCATCTATATTTACATATCTAAAGAGGTAAATATGCACATTTAAAATAGTCTCTTTGTATATAGCACATGACAAAGTAATAACAATAATGAGGCAAATTGTGACAGACAGGTGCTTGTCAAACTGTGTTAAAGTCAGCGTGCAATTAAGGTGTTAATTTGGTTGGGACTTGTGAGGGGGTTTAATAATGTAACGCTCCAATTCAATTATGTTACCTCCGCTGTGTAGTGTTTTATTTATTATTCACCATGGAGAAAATACGCCTCAAAATTAAATAAACCATATTTTAAAATAAACTCATTCCTTAAAATGATTGATTACTTAGAAGTTTTAAAAATAATTTTAGGAATTATATGAAAAATGAATAATTTAGTATTAGCGAATATTTGTATTGAATCCTTTTATCTAAGAGTTATGGAATTTTTGGAGAATTTTATTATGATGAGATGTATTGTTTTAGTGGTATGTATATAGGATAGGTGAACACATTGTGAAATTTATATTATACAATAAATAAAGCTTCCAGAGTTAAATTTCTTGTTCAAATTTTATTTTCAAGCTTTCGGACTTGTCAGTTCTTCAACAGGAATATCACGATAATAAATTGATGATATATACTATTTTTATATACAAATTAATTTTTACATATTTTTCAAATATTAATGATATTGAACACACAAAGAATATTGTAATTTAGACGATAAAAAACATGGCGATTGAAGACGAGTATCTTTTATTGGTGCATTAGTGTCGTTATATCTTGCCTGTCGAAGGGCTTTTGCCCGAAAATTTGCCCTAATGCACCAATAAAAGATACTCGTCTTCCTTCGCCATGTTTTTTATCGTCTAAATTCAATCCAGGAAGAATTCTTTATCTATATTTCTAAAGAATGTAATGTATATTTTCTCCCCCTTTCAATATCATAAATATTTAAAATATGTAAAAATTAATATGTATATAAAAATAGTATATATATCATCAATTTATTATCGTGATACTCCTGTTGAAGGACTGACAAGTCCGAAAGCTTGAAAAGAAACTTAACCCTGGAAGCTTTATTTATTGTATAATATTATAAATCAGGAAATGCATATTGTTTATGTACTGATTTTATATTCTCCTCTAGATATGGATATTATTATTGAACATATTGGTGCTATTTGCATACAACATACAACACCGTCTATCTGTGAGAAATGCAAATTTACCATTCTTATCAGCGCTAATCATTTTGCAGAAATGTCATTGGTTCTTATCCCCTTGTGTAAAGATTACACAGATTCCATGAGTTCATGTTTCTCGAGCTGTATTTTGCGAAAATAATCTATATAGATAATACCGTAACAGAGTTTTCCATTGTAAAGTCCTGAGCTATCTCCTCCGAAGATTCTGAACTACACATAACGATCTATATACCAAAATTTTCGTTATTTTTTTCTTCGTATGATAGGCCTGTTTTTATTTTCCTAATGTTAACAGTTATTTTTATTTTTTAATTTAATCTATTTTACAATCGTAGATTTTTTGCATTTATCATCATCAATTCCTTTGTTTTGAAATGCGTTCTTTTGTTTACCTTTTACTAATTCTTATTTACTAATTTTTACTAATTTCTGATTCATTTGATTATGATTATAATTTGTAAGTACTTTGTTATAGTTTTTCATTTAAATAGAGCTCAATTTTTGTGTATGTTTCTTATTTGCATTATCTTTCCTAATGTCTTTGGCAACGTTTTTTTTTTTCTCATAAATAGGCTGAGGTTATATTATTTTTCGAATTGTAGATTGAAATATTTATTTATGTCTTTCTTTTGCTTAATTATTTCTTCTTTATATTTGTTCTTATTTATTCTTTTTTTTACTCTTTCACAATCAAATTTTGAAAATGGCTAAATGGCCCCACTTCTCCCTATTTGCTTTTGCAGCTTTTCTTATAAAAAAAAATTAAAACTTAGAATTAAGCTTTGCTTTTTTATATACATGTTTATTACACATTTAGCAATACTTTTTCTTTATATTTGCTCTTATTTACTCAATTTTTTACTCTTTCACAATCAGATTTTGAAAATGGCTAAATGGCCCCACTTCTCCCTATTTGCTTTTGTAGCTTTTCTTATAAAAAAAAAATTAAAACTTAGAATTAGGCATTGCTTTTTTATAGACATGTTTGTTACACATTTAGCAATACTTTCTCTTTATATTTGTCCTTATTTATTCATTTATTTACTCTTTCACAATCAAATTTTGAAAATGGCTAAATGGCTCCACTTCTCCCTAATTGCTTTTGTAGCTTTTATTTTAAAAAATATATTAAAACTTAGAATTAAGCATTGCTTTTTTATATACATGTTTGTTACACATTTAGCAATATATATACCAAAATATTTTTTTGAATACTTAACTCTTTTAGTGAATTTTTGTCAGGGGGGCTGCAAAAGTGCCGTACTTATGCAGTATTTTGATGCTTTTCCTGTGACAAGGATAATGAAATTTAAAATTAAGCTTTGCTTTTTTATATACATGTTATTTACACATTTAGCAATATATACACAGAAATATTTTGGAATATTTAACTTTTTTGGTGAATTTTTGTCAGGGAAGTTATGGACTGCCGTAATCATGCATTATGTTGATGTTCTTCTCATAAAAAAAAAATATTTGGGTTTGGAATTGGGCTTTGCTTTTTTGTATACATGTTTTTTACATATTTAGCTCCATTTTTGTGTCTTATATTCTTTTTTTGCAGTATCTTTCATAATGCCTGATTTGATTACTTGATCTGTTATAGTTTTTCATTTGAATTTAGCTCCATTTTTGTGTCTGTCGTTTTTTTTCTTCTCATAAATAGGCTGATGCTGTATTTGTGTACTCAATTGTTGCTTTTTGTGTCTGGTTTCTTTTTTGCAGTATTTTTTTGGAATCCTTTTTTTTTTCTTCAATTGTTTCCTCACATGCTTGGAATTTTCTTTTTATGCCTGTCCTGGCTTTCAGTTTTATAGTTTTCCTCTGCTTGGTTCTTATTTTACCTTTTTTTTTCAGCGTCTTCTGTCATGCCTCGAAAAGGCCGTGGAAGACTCACTCCCCTAACCGCTAGGCGTGCTAATATGACTCGCCGCAGGAACAAAACCACGATTGCTATTTCTCCAGTTTACTTTTTCACCAATGTCTATAATTTTTCACCTGAAAAGATTTTTTATTTTATTTGTTATTCAATGAACTATTATCACTTATTTTTGGTCTTCTTTTTATTTACTTATTTTACTGGGGGTTGGTGGAAGGATGGTTTAAGCCGTTGGTTTTCGACCGCTACGACCCGGGTTCGATTCCCGCATTGGGCACTTTTTTCTGAAAAAATAAAAAAAAAAATGCTCCAATGGCTTCCGATTCTTGCAAAAGTCCAACCCCACCAGCAAGCGCAAGTAATCAAACGGGGCTCTGGCACATTTGTAAATGCAAAGTCGAACTGCTTTTCACATGTTTAGAGATGTTGTGTACTTACAGTAAAAGCAGTCGCCTACTCTACCCACCATGATTATCAAGGCCTGTACCACGTGTACTAGCGATAAGCAAAAAAAAAAATATTTTACTCATTGATCTATACATACAATTATTTGCATACAATTATATACATACAAATATATGCATACAATAATATACATACAATTTTCTACATTTTTGCACTCTGCAGTCTGATATGTTGTTAATAATAGACAAATATCAATTGTTTTAGACAAATATCAACTGTTGAAATTTGAATTTCAAAATAGTTGAATTATCGAAAGTGTCGAATTAGTTTGTCATATGATAGGCCGTAGGTCGAGACATCAAAAATGGTCGAATTATCGTGTGTTGATTTAATTAGATTATATTGTATATATAAAAAATAGAATTGTTGTTTTTAATGAGGTCTTTTAAATGAATTTATTCCTTTAATATGTTGTCATATCTGCAATATAGTTGTGTTGTTTGCAATTTTCTTTTTTTTTTTTTTCCTTTCAAATATTTGTGTCCACTCTGAAATATAGTTTGTGAATTTATATTCCAATTTATTTTCTTATATATACATATATTTTTTTTATTTCCAAAATATTTATTTAGACTTCCACCAATGCCTTTAGGATCTTTGCGATGGAACACGTATGGTGTTTCAGCGCATGTGCTCTCATGTCCTTGAAGCACATATACTGACAGTGCCCAAAGTTGAACACACTGTATAGTGTCTGAAATATCTTTGGCCCCTTCGGATACCAACCTTCGCTTCATTCTAGAGAGGCGTTAGTTTTCACTAAGTTTGGCTTTTGCTATGACTATAAATAAGGCTCAAGGACAAACCTTGGCTACAAGAGCCTGTGTTTACGCACGGACAACTTTAAGTGGCTTTTTCAAGTGTGCGAACATTGGATAGCATACATGTAAAGATGACCCATATCTTTTGGTCCTTCAGATTTCAGACTTCCATTCATTCTGAATATTTGGGTTCTTCCTACAAGAGCCTGTGTTTAATTTTAAAGTGGCTGCCTTCGCCTCTGTAATACCTTTTTACCGGTAAAGTTGTATTTAAACAACAATCAACCGTGAAAATTTGATTTTTAAAATGGTCGAATTATCGAAAGTGTCGAATTATCGATAGTGTCGAATTGCAGTTTGTTTATTTATTTTTAATAAGGTCCTCTTATCTTATCTGCAATATAGTTGTATTGTTCGAAGCACATATACTGACAGTGCCCAAAGTTGAACACACTGTATAGTGTCTGAAATATCTTTGGCCCCTTCGGATACCAACCTTCGCTTCATTCTAGAGAGGCGTTAGTTTTCACTAAGGTTGGCTTTTGCTATGACTATAAATAAGGCTCAAGGACAAACCTTGGCTACAAGAGCCTGTGTTTACGCACGGACAACTTTAAGTGGCTTTTTCAAGTGTGCGAACATTGGATAGCATACATGTAAAGATGACCCATATCTTTTGGTCCTTCAGACCAATTGAATTCATACCATTCATACCAATTCATACCATTTGAAAATGGTACACGTGTGGCGATACTGTGCATGTGCTCTCATGTCCTTAAAGTAGTGTAGTTCTGTTGTTTGCACTTTCATTTTCTGATTTGTTAAAATTTTTCTTCTATAGTTTCTCACCTGTGGGTCCTTCGGGTAAACCTGGGTCGTTGCCCGTGTCACTCGGCTATTTATATCTATATATATCTATACTTTTAAAGTCTCTGCAGGCCCTTTGGGTAAACCCTGGGCGTTGCCCGGGTCACTCGGCTAGTATATTTATATTAGAAATTTGTAACCTACTATAATCATTAAAGGCCCAGGTTTTACAGTTACAGCTCACAAATTTTATTATATGTAGTGATTTCTACCTATAGGTTGCCTCAAATCTCAGATACCATAAAAGATAAACTTTTATTTTGACAAATTCAACTCCCTTCAGCACATATCATATATCTATACTTTTTTTATTTATATATTTTTTCTTTAATCTCATTCAATATTTACATATTTACTGTATTTTCTTCTTTAAAAAGATAACAAATCAGCACGTGGAATCACTAGATTATACAAAAGGGAAATACAGTAGACTCTCCTATAACGCGAGTTTTTACAACGCGATTTCGTACACGATAAAAAAATTGCGACAAATTTATTTATACAACGCGAATTTTCGTACAGCGCGATATTTGTCACCAACAATTTACCCTAACAACATTCGCGTTATACAAGTTTTATTTCGTACAACGCGAATTCCTATAACGCGATTTCATACAACACGGAACACATTAATCGCGTTATAGGAGAGTTTACTGTTTACGGGATTAGTTAGTAGAATACAAAAAATGTATATACTGATTTTACAAATGAATTTTACTATTTGTTTGCGCAACTTTCATAATAAATATTTTAAAAATAAACAATTAGTTCATTTTTATTCCTAAAGATGGCGCAAGCCATCCGCAACTTGAATAAATACGATAATGGAAAGCTTTTATTTTCTTATATAAATTCAATTCAAGCGGATAAGAAACAAAATTTTGAAAACCATTAAAATGTTAATGTCATCCAATATTTGCCTTAGGTAAATAGATTATATACTTTCTGTGTACAATAAAATCTTAACTTGATGTTTTTTACATATTTATTTGTAAATTCAAAACTATTATAGACGTGTATGATTCCTCTTAAAATAAAACAATTTTGAAATATTTTAAGAAGAATCATATACGCTTTTATAATAGTTTCGAATTTTTATAACAGATAGCGCACTAATACATTATAATATTTGTGTTTATGTTCATCTAAAAAGATCGGAATCGAGCTTTATTTTTTTAATGAAAACATCCATTGGTATACTCTTTTTAATTTAAGAAATAGGCGAATTACGTGAATTTTGTAAGGAACTCTAAATTTCCATTGTATTGTTTTGGTAAATTATTGAGAGGTAACAATGTACTGTTTGTTGCAGGTAAGAAATATCTTCTCGTTTGTGAGAAAAATGAACAGAATATAAGGTAAACACATATTTTATAACTATATAACTGCAACGTTTTCTTATTTAAAAGTTTTTATACCATCTTTAAACCTTTAATATAGTTACAATAGCGCATAACACCTATAATTTAGCACACACCTATAGCATATGATATTAGAATAAGCAGAAGCAATATATCTGATTTAGCAAAAGTCCTCTGACTATAAGGAGTGGTAGTAATATATTTGCATATATTTCGAGTTACATACATTATTATGAAAACTATTTTTCATGGGAGAGATAAATTTCAAAAATTACAGAATTGTAGGTGAAAATGTCATTGAGGAAACTTCTAAGTAATATCACCAGCTTAATTTGCCAAACGGTGAATTTTTATATTAATGATTTAGCAGTTATAGCGTGTGCACCTTTTAAATCGGTTTAGTTTTTTTTTATTATTAGTATCCCATTGTATAATTATACAAGGTCATGGAGACTATATTCATTGATCAAATTCACAATCTTGGTAGGGTTGAAATATAGGTCCTGTCTTGAGGTTCCCTACATTCCAAGAGGTGGTCTGGTGAGGTCTCTTTGGTCCTGCAGATGGTGCCTTGTTAGAGCGGTTTAATGATTATATAAAGATTTATTTTTAGAGATTATATATATTATACAAATATTTCTTTAGATAAATAGATATAAGAGCTTATGTAAGCATTATAATGCTGCTTGTATATCGAGAAGTGAGGTCCCTGCCAAGCTATAGATTTCAACGTCTGGTATGGTATAGATATGGATTGTTTTGATTACAAGCAATATTAATATTGTCACGTGGAAAATTAGGAAAAACAAACTTCAGGATAATACAGAAATTTATTCAAGGCAATAACAAACTAAGAATGATAAACAAAATATAAGCAATGAGGGAAGTTTACAGTGTATAAAAATATAAAACATCAAAAATGATACTCTGTTATTAAAATATTAAATACATTGCTACATAGCTCCTTTCCTATTGAAGCTGTGACCCACAGCTTGCAATTATTGTAGTTACTGACATGAATATGACGTGCTTATGCCAAGGATTCCATCGGAGTCTTGAAACATTGTTCCTAGTACCTTTGCGTTGTTTTTCTTGCGGCGTGAAGAGCGGCTTTGTCGTCGTATTGTCGCCTATAGGGACATCGTCATCTTGGAAGGAAGTCTTGGCTTCGACACGGCGGTGGAATCCTGGAGCCAGTCTCGGAAAATGTAGATCATAGCACCCATGGCCTCTAGGTCTTCTCGGCAATCTTCAGTTTGTCTTCTTTAATTTACCCTCATCTTCATCAAAATGCCACGTGGAAAATTAGGAAAGACAAACTTCAGGATGAGACAGCAATTTATTCAAGGCAAGAATAAACTAAGAATGATAAACAAAAGATAAGCAACGATTCCCTCGATATAAAACATCAAAAATAATACTCTGTTATTAAAATAATAAATACGCGCTAAAAAATAATAAATAATAATAAATAAATATAAAATAAATATAATAAAAATATAATAAAATATAATAAATAATAATAAAAAATATAATAAATATAATATAATAAATAAAAATATAATAAAAAATATAATAAATATAATAAAATAAAATAAATATAAAATAAATAATAAATAATAAAAAATAATAAAATGCCCTACAATATTGTCACGAAATTGGTGTATGTAATTCAAATGTAAAGCAAATGTCTCAATTAGTAAATATGTAAATACTTTTATGTTTAATGTTATATAAGTGAGGTATGTAAATTCAATAACTGATTTTTCATTTCTAGTTTGTTGTGAGGGAAACATCACTCACGAAGTTTATCAATTGATTAATAAAACTCTAATTTGAAATTGCGACAATATTATTTTATATAAACATTTGAAGAGACATTTAACGCTATCCATTTTTACGTTATAATATCAGTTTAGTAATTAAAAATATTGGAACCACAGGCTTCATTGATTTCTTATGTTATTTCCAAATATAGGTTCACCTAAATCAGACAAAATAAAATCCCATAAACCTATTTACATCCGAAAGATTCTTTCCTACCTATCAATAAGCTCTATGCTGAACAGCTTGCAAATTTCCAAGTGGGGGAAATATTTCCTCAGAGTTTTTTTCTTCTTTTTTTTTCACTCGAATTTATCGAAAAATGAATTCGGAAAGTTGTATAAGAACACCGTCAAAAGGCTTAAGACAAAAGTGCCACGTGGCGCTTTCCCAGAAGGCTTAGCGGCACCTTTTTTTTCTTCTGCTTGTTTATATAAAGATTCTCTCTTTCCTTAACTCTCTCGCTCTTTATATATATGAAATCTATTTTATTTACTTTGAAAATATTAAAATGTGTATGTTTATCTCTTTTTTTTCCACTTATTTCATTTATAAATTTTTGCGGAGGGGTATATAGCTCTTGATTTTAAATAAATAATATATTTATTTACTTAGTTTTTTATTTTTTTTATTTGTGCAGTGTATGTTCTGAAACAAATATATTTTTCAGAATAAGATTGTTTTTATAATATATAATGAGATATTATTTTTACTATGTTTGTTCTAAAAATATTTAATTATAAAGTTATTATGAAACCCAATATAGAACCTTCTTGAGTAAACAGACTGTTTTTGATTGTTTTGCCGTTTCCAATTTATTTTCAAAAATAAATTAAAACACATAGCAATTACAAATTTTTGAAATGTTTTTAAAGTAAACTATATATTCAACTCTAGCTCAATTTATATTCAAAGATAAATATCATAAATTATTATGAAGCTTTCAACATTTTTTTGATTCCATATATTTATTTTTTTTTAGAATTTTTCAATTACAATCAATAATATAAATAAATAACTGACATTACCTTTTTTTAAAAGAAAGAGCACATAAATTTCTTAGAACAATAATACTTTTTATATAGATGGATTAATCTATATATATTGTATTTTAGTATATATTTAATGATACTCTTCCTCTACATTTTGTTTCATGTATAATATAATAGTTAATATATATTGATTAAAAAAATGCTTTATTCACATTGTAATATTGAAAACAATATTTATAAAACCGTTATTAATATATACCTTTAATTTTCAATGTATATCGATATACAATCATGGGAAAAACTCAAAGAAGTGGAAAGACACTCCTGTTATCTTCAATAAAGATCATTGTGTATCAAATAGCTTTCAGAGATATTGTCTGAATCCCGATATACATGCTGAAAGGTACAACTTCTTTAAGTTTTGTCTCTCCATGATGTATATAATTTAAACCATTAAAGAAAAGAGAGTACAATTAGTTTCCTACAATAGGCATCTTTATTTAAAATAGCTGCAGCATGCTTTCGATTTTTACAAATCTTTTCGAAGTAAAAACAATTTAGAATAAAAGAGACTCTAGTTCTAAACCGAAGTTTATTTTACTTTGGTTTTAGTTCAAAGACAAGTTGGAACACTTGAGTGCCCACTTACTGTTGCTAATTCAAATAAAGAATCATATATATATATATATAGATGGAAAATTTGCCGGGAAGAAATTAATCCATAGAAGCAAAGGGCGCCTCTCCCGTCAAAATGAACGTCAAAAACTGACGCCATCTATTATATATATATATATATATATCACAGAAATTTATTGGAACTATCTCTTTCTCATAGATAAATTCAAATTTTCATAATTTTCGATAAACCATTTTAATTAAAATTATACAACATCTTTCTCTGGAGATGGGTTTACATTATTAAAAAGAAGCTTATCTCCTGTTGTATTATTTTAATCTATATTTAGGATATTTAAAAATCAAGTAAATATACCATTTTACTTTCATAGGACATTTATATCGGAATAACGATAAATATAAACAACCAAAAGGATAAAATGTAATATTTTACACTCATTGACCAAGCTTGAGGTAGTGGAAAGTCTTTAATGCTGCCAGTTGTATTTGTTTTTAATGAGGCAGAGGTAATTTGGTTCACATTTGGTTAACTCGTGTGTCTTCAGTAAAAGTCATTGTGTGTATCAAATATCTCTCAGAGTTATTATCTAAATCTCGATATATTCTAAAAGGTACAACTTCCTTAAGTTTTTTCCATGAGTGTAAATGAATATTCAAATTTAAAAACAAATATTTGGGTTTTAAAAATAAATATTGAATATCTATAATATATCACACATATATGTTATATTGAAATAATATTTTATTTAAAATTATATTTCATAGATTCAAATACTCTGCTAAATCGACCGCCAGAGGTCACGCTTCCCCTATAAAAACTCATTGTTGTTGTTTCCCGATGGCCGGCTCAAACCTTTTGTACATTATGTAAATAAGTTTTCCATTTTTTAATTATTACGCCTTAAGCCAGGCAGTACTTTTATCAAATAATGTTTTTTATATATTTATTTAGCTCAATTAAAGCAATTACTGATAAAAACCATTTTTATTATTATACTTTAAAGATTTTAACCACGACTGCATTACCATAGCATAATCCTTAAAGTAATCAAAAAACAACAGAATTATTTTTCTATTTATAATATATATAATGTATATAATATTCAATATATGCCTTCTTATTATATAAATATATAAGGCATATATATGTATTACATATTTACTTATTAAATAGGATTATGTAGGAACCTTTGGTAAGAAGGAGAGTAGTTCAACACACACACAAAGTTAGATGAATATCCTTGACAAGCAGAATGAAATCCTTGCTAGAATGAGAGTCACTTATTTCCAAATATATATTTTTTATAGAGAGGAATTTTGCCATATCACAGGCATTCAATGAATAATTTATATTCAACTTCGTATTTTGAGATCTGGCAATTTCCATTCAAATCTGTTTGGTGAATTTTATTGTCCAGTATTGCCCGAAGAATACGTCAAATATCTATTACGTATATTAGATATACAGATAATATATATATCAGAAGCAAAGAAATGGTCTAATACCAATATTTCTTGGATATAGAACAATATTTAAATAAAAAGGCATATATTGGATCAAAATATCATTTATTTTACCAATATATAATACCTTGATAAAGGTTAGCGTTCAGCCAACTGAAATATTGATAAAATAAATGATATTTTGATCCAATATATATGCCTTTTTATGTAAATATTCATTTATGGATTTCTCTATTTTCAAAACATAAGAACCATATGTTAATCATGAATATAATACACTTTAGAATAATTGCGATATAAAATTATAAGGAAAATACAGTTAAAACATGTTAGATATAAGAGAGAGAAAATTCGTAATAAAGTCTTTATTTACTGTACGATTAATTTTTGTTGCTGAATTCAAAGTTGTATATTTCAGGTATACATTCATGGATAAACTTAAGGAAGTGGAAAGTCTTCTGTCGCCAGTCGTTGCTTTTTTTATGTTAAGGAAACACAGACAATTTTGTTCCCACTTGGTTATTTCGTGTGTCTTCAATAAAGGTCACTGTGTATCAAATATCTTTCAAAGTTATTATCTGAATCTCGATATACACGTTAAAAGCTACAACTTCCTTAGGTAGTCCACTTTTCGTAATCTTTTAATCAAGTCACTGAAATACCGTTATACTGAAGCTCCAATGTAATTGCAAAGTGTGTTTAATTAGAATAAAAAATATTTTTTTTACAGGTTTTTAAAATATTTACTTTATTTAATCCTGTTATTTATGTTAATTTAATCTTATAGCCTGCAATTTTCACGTGTAAATATCAAATGTTTACTAATTTAATAATGTTTAGACGAAATCTATTTTTATATATATCTATTAAATTTCAAATGTTAAAGTATCTTGATGTTATAATTTTGCCTCATGTTTAATGCGTCCCTCTATTTATTCAAAATAATCTCTGACATTTTAAATTTATTTAAAATTAATATTAACAGATTATGCGCACTATAGTATCATTCCCCTTTTATAGTGCCATTACTTTTGTAACATTGTTTTTGTTTACATCTTGATTGTTTATTTTGGAGGATGAAAAATAAACATTAAATATATTTGGAGGAGCTTGCTTTGTCATTCCCTAACTATAATTCGTTATTATGGGGTTTAAACACGCTCTGGAAAGATGCAGGACATGCGTGAGGAGAAATTTAAGGTCGACGAACTTGCTACCAAACCGTAACCTGATGTATAACAATAAAAACACATTAAAAAAATAGTAATTTATTTAGACATACTTTTCTCTGAGAGCTTAAAATGCACTACCGTCGTACTTTCTATCCTTTTGTGCGTCTCAAATTAATTTCCCCCGCAAACGCAAAGTCCGATTATTTCTAATTATGGTAACCTATAGTAACGAACTTTTTTACTCTAAACATAGAGATGATACTGGGGGAAAATGGCGGTGTTGGACCATGGAAGATATGAGTACAGAGAAGGAATCACAACGGGTCTTGTGAGGAAACAACGGATCTCCAAGAAAGCAGGCGGACGTGTCGCAAGTTGATTATCAGATTAGAACTGCTAATTTGATTATGATTATCTAATTTGAACACCTGAATTAATTCATTAATCCAATAGACAACACTAATTTACTTTTGCTAAGGGTTTCCCATTTTATATAGCCTGGCAATGAATTCGGACAAAGTAGGACAAGTATTCTTGTGCGCCCAACAACAAAATGTAATATAGTCAATTGATTACACTACTCTAGCGTGTGGACCCACGTGACTGAAATCTGGTGACGATAGGAGTAAGCAAATTAGGTCGACATGTCATCTTTGTACCTCATAGTACGCTGACAATTTATGGTTGCCACGTAGGTACAAATATATTGAAATGAAGACATGCAAACATGTTATATACATTGGCGAACATATTTTATACACAGTGTGAGATGAGGAATATAGAAAAGAGCTTATATGGGTTGGTAGAAGATATAGAATTATGATATGGGCATAAAAATAAATTTTTAATGCCTTCAATGTGAAGTATAAAATATTCTAGTATCCTCTTATATTGATTATGTTATTTCTCTTGATTTTTTCAATATATTATTTATTAGAGAAGCGCCATTACCTAATCAATGTATTAAAATTTTAACTAACGGTATATATAATCAGTACACAAAATATATTTCTCTATGTTAGGATCAGACATCATATCGCCACGCTGTAAGATTCAAAGGAAAAACAGGGTAACGTGGTAAGATTCTTTAATAGAACACGACGAGCTTTCAGGCAGCAACCGCCCTTCTTCAGGTCTTATACCAGAAGAAGGGCGGTTGCTGCCTGAAAGCTCGTCGTGTTCTATTAAAGAATCTTACCACGTTACCCTGTTTTTCCTTTGAATATTTCTCTATGACACGATCTGGCCATCCTGGCGTCTGCCAAGAGTTGCCTATATAAGTTCCATCTCAACATTGAACTGAGAGCCTAATGGATAAGGCGTCCGACTTCGGTTCAGAAAATTGCAGGTTCGAGTCTTGTCGCGAGTCATACGATTTTACGTACGACGTACGAAGTGTACGACTCGTACCCTTTGGTTATTAGAGCTCGTAGAAACCATTAATTCTCTCTTGAACTGAGAACGGTTGATCTTGTCCTTGTCTGGAGGAGGACTCTCTCAAGGTGGATGAGCCTCCCTTCCTGAGAACAGCTTTTTTTAATGTATATGTTTTTATAATATTTTGATAAAGGTTGGCGTTCAGCTAACTGAAATATTAAATATACTTCGACCAGTAAATAAGATTTACTGACCGAAGTATCTTTAATTTAAAGAACTATGAATGCCGGAGGCAGCCTCTATCTTTACGATAACTGAAATATTGGTAGAATAAATGATATTTTGATCCAATATATGCCTTTTTATTTAAATATATTTATATGTTATCACCATATTGTAAATAATAAATTTTATATGACACATTGGCGTGACATCTTTTATGAAAATTCGAAACTATTATAGACGCGTATGATTCTTTTAAAAATTAAACAATGTTCTACTGTCCTTACTGCAATTAAATATTAATGGGAAGGCCTGGCTCATCAGTGGTTAACCCTCCTATCAATTTTCCCTTGCAGTAAAGGCAGTAATTTTTAAAATAATCATACGCGTCTATAATAGTTTCGAATTCTCAATATCATTTATGATTATTTATTTTTCTAATTTATTTGTGTAACAATTAACTAAGTGAAAAAATAGTACAAATGTGATATTGTACTGGGATAAGGTACATAAATTATGAAGAAGGCATCTCCTTATCGTGCAACTTTCAGTTGCTGATGGCTTGCGCCATCTATCGGAATAAATATCAACTATTCTAGTTGATTTCTAATTATTGGCCAATTCTGGAATAATTAGAAATTAACGAGAATAGTTGATATTCATTCCGATAGATGATTCAAACCATCAGTAACTTTCAGTTGCACGATAAGGAGATGCCTTCTTCATAAATTAACTAGGGGGGTCGGTGGAAGGCTGGTTAAACCGTTTGGTTTTCGACCACTACGACCCGGGTTCGATTCCCGCATTGGACACTTTTTTCTGTTAACGAACTTTATTACTTTATTCTCCAATGGCCCCCGATTCTTGCAAAAGTCCAACCCCACCAGCGAGTGCAAGTAACCAAACGGGGCTCTGGCACATTTGTAAGTGCAAAGTCTAACTGCTTTTCACATGTTTAGACATGTGGTACGCTTACAGTAAAAGCAGTCGCTAACTACCCACCTTGATTATCATGGCCTGTACCACGTGTACTAGGGATAAGCAAAATAATAATAATAATAATAAATTAATTAACTAAGTGTCACTAAACAAGTGTTCTAATTGTTAAAATTGTCTATGATAAAAGTAAGAGCCATATCAATTCTCTGAGAGGTGTGTGTTAAGAGTCGGATTGAAAAAACCTTAGAGATAGATACGGAATGGAAATACCAGGAATGATGAAATGCCGGACTATCATTAGCAGAATTAGATTTTAATTGCAACCTCTCATCGATTCCTTTCCTAATGGGTTCCATCATTCCTTCGTGAAATTGAATTTCTTATATATATATATATTTCTGCCATTTTGACTTTTCTATTGTGGCCTACCATGACGAGTGTTATCAGGGGTTCAGTGATCCAGAATTCTTTCATTACCATTGGTTAGAAGAAACGTGTTATATTTTATAACACATGTAAATTTAAAAATGAAAGGATTTAAGCACGAATGTTTCTTTTATACATAATAAAAACTTCTACTGTCCTTACT
This sequence comes from Cordylochernes scorpioides, assembly GCA_030710605.1. Taxonomy (NCBI): domain Eukaryota; kingdom Metazoa; phylum Arthropoda; class Arachnida; order Pseudoscorpiones; family Chernetidae; genus Cordylochernes; species Cordylochernes scorpioides. The sequence goes on from CP092864.1 coordinate 30,906,630, forward strand.
GCGATGAAAAAATATATTAGGAGGGCTTAGCTCATCAGTGGTGAACCCTCCCAGCGGTTTCGCCAATTTAATCCACCAGATCGCTTCTCAGAGCTCTAATACTGTATTGGACGATTCTGCTTATATACGGTGAGAAGCGGTCTGGTGGATTAAATTGGCGAAACCGCTAGGAGGGTTCACCACTGATGAGCCAAGCCCTCCCAATATATTTTTTTCATCGCAGTAAGGACAGTATAAGTTTGTATTATGTATAAAAGAAACATTCGTGCTTTTAATTCCTTTCATTTTATATGTATAGATGGCGCGATATTGCTTTGTGTTAATTTATAAATTATTTTGTTCTTTTCTGCCATGCAAAACTATAGCAAGCTAGAACATATTAAGTATTATTCCTATTCAAAACATTTTTACTCTGTTATTTTTTTTTTACATTTCATAAAGTAATTTAGTTTTTTTATTTAATTAAAGTGAAAATTAATATACACACCATAATTAGATTATAATAATAAAAAAATTCAACTGTTATACGAGGAATCACGTCATATCATCGGCCCTCGTGGCCGCCGTTTTGGTTCCTCCCTGTCTCCGCGGCTTCATGCAGGACGCCGAGCTTTTCCTCAGTTAATCCTTAACTTTCCCCTGGTCCTGGTGCCACGTGAGACGTACTAGGAGAGCGTCTATTGATCCCAAACTTTGTCCTTACTGTCCCGTGCGGACTTCCCACTCTGCACGCCTTGCCACTCAACCCCGACTGCTTCCAACTAATTTCTTGTCTTACCCGGGTTTACGACATATATATATACTTCATGTATATATATTATATGCATGTTATAAGAAATTGTAACCATTTCTGTGCGGTATATATTACAGCAGTATGGTAGATTAAACTGACGTAACTTTTCAGAGTGTTCACCACTGATGAGCCAGGCCCTCCATTGTCATTGCAGTAAGGGTGAATTATTTTTATAATTGTTTTATTTTAATTTTATATTTTCTATAATAAGCTCTGTGATGTCAACCGCCAGATGGCTCGGTATTAAACTATAGAAATTTATTGTTGTTGTTTTTCTTTGGCCGGCACAAATCTTTTTGTAAATATGTGAATACCTAATTAATGTTTTTTTTTTTATTTTTTCTTCACGCCTTAAGTCAGGTATTTCTTCCTCTAATTATTAGTCCAATTTAACCAAATAGTGATCTAAATTTTATTTTATTTATTTATTTTTTTTAAAAAAGGTTCGCGTCTGCACAAAATTGGCAAAATACTATAGTATTCAAATTCACAGCAAATAATTTATATTTAAAAATTAAATAACACATATATATATATTCCAAGGTCTTAAATTAATTTTTATAAATCCCTTCCATTCCAAAATATACTTTTCTATATACTTTTCTTTATATAATGGTCTCTTTCATTTTACAAGTAGTATATTCCTATTTTATTAATAAATATTATTTAAAAATAGCAAAACACACAACCATAATATATTTGAAATTTACAAAACTTCATAAAAATAATCTAATATTTTTAATAATTGACATTTTTCAATGAAGACGTCTTAATTAATGATTAGGATAGAGCCTTTTAAACTTTCTATTTTTATATTAATTTCATGTTTTCTGAAAATGTTCAAATATTTTTTGTCTTCAAATATATATAAATTACAGAGTTCTTATTTTCATATAAAATTATTTTATAAACGTCACACAAAGATAATAATTTTTTTTTATATATCCTAAATAAAAATCATAAAAATATATAAATATATATATTTTCATTCGTTACAATTAAAACCTCTAAAAAATGAACCTATATCAAAATGTATCATCAACTTTTCATTATGTTATAAACGTCATACAAATATAATAAACATGTATTTATATATATCATACTTTAGCCACGTTTTAAAAGTTAAAAGAAAAAACGAAAATATAACGTGGTGAGTTTCTTTTTATTGAAAATACAAGCTTTCAAGCAAAACGCTTTTCTTCAGGTAATCCAAGAAAATGTACGGAGAGGTATATACACCCAAATTGTAAGATTTGAATATTGAAGCGGAATTGCCACGAACAAGCACGTATCAACACACCTAGAGAGCGAGCGAGAAATCCAGTTTAAAATAAGTTTAAAATAAATAAAATATATACATAAATCGGGAAAACACTTGAGGTTAAAATTCCTTATGCGGGATCCATGCTATTACAAAAAGCTATGTACTGTGGGGGTAGTTCTATTTTCCTATTGAGGCTCGGAATTTTATTGGAAACCAAAGCCTCCAGGACCAGTCGTTGATATTTTCCGCGTATGTTACTGTAAATACATTGGGTGTCTGTGAAATCAAATGAATGTATTTATATGAAAAAATAGTACAAATGTGATATTGTACTGGGATAAGGTGCATAAATTAAGAAAAATGCATCTCCTTATCGTTCAACTGAAAGTTGCTGATGGCTTGTCTTTATATATCCTAAAAAAATCAATATATAAAAGTATTTTTTCATTCGATACAATAAAAACCTCTAAAAATGAACCTATATCAAAATTTATCATCAACTTTACTGCTTCAAAATTATTAGACTACACAATATATTTCTCTTTTTCAAAAATATGTTTCACATTTGAAGCTTAAAAGAGATAAAGTACTTTGAAATGATACAACAGGTTTCTGAAGTTGAGTTTCTTTTCATTTTTATTAATGTAATCTCAAGCTTTCAGGCATCTCTGCCCTTTTACAGGAGTACATAAACAAATAATAATATAACAAATATTTTAATTTATATCCAAAAAATTTATAGCAATTAAAATTTGATATGAAGTTCAACTAGATAAAATACTTATAATTCTATTTAAAGTATTTTTATTTACTCTTTGTGTGTGTCTGACAAATTCAATAAGAGATCTAGGGCTAGGTTTCATTTCAAACATTTTTGTTTTTAATTGTGAAAAAAAATCTAGCTCTATATTTCTTATTGATTTAATCAAAGTGTAAAATCAGGAAAGAATCTTTATTATTTTTATATTTAGGATTTCCTATCTTTTATATAAATATATTTTTATATATCGTTTGCTTTTTCTTTTTGTTAGAAGTAGAAGGACTTTATTTGATTGGTTTAGGTTTCCGCCTGTCAAGAAAGGGCGCCCAACGTGGGGCCTGCCAGATGGCAAGTTCTCACCTGATTCTACCAAGCCCTAAATAATTCAATTTCAGGCTGAATGCTTCCTATAAAATGGAATTTCGAGGTTGGAAGAACATCTTATCTTCTATTGATTGCTCTGAGGCTTCTCCATTCAGAATTTAAATCGTATTTCTTGCGACTAAAATGTTTAAATGGACTTCGGAATTTTTTTTTTTTTTATATACAACTCTAAGGTCTACTTCTTCTTTTTGGTAAAATGACTTTTTATGAAAGTTAATTTTCTCTCCTCTTTTTGATATAATAGCATATATTACACACGCAATATAATGTAGTCTTTTCTACTAGAAGAGAAATAGCCTCCAAATCTTTATATATACAGTTAAACCTGCCTATAGCGCCCCCTCTAAATAGCGCCTCCCTCTCTATAGCGCCCGATTTTAAATACGTAGTACGATGCGATTTACATTAAAAGTGACCTGTCTATAGCACCCACTCTCTATAGCACCCTATTTTGGTGAGTCCCAAAAGGGGGCGCTATAGACAGGTTTAACTTTTTTTTTTTAACATGTTTAAAACTTTAATATTTTACTCTTATTTAAAGTGAAATACAAACAGTTTTTTCTCAATACATTAGAGCTACTGAAAAATAAAAGAGTTTGCAAATTTTGTTTTCAGATTCTCAAATAAGATAGGAAATTAATATGATTGTACCATGTGATAATAAATTACATGGAAATAATTACTAAATAAAACCTTTTTTTTAATTTACGAAATATTTTACAAGATTTCTTAACTCTCTTCTAATGCCATTGATAATATATATTAATGAATATGCGCTGATTTATATTTATATAGCCTGTTGACGAGGGCCAACAGCCAGGAACGCGATCGTGATTGGCTTTTCTTGATTTTAAATTAAATTATTTAGCCAAATATCAGGGAACAGGCTAAATAAACGTTTAGTTGATTCCTGTTCCACTAGATGGCGCTCTGCCATCTAAAAAGCTCACGTGAGCGTGGTCAGGATATGTCTTTTTTGGTTTTAATACCAACACCTGTGAATTATTAAATTATATATATTTAATTATTATATTTTCATATATATTATAAATAGAAAAAATGAGATTTCTGTTGGTTTTTGATTATCTTGAGGATTATGCTATGGTAATGTGGTCGTGGTAATAATCTTGAAAGTATAATAAAATAGTAATGATCAAAAATAATCGAAGGAATATATAAAAACATAATTGGGTAGAATTAATGCCTGGCTTAAGGCGAGTAGAACAAGGAAAACAAAAGATTATTTACATAATGTACAAAAGGTTTGAGCCGGCCATCGGGAAACAACAACAATGAGTTTTTTAGGGGAAGTGTGACCTCTGGCGGTCGATTTAACAGAGTATTTGAATCTATGAAATATAATTTTAAATAAAATAATAATTTAATATAACATTTATATAATAATAAACGGTGACATTTACACTTACTTAGATTTTGTCTATGAGTGTAGAAATTATAATATAAATATATTTATAATATTAATAAAATTTAAATATATAAATAATATCATTTAAACATTAACAACAATAACTATTCAATTGTTCATCTTTATGCTCTTTTATGATACGGAAAATTTTATTAAAATTGCATAATCATTTATGGAGTATGAAAATATTTTGATTGTCAATGTATTACACACACACACACACACACACACACACACAAAGCCTTTATTAAGACATTAGTCTTATACAGATTCTCCGTACAAGGTGCAATATCAGGAAAAGAGTAGCACAGGAAACCAGTAGTTCCGCAACTATATACAATTATTATATAAAATAAAAGGATTTAAAAGCGCGAATGTTTCTTTTAAAATAATGATACAAACTTCTACTGTCCTTACTGCGATGAAAAAATATATTGGGAGGGCTTGGCTCATCAGTGGTGAACCCTGCCAGCGGTTTCGCCAAGCCCTCCCAATATATTTTTTCATCGCAGTAAGGACAGTAGAGTTTGTATCATTATTTTAAAAGAAACATTCGCGCTTTTAAATCCTTTTATTTTATATGTATAGATGGCGCTTTATTGCTTTGTATTAATACAATTATTAGTAATAAGGAAAAGTAAGATTTAATATGAAAGGTCGACGCCATCGCCCCAAGTCTTCAATTCCATAAGCGCGGAGCAGAAGACTAAGTTATTTGATTGTCAATGTATTAAAAAACAAAAAATGAATCAAATAAACAAAATAAGAGAGAGATAGAGGGTAAATTCTTCATATAAAATTCCAGTAGAACATCTCTGAAAAGAGGACTTAATTGAATTCATTAAAATAAACAATTAACGTTATTTAGTTAGAATACTTCCCCTGTGAGTAATTTCAGTAATGGTCACAGATGGTGGTAATACAGTTCATTACAACAATGGAGAAATTATGAACAAATTTTGTTTTGGTACCAAACTCCAAACCACCACTCTATTGGACTTACGCCACCATCATGAATATTCAATATCTCATTCCCCCCAGTGTGTGTGTGTGTTTCCATATTAAAATTTAAAATTAACTTTATCTCGGATTAAATAGCATCTTTCCATTGGGAAACATTCAAATTGAGTTTGACTTCTTTTTGAATATATCTAAATTTTTATTAAATTCTGGTTTAAAAATTCCAATTGCATTTTTTCCTTTTTTTTTTTAGTATTTTGAAAAAATATAAATATTTCTATCTCTATATTTTTATTAGAAATTAATATTTTTATTGAATATATTACGTTTTATATGTATATTGATACCTGATTAGGTTTTTAAATCATGTTTTTTTATTTGATAGAGGCATTTTTGGAATATTTTTGCTTTATTTTTTCAAAGGAATGGTCGTTTATAATTATAGAGCGACATTCAAACATGTTTAGGAATAAATATTAGAAATATAAAACGACCATGATTGCATATTAATGGTCAGAACTTAAGGAAGTTGTACCTTTTAGCATGCATATCGGGATTCAGACAATAACTCTGAAAGATATTTGATACACAGTAACCTTAATTGAAGACACACGAGATAACCATGTGTGAACAATATTACCTCTATCTTCTTAAAAAAAAAAAAACAGTCGACAGAGTACATCAAAGATTTTACATTTCCTAAAGTTTTGTCCATGAGTTTATATTTATAATTTTAAAATAAATCATTAATGAATCGTAATCATATAGGAAACGGAACCATTTTGCGCTATTTCCTACTGGTCCTTACTGCGGTGGAAAATATTGAGAGGGCATGGATCAGGAATAGTGAACCATCACCATGGTTTCTCCAGTTTAAACCACCAGTCATCATGGAACAGAACCATAATCGTGACTATTCTAATGTTTATCTGATGCTGTCTAAAATATAAATATTTGATATTCACAATGGGCTTTGATTTTCTAAAAAAAAATGCAGCTTGATATTTCTTAAAATGAACTCTCAATTTATCCTAAATTGGGTTATTTTTCCCAATTTTCCAATTTAAAGTTTATTATTTTCTTTATTGAAGCAAATATCTTTAGAATTGTCTCGTATACACAATAAAGATGCACACACCGGTAGAGATCATTAAGAGAAGTAAAGCAGGAGAGAGGTAGTAAAGTAAATGGTTTAAAGTGCAACAATTCGTCTGGGGCCAGAATTATTCCAGTTAAGGAAGGAGTAATCCAAACTTTAATGGGCGGGAGGTCGGAGAATGGCTTGGGTCACGCACAAACCATCTAATTGTTTTATTGGGGAGTTCCATCGGCAGCCTCTATCTGCCTTGAACTCCTGGATATATACTGGACACGTTATTGTACGAATATATGTTGTCTTGTCCTGGTATTGATCCTGTAAATCCATAACACGAATCTATGCTGAACACATTGTTGGATGAATACATGTTGTAGAAGCAGGTTCCCTTGTCCTGGTATTGATCTTGGGAATCTGAAGCTTGGATCTTTACTGAACCTTTGTTGGATGAATACATGTTGTAGGAACATGTTGTCTTGTCTTTCTATTGATCCTGGGAATCTACAGCTTGGATCTCTACGGAACCGTTTTTGTATAAATACATGTTGTAGGAACATCCTGCCTTGTTCTGATATTGATCCTGGGAATCTACAGCCTGGTTATATATTGGACCGTTGTTGGATAAATACATGTTGTCTTGTCTTTCTATTGATCCTGGGAATCTACAGCATGGCTTTCTACACGACCGTTGTTGTATGAATACATGTTGTAGGAACATCCTGCCTTGTCCTGGTATTGATCATGAGAATTCATAGCATGTATCTCTGATGGACTGTTGTTGGATAAATTCATGGTGTAGGAACATGAACATGCTGTCTTGTTCTGATATTGATCTTAGGAATCTACAGCTTGGATCTATACTTAACCGTTGTTGTATGAATACATGTTGTAGGAACATTCTGCCTTGTACTGGTATTAATCTTGGGAATCTACAGCTTGGATCTCTGATGGAACGTTGTTGTATGAATGCATTTTGTAGGAATATGCTGTCTTGTCTTTATATTGATCCTAATAATTTACAGTTTGGGTCTCTACTGGACCATTGTTGGATAAATAAATGTTTTAGAAGCAGGTTGCCATGTCTTTATGTTGATCCAGGGAATCTACAGCCTGAATATATATTGGACCGTTGTTGGATGAATAAATATTGTAGGAAAATGCTGCCTTGTCCTGGTATTGATCCTGGGAATTCTGACTCTGATATACAAATATTCTTGAAGTGATATTTTCCTCTGTTCCACTTGATTGAGGCTTGAAACGGAGATGTTGAAATTTCACAGCAAGTAGTCACACATTCTGCTGAATAATCACACAACCATAAAACCACACCGTTTTTTTTATGTGAAGCTTGTACACATAAAACCTTCGTGCCATTTCCTATTTTGTATTCTGATCTAATAGCTAATAATAAGCTTATGTAAAGCAAATTTCTATGCCCTGCAGGGTCTAAGTACGGGACAACGCCAAATCTCTTACTTCAAAGAGATATTAAATAATCATTTTTGAATATATAAATTTCTCATAACGAAGATATAGCCTTTAATTTATATCCTTTAACTACAATTAATTAGATCAGCCAAATTTAGTTGAATATCTCTGGTATAATTTGTGGACGCAATTATCTATATTCACTTGAAAATATTTTTATTTATTCAAGTCTACTTTGGAATATTCCTGATATATCACGGAGTATACAATCAATGAGATTAAAACAATGCATTTTCAAATACATTTTTTCAAGAGATGACCTTTTCTCGTATATAATTCTGTGTTCATAAGTCAAGCAGTTCAATACAATAATAGAGAAATGGTTTGGTGGCCAAAATGTCGAAATCTCTAATGAACCAGGTTTCCAATATAATTTTCTTACATCACTTTTATGCATATAAAATTTTAAAATCGAAAAATATCAACTTTAAAACTTTTAAATTGTATTCATATATATGTATTCATATTATTTTTATATCTTCATTATATTCATTTATACCCCTATTAATATGTGTAATGGGGTTTTCATTTAAAAATTGCGAAATATATAGAATTAGCCTATATGATAAACTAATCCATCCGATTTTCTATTTAAAACGATTGTTCCGAACTGAAAAAAAAAAAAACGTTTAAGACAAATTCCTTCCGATCTGTGAGTGGTATCGGGTTGAATATCTCAAAGGGTTTACATAGAACTAATATTCTGTAAATATATAGACCAGATTGAAAAGCTTTAAATCAGAGAGGGCACAAAAAGGTGTTGTTTATTTATTTATATTACTAGCCGAGTGACCCGGGCAACGCCCAGGGTTTACCCAAAGGGCCTGCAGAGACTTTAAAAGTATAGATTGACCATGTTTTGATGTCCTGAACTATAGCCTATCATATAACAAACTGTAATTCGACACTATCAATAATTCGACACTTCCGATAATTCGACCGTTTTAAAAATCAAATTTACACAGTCGATTGTTGTTTAAATACAACCTTACCGGTAAAAAGGTATCACAGAGGCGATGACAACCACTGAAAATGTACAAAATTTATGTATAGAGAAATGGGAGAATTTAGTGAATAAAGAAATGTCCAAAATCTAAATAATTGATAATAGTGTATTAACAAACAACTAATACAAAAAAATTCCTTTGAGGTAAGAAACTATAGACATTAGTAAAAAGTTTATGAAAATAAATCAGAAAAAAGAGGTTGTCAACTATATTGCAGAGGAGACTACTTATAAAAGGAATTAATCTAAAGGACTCATTAAAAATTAATTTCTATTTTTATTCATACATGGGTTCAACTTTATATGTATTTTGTCCAAAGTTCAAACACGTGAAAAAGCCGCATAGAGCTGTCCATGCGTATGTAGCAAGAACCCAAATATTATTTATAGTCATAGCAAAAGCCAACTTTAGTGAAAACTGATGCCTCTTAAGAATGAAGGGAAGGCTGATATCTGAAGGAGCAAAATATATTTTTGGCACCAATACAGTGTGTCCAACATTGGTCCCGGTCAGTATTTGTGCTTCAACTTTACTTGTATGCCATCCAAAGTTCACACACGTGAAAAAGCCACATAGAGCTGTCCATGCATAAATGCAGGCTCTTGTAGCAAGAAACTCACTCTAGCAAAGGTTTGGCCTTAAGCCTTATTTATAGTCATAGGAAAAGCCAACCCTATTGGAAACTCTTGCCTCTTCAGAATGAAGGGAATGTTGATATCTGAAGGAGCCAAAGATGTTTTGACACCAATACAGTGTGTCCAACATTGGCCCCTGTCAGTATTTGTACCTCAAGGACATGAGAGCACATGCACTGTATCACCATACATGTACCATTGTAAAGACCCTGCTTAAGATTAAAATTTCTCAGAAGCATAATAATAGCACCAACCTAGAGTATAACTGGTGTGGAGGCATTCTTCTGGGAGTAAGGCTATTGAAAAATTCAATAGGAAGTTATTTTGCTCCTCCACAATCTTACACTCCACACTGTTAACACTGAGGAAACACTGACTCGTGTTTGGTAAGCAATTTCAAGAAAGAAACTATAGGTATTGGTTGAAGAGTTTAAAAATATATATTTTCAGTGAAAAAAAAAGACACAAATCAGCAAATAAAATTGCAAACAATACTACTATATCACAGATAAGACAACATATAAAAGGAAAGAATTAATTTAAATGACCTCATTAAAACTACATTTATAGTTTTATATATAAAATATAACCTCGATAATTCGACCATGTTTTGTTGTCCTTACCTACAGCCTATTATATAACAAATTTAATTTGACACTATTGATAATTCGACCATGTTTTGTTGTCCTGACCTACAGCCTATCATATAAAAAACTGTAATTAGACACTCTCGATAATTCGACCATGTTTTGTTGTCCTGACCTACAGCCTATCATATAAAAAAACTGTAATTCGACACTCTCGATAATTCGACCATGTTTTGTTGTCCTGACCTACAGCCTATCATATAAAAAACTGTAATTCAAGAGTTTAAAAATATATATTTTGAGTGAAAAAAAAAAGACACAAATCAGCAAATAAAATTGCAAACAATACTACTATATCACAGATAAGACTACATATAAAAGGAATGAATTCATTTAAATGACCTCATTAAAACTACATTTATAGTTTTATATATACAATATAACCTCGATAATTCGACCATGTTTTGTTGTCCTTACCTACAAACTGTAATTCAAGAGTTTAAAAATATATATTTTGAGTGGAAAAAAAAAGACACAAATCAGCAAATAAAATTGCAAACAATACTACTATATCACAGATAAGACAACATATAAAAGGAATGAATTCATTTAAATGACCTCATTAAAATTACATTTATAGTTTTATATATACAATATAACCTCGATAATTCGACCATGTTTTGTTGTCCTGACCTACAGCCTATCATATAACAAACTGTAATTCAACACTATCGATAATTCGACCGTTTTAAATTTCAACAATTGTTTGTTGCTCAAATATAACTTCACTGCTAAAAAGGTATTACAGAGAAAACTTCTGACATTGTAAATGTACAAAATGTATGTATAGAGCAGGAGAATAATAAATAAAGACCAAAATCAAATTAATTGATAATAAATAGATTATTGCCAAAAAAAATACAAAAAATATTTTTTTCTCCTTTCTTATCTTCACTCAATCATATTAGAGTGTCAAGCTTGTAAAGCTTGAAATTAACAACCATCATGATTGGGTGAAGTAGAATGCGTCTGCCTTTGTCATCAAGACTGGGAGCACTACTCAGTGGCAGGCCACTGACTTAGCTCCAAAAGAATGTATCCCTGGATTAGGAGCCCTTACAAGGTACTATCAGCCTGGCCAGCTGAGCCCAGGTTTTTTTAGTGAGCTTGTTACTGCTCCCCCTCCTCCTTTTTCATCCTGGCTTGGGACCGGCAAAGGCGGAGTTTTTTTTTCTTCCAGGTGAGAAACTTTAGGCATTGGTGAAAAGTGTAAATATATATTTTGGAAATGAAAAAAAAAAAGGATAAAATAAATCAGAATATAAATTTACAAACTATATTTCAGAGGAGACGATTTATAATAGGAATTCATTTAAATGACCTCATTAAAAACTACATTTTATATATACTTGGGTTCAACTTTACATGTATGCTATCCAAAGTTCGCACACTTGAAAAAGTCACATAAAGTCGTCTGTGCGTAAACTCAGGCTCTTGTAGCAAAGGTTGGCCTTGAGCCCTCTTTATAGTCATAGCAAAAGCCAACCTTAGTGAAACATAAAGCCTCTCTAGAATGAAGCGAAAGTTGGTATCCGAAGGGGACAAAGATATTTCAGACATTATACAGTGTGTTCAACTTTGGGTACTGTCAGTATTTGTGCTTCAAGGACATGAGAGCACATGCGCTAGAACACCATACCTGTTCCATCGCAAAGATCCTATAGGCATTGGTGAAAGTGTAAATAAATTTTTTGGAAATGAAAAAAATTGCAGATATGACAACATATTAAAGGAATAAATTCATTTAAAAGACCTCATTAAAAACAACAATTCTATTTTTTTATATATACAATATAATCTAATTAATTCAACACACGATAATTCGACCATTTTTGATGTCTCGACCTACGGCCTATCATATGACAAACTAATTCGACACTTTCGATAATTCAACTATTTTGGAAATTCAAATTTCAACAGTTGATATTTGTCTAAAACCCCTATTATTAACAACATATTAGACTGCAGAGCGCAAAAATGTAGAAAACTGTATGTATATAATTGTATGCAAATAATTGTATGTATAGATCAATGAGTAAAATATTTTTTTTTTTTGCTTATCCCTAGTACACGTGGTACAGGCCTTGATAATCATGGTGGGTAGAGTAGGCGACTGTTTTTACTGTAAGTACACCACATGTCTAAACATGTGAAAAGCAGTTCGACTTTGCATGTACAAATGTGCCAGAGCCCCGTTTGATTACTTGCGCTTGCTGGTGGGGTTGGACTTTTGCAAGAATCAGAAGCCATTGGAGCATTTTTAAAATTTTTTTTTCAGAAAAAAGTGCCCAATGCGGGAATCGAACCCGGGTCGTAGCGGTCGAAAACCAACGGCTTAGACCATCCTTCCACCAACCCCCAGTAAAATAAGTAAATAAAAAGAAGACCAAAAATAAGTGATAAAAGTTTATTGAATAACAAATTTAAAAAAAATCTTTCAGGTGAAAAATTATAGGCATTGGTAAAAAAGTAAACAAGAGAAATAGCAATTGGGGTTTTGTGTCTGCGGCGAGTCATATTAGCACGCCTAGCGGTTAGGGGAGTGAGTCTTCCACGGCCTTTTCGAGGAATGACAGAAGACGCTGAAAAAAAAAGGTAAAATAAGAACCAAGCAGAGGAAAACTATGAAACTGAAAGCCAGGAAAGGCATAAAAAGAAAATTCCAAGCATGTGAGGAAACAATTGATGAAAAAAAAAGGATTCCAAAAAAATACTGCAAAAAAGAAACCAGACACAAAAAGCAACAATTGAGTACACAAATACAGCATCAGCCTATTTATGAGAAGAAAAAAAAAAGACAGACACAAAAATGGAGCTAAATTCAAATGAAAAACTATAACAGATCAAGTAATCAAATCAGGCATTATGAAAGAAACTGCAAAAAAGAAAATCAGACACAAAAATGGAGCTAAATTCAAATGAAAACTATAACAGATCAAGTAATCAAATCAGGCATTATGAAAGATACTGCAAAAAAGAAAATCAGACACAAAAATGGAGCTAAATTCAAATGAAAACTATAACAGATCAAGTAATCAAATCAGGCATTATGAAAGATACTGCAAAAAAGAAAATCAGACACAAAATGGAGCTAAATTCAAATGAAAACTATAACAGATCAAGTAATCAAATCAGGCATTATGAAAGGCACTGCAAAAAAGTAAATAAGACACAAAAATGGAGCTAAATTCAAATGAAAAACTATAACAAATTAATAAAAGAAAATAAGACCTAATCCAAATAATTTAATAAAAAAAAAAACGTCACACACTATTAAATTATTTGGATTAGGTCTTATTAATGAGAAAAAAAAAAGATGCCAAAGAGAGATGAAAAGATGCCAAAAAAGATAACCAGATACAAAAATTGTGCTAAATTCGAATGTAAAACTATAACAAACACTTATAAAAGATAATTATTATAGAATAAAAGTAATAATTCAATCTACAATTCGAAAAATAATATAACCTCAGCCTATTTATGAGAAAAAAAAACGTTGCCAAAGACATTAGGAAAGATACTGCAAATAGAAAACATACACAAAAATTGAGCTCTATTTAAATGAAAAACTATAACAAAGTACTTACAAATTATAATCATAATCAAATATATATTATAAATTAGTAAAAGGTAATAAGAGAGAGAGACAAAAGAACTCATTTCAAAACAAAGGAATTGATGATGATAAATGCAAAAAATCTACAATTGTAAAATAGATTAAATTAAAAAATAAAAATAACTGTTAACATTAGGAAAATAAAAACAGGCCTATCATACGAAGAAAAAAATAACGAAAATTTTGGTATATAGATCGTTATGTGTAGTTCAGAATCTTCGGAGGAGATAGCTCAGGACTTTACAATGGAAACTCTGTTACAATATTATCTATATAGATTATTATTTTAAATGAACACCAATCTATTATCGAGGTATATTAAATAGTTTATGCAATTTTCTGAATATATTTACTCATGGACAAAACTTAAGTTAAACTTTTTAACATGAATTCGGGATTTAGACAATAACTCTGAAAGATATTTGATGCTAAGTGACCTTTATCGAAGACACTCGAGATAATAAAAATTTCCTCTGTCTTCTTCTTAAAAGAAAACAGACGACCGATAGAACATAAATTTCAATTTATTTCAATAGAACATTAGGCGGAGAGATTGTATAAAAATCCCTCACACAGATACAAAAACAGAGAAATCCCTAATTTTAAAATTCTCCACTTAATAAAAAAAATCTAAAGGCTTTTAAAAAAACGACGGAAGTATGTTTTCCGTGTGCATACGCAATTAGGAAAAATGACGTGATACCACGCATGCGTGGTAGATATTAAGAGCTACCAATACCACCAGGTGCCTATAATTGAAGCCTGTATAATAATAACTGTCCAAGACACTTATCTCTCTTCTCTTGCTTTTAACTCTTGAAAACTTCAAAATCTATAAATAATTTCTAGAAATCTAATGACAAAATGTATATATGTTATTAATTATATTATTTTGATGTTGAGAAGAGATAGAATTGAAGGTATAGTCGTGAAAAAGGAAAGTTAGTTATTTACTTATAAGTAGTTTTTATTTTCAATTACTTGAAAAGAATTACACATTAAATATTTTTCACAGTAATATAGAAATTTTTAAATAAATCCCCTATATTCGTGAATTAAAAAATAGGTAGGTTAACTATACATATTTACAACAAATATATTCAAAGTGTTATGTTCTAAATCTATAGACAAAAATAAAAGAATAGTCAATGATGAAAGTAAAATACATGTTTTGAAAAAATAAAATATTTTTATTTTAGATTATATAATATAAATATATATACACACACAAAAACACTTCACCAAGAATTAGGCGACAAATGAAATTTATAGATAGATAAATTTCCTTGAATTTGAATTGTTATCTCCATAACAACCCACTACTCTCCAATATATTTAAATTTTTATTTAAGAAATAGAGAGAGGGAGAGTTAGAAAATATCAATAATATTTTCTAGAAATATAATTTTTAAAGCAAATTATCGTCAAATAAAACATAACGTTAAATAGTCATGATGAAATAACATTCAAACCACCAAGAATCGGACACCAAAAAAAGGAGTAAAGGAAATATTTTATTCGGTAGAAAAATGCCAGGGAAAGAATTGAATAAGTCGTCTGCATTTAATAAGGTCAGTAAAGGAATGTCAAATTTGTCATTTGCCACAGCGTTTCGTTGTGGTTAGTTAGGTCGCTTTTTTATAAAGCTGTACACTTTCTTTATTCTATATTATTTTTTCCTCTTTCTCTCTCTCTCTATGAAGTTTTTCTGCTGCTTTTAATACCTTCGTCTGATATATTATTTGTAAATTGATACAAATTTATTCTTATTTATCTTGTAATCCGGAATTCTCTACTAAATTAAATAGTCAATTTATTGTCGTGAAACTCCATTTCTACATATCTTCTAAGGTTTTCATCAATTTGTTAAAATTGTATCAAACTTATCAATTTTAAGTTTTAATTTTCGAACAATAAATTGTATAGTGTGAAAGTAGAACACAACATTACATAGAAATAGATAGAAAAAGAATAAATCACATTGTTGACTACATATATGTTAAAGCTATTCCGTATATGAATAAAGCGTCCAATACAAGAATATGAGTTATTTCAAATATCACATATATTTAACACTTTCAACCCGAGGGACAGGCGCCTTGCTGATTTTGCATTAAGCCCGAAGGACGTGAATTCATGTCCTCGATTTTCAAAATTAAATATAAAATCACCGATGCTGACACGAATTCGCGTCCACCAGGATCTTGTCCCTTCTTGTCTATCTATCCGTGGGTTGGGGGGATGTTAGCTGACCCAATGTACATGTTAAACGTCACCTGAGACCACAGCAGCTCCTATTGTCTGTCTATGCAACTGTGAATTCGCCCGTCCTCAAAGTGTTAATCGGATAGTTAGTTGACTATTTTACTGAAATTCCTTTTCCTTTCCGCTATTTCGCTATTTTAGTATTCAAATAAATTATGGTTATAGAGGAGACGAAATTATTTTATTCCGTAAAATTTTACTTCCCTACCATTTACTACAAGACACTATTCGAGAGAAACGGTTCAAAGCCAATAATATCCTTTCAACTTGATTATTTTTGTAAGAAAATAACTCATAAATACAAGGTAAAACGACCAAATACAAATAAATAAATAGTGTGTGATGTTTCGGTAACAGCGTTGTTACCATCTTCAGACAAAAGTACTGAATGAGAAATTTTCCCACAGCATGGTTTAAATAGTTACTTGACTTGATAACAGTAACTATTAAAAACATGCTGTGGTAAAATTTCTCATTCAGTACTTTTGTCTGAAGATGGTAACAACGCTGTTACCGAAACGTCACACACTATTTATTTATTTGGTCGTTTTACCTTGTGTTTATAATCTATAATCCAAATTGTGCCTTATCATTACTCATAAATGTTTTAAATAATATTATCAACAAAGTTCACATAGCCATACCTACACATAACTTATACAGGGTGGCCTATAAGTCCTGAAAAAAATATTTTCATTAAAATTCAAAAGGCAAACTAGAATAAAATAATTATAGTTTTTATTCTACAATAGTTTGCATTTTAATTTTTAATAAAAGAATAAAAGGATTCGGGACTTGAAGGCCATCCTATATATTCAAATGTTTAATTAAATACAATGTATGTGTGCGAATATCTCTGAACACTGCAGTGCAAGTGTCCCTAGGGTACATAACGCTCTAAGTCGAAATAAAGAAAAATAATCTGAACACTGCAATGTTAAACAAGAGATTCATGTTCATTAATATTTCAGAATACTTCTACAACAGAACACTCTTTCAATTTTACCAATCCTAAAACCCACTGTGATCATATACTAATCCAACATCAAAGATGTGTATTGGAATCATCAGTATAAAACAAAATTCACACCATTGATAGAATAATTTGTACTCGTAGAAGGACATCTTGACCGAAGGCTTTTTCGATCGTCTTCTTTCATAAAGAAGTTCTTCTATCCGACCTATGTTTCTTCTTCTGATATATTTTAATGATATTTTAATTTATTGTTGAATATAGATCAATCCAAAATTCGAAACTATTTTAAAGGCGTAAGATTCTTTTTGATATTAAACAATTTCTATTGTCCTTACTGCAATGGAAAAATTAATGAGAGGGCTCCTGGCTCATCAGTGGTGAACCCTCTCAGCGGTTTCGCCAGTTTAATCTACTGAGAGGGTTCACCACTGATGAGACAGGCCCTCTCATTAATTTTTCCATTGCAGTAAGGACAGTAGAAATTGTTTAATATCAAAAAGAATCGTACGCCTTTAAAATAGTTTCGAATTTTGATAACAGATGGCGCGCTAGTGCATCATATTATAGATCAATCCATTTATGATAATTAAAATAGGAGCATATTTTGGATAAAAATATTCATTAAATTTCAATATTTCGACGAAGCTGTTCACCTATCTTCACTTTTCGTGCGCGCATCACGCGGATAATAAGCTTACAAGGTTTTTGAATTTTTCCGAGAAGAAGATAAGCGAACAGCCTCGTCGAAATATTGAAATTTAATAAATATTTTGATCCTAAATATGCCCCTATTTTAATTTATTTATAAAATATCTCTATTCATTAATGATTATTCCTATGTAGATACACCTTTATATCATATTCGTTTCTCGCACACAAAGAAACAAAGTAACATCCAGAATAATTCTTCAGTTGTTTTTCAGGTTAGATTGGAGAAGGATTTAAGAGGAAATGTTTGGACAGATTTCGGTGGAGAATAAAGTAGCGGAGAAAAAGTCGTTTGGCAAGTAAATATGGGTTAAAAAATGGCGGCAATCCGGAACAGCTGGACATGTCGGACATTTGGTTTGTTACAAAAACATCGAGAAAACATCTTTTTGGCTTGATCCTTAACAATTCGAACGTGCACCAAAACTTTTTTTTTTCAATATTATCATATGTTTATATTTAAATATCTCGTATTGTTTATAATTTAATTTGAATATATTATTCTCTCTCTCTCTTGCACATTTATATGAGAATATTGAAAGATACACTCAGTAATTTATATTGAAATTGACAATTCTTTTGCGAATTTCTAAACATATGATAATAATATAATTATTATTGTTTGACCAATGACTTGTTACTCTGTGTTACTCTATATATAAATAATGTCGTTAGTTAAGTGTGTGTTCGAGGGGCTTTTTTATCACATACTTTGTTTAGTAGCTCGTAAAACCATATTCTCCCTCTCTTCTATTTTTATATTTTAAATTTATTTATCTATATAATCCTTATTTAATCTTATTTATGCATATTTATTCTGTATTTAATCATATATAACCTTATATGAACATTGAAATAAAGTAGTTTCAATCTCTCTCTTTCTGAGTGTGTGCTCTCTTCCCTTTCAGTGTGAGGTTGGTGACTTTGAGTCTAAAGTCCTTGTTAAATAAAATCCTCCAGATATCAATTCCTTCTTCTATCGTCCTCTTATTTCTAACAATAGGTGATTAGTTATATAAACCTATATTCATTTATAAGCACAGCATATAAAAGAGTAATAAAAGAAGCGTGAAATAGTCCTCAATGGAAATAAAAATATTTTTAGAGAGATTTAATAGTTTTCGCCAATTAATTCAAACAACATATAATCTCATCCAAACATGTAAATGTTAACACTGATATATCATTGGTTATTGTTGTGTGTGTTCATATAATAAAAAATTCTGTAATCACGTAAAGAGGATGATGAAAATTTTTGAATATAACATTATTATTTATTCGGTTAACCCAAGTTCCTGGAATATAACATGATTATATCGAGCATTATATTTTTATTTGGTCACATGTCAAAAGACAACCAATCATATGCCTGATAAAAACCTCACTTCTGAAAGAAATACAGATGGGAGATAGAGCATTTACTTAATAGATAAAATACTCTGAAATAGAAATTATAAATCGGCTTCTCTTCGAGGGTGAGTTTCTTACTTTATTATATGTTATCTCAAGTTTTCGGGTATTATAAACACTTCTACAGGAAATTCAAAACTATTATAGACGCGTAAGATTCTTTTTAAAATAAAACAATTTCTACTATCCTTACAGCAATGGACAAAATCAATAGGAGGGTCTGGCTCATCAATAGTGAACCCTCCCACTATTTTTTTCCATTGCAGTAAGGGCAGTAGAAATTGTTTTATTTCAAAAAGAATCATACGCGTCTATAATAGTTTTGAATTTTCTTAACAGATGGCGCGTTAATGCATCACTTCTACAGATGTTCTTCTTTGTCACATACCCCTGTAGAAGGATTTAAAATACCCGGAAACTTGAGATAATATATAATAAAGTAAGGAAACCATCCTCGGAAGCCATTTTTTTATTTCGGCTACATGAACTCAGTAGAATTTAGTTTAAATATATAAGGATTAAAAGATTACATGAGGAGCTTCTTTTTAGATTTATTGCGAGCTTTCGAACCTTCCGGTTCTTCAACGGGCATGGATAGCATGGGTTAGTATATCCATGCTATTCATGCCCGTTGAAGAACCGGAAGGTTCGAAAGCTCGCAATAAATCTAAAAAGAAGCTCCTCATGTAATTTTTTAATTCTTATACATTTTTTATTGTAAGGGCATTTATATAGAGAGATATTAAAGTAACCAATTCTTACTAATGACAATTTAGTGTTTTATCAATAATGTAAGGCAATGTAATTGTAATGGGCTAAATATTAATCTAGGGAAGTTACTGGAAGGGGGGTTTACCATTGAGGAGTCAGGTTCTCAATATATATATATATTATTATTTAAAAAAAAAAGTTTTGGAAAAAAAGGTATCACTGTATAAATTAGATAAAAATTACATTAATAAAAATTTATATAACGCTGAGGTTAAATAACAGACATATAACTGAATTTATATTAATTTAATTATAGGGAGAGAAAGATTGAGATTGAAACTACTTTTATTAATCGTTCATATAAGATTATATAAGGTTAAATACAAAATTGAATAATTAAGATTAAATAATGATATATATATGGATAAATAGATGTATAAATATATTTAAAAATTAATAAATATACATATATATAAAATATATACAATGTCGTTATTGGTGGCGCCCACCGCGGGAAAGACTCCGCCACAGATGGACTGCAAGAGTTCTTCAGAGAGAGAGAGAAAGAATAAATATATATCAATATATTTATATATATTGAGAGAATATAGATATTTATATATATATAAACAAATTCTATATTCTAAAAGGAATATATTCAAATATATATATATATATATTTCTGTGAATATATATGAATGTTTTACTCTTCTTATAAAAGAACACCCTAAATCAACATAGTTACGGGAATAAAATGTGGTTTTGTAGGTAAACACAGAAAAAAATAATATTGCAGACGAACTAGGTCAATATTGGCGGGAAGTTATATTTGAAATGTCGTCGCGCTATACTGATAACGAGATTATGTAATCTGGACCCTCCCACGGTCGGCTGCTTCTATTTGAATTGCTGAAATAATATCAGGAACCTAACTGAGCGTTAAGACACCGAGAATATCATTAAATCGGGGGAGAAGTTTTCCTCTAGAATTACTGCCAGACATATTTATGTCAACAGGCCTTATCTATGAGTGTCACTATCGTATTTATTATTGAAACAAGGAATTATTCGGATTTCTACGAATATATCTTTCAGAAATATAAAATAATATATTTAAGATCAATATGCTTGGATAAAAATATATAATAATGTCTATTTAAATATTTAAAATATTAATATGTTATCATTATCTATATAAATTGTTTTATTTTTAATGCTTTTAATTACATATCAAAGAAATTTATCCGTTTAATAAAAATAAATAGTGATTATGAGGAAACAGTAAATGTGTTTTTAGATCATGTTTGATTAAAGTATAATTATGCGTTGGAAATGATATTTTAAAATTAATTTTCGTGAAACTTTTATTTATATCCTATTATATAGTAGTCTTTACCCTTTTGTCTGTTTGTCCATCAAAAGTAAACAAGAATAATGTTGAAAAATTCTTGCTGTGGTATAACTTCAATAAGATCTAGACAATTTAAACAATTTTATTGATTCTTTTAATCAAATTTTACAAAGGTGAAAAAATTAAAAGAGTAACAGAGCATATAAAGTGTAGGGGAATATATATATAGTTGTGTACATATGTCTTCAGCAAGGAAGGCTTCCCTACCTTGGGAGAGTCCTCCTCCAGACAAGGTCTTCTTGAACACTCCTTAGTTCCGCGCCGAGGAAGTACTTATAGAGGTATCTCTATCTATAAGGTCTTATCTATAAAGACCTATATATCAATAAGATCTAGATATAATGATTCCGATGTTTCTTAGTGACTCGCTGTCATTCTGCTCAGAAGAATACCCCTGAGGGGATATTCAACAACAATGATATCCAGGTGAGCGCTTCTGTTTGCCAGAAAGGTGTTGTTGCTTTGTCACCGACCCGCGGCCGTGCGAAGACAGTCAATAGACAGCGTTTAGTTCTAGCGTATATTTTGACTAGAGAGGCAATCTTTATTTTTAATGTTTTTAAAAGGCTGGAGCTAGTTCACGAGCACATCTCAAAAGAATATTCAATAGCGAACCTTTTCACGTAAAACGGAAAAACTTATCTCGGTAATTTAAAAGTAATATATAGTAGTTTTATAATTTTATAATTAGTTTAAAAGAGAAATATTGTATTGGGATCAGGCCTTTCCATTTTAAGTTCTTTAATAATTTTCCAAAATTAAGTAAAAGTTGTATGTTAGAGATGTTACTTGTTCTCCCAATAAGAACTGATGGAATCTTAAACTAACTCCAGAAGTTGGTGATGTCTTAAAACCTAGATGCTGTTTACATGATTGTCTCAAATGTCAAATTTGTTGGCTTTGATACATTCAAGGAGATTTGGAGAACTCTTGTAATATTAAGAAAATGCATCACCAGATTTCATTTGCACTATTAGGAGATGCCTTTTTTATTTCTTAATTTATCCACCTGATCTCAGTGAATTTTACTTTTGTACTATTTTTTCTTGAAATATTATTTTTGTACTTGGTAGATGATGGGAATATTTTGGTGTTTCCTGAGAGACTTTAACTATCCATTCTTTGATCTCGAAAGTGCTGATTTCTCCTCTTTAATTATAATTTTTTACTTGGTTCTGTAAATACAAGTCATTAAAAATCATTAATAAGGTTTCTTTAGAGAAATCGAAAATAAAACCAAAAGAAGAAAATCAAAAATATCCCCATTTCATTATTAGCATCTATTATGTAAATAAAATAAATTAAAAGATAATTATATAGTCTATTAGGAATTAAAATTTGAATTAAAACTCTTTTCAATAAGATTTGATAGTATTTAATAAGTTAAAAGGTTTTGAAACAGGCAAACGCCTCCCATTTATTTCAAACCACCACATAAAAACAATCAGATTCCCCGCAATAGAACAACAAAGGATAATTTTCACGATAAAATGAGCAATACATGTTGTAAAGATCTAAAGAAAAGAGTCTTAATGCCTTATTTGGCTTTCAAATGAGAATCTGATGTGAAGCCCAATTATAGGCGTTTGTAACAAAGGCAAGGGATTATTGGGCGGGAGAATGGAGGCACCTGATTGGATAGGATTTGTAGAATTTGTTGAAAGGCCCCTTTCTACAATTGAGCTTTCGAATAGATGTTTGCATTGGTTCCTAAATTAGGGAAGATTTAGTCCCTCATGTTTGTCTTTCGCCAAGTTTTCCAAACTTCCAAAAGTGTCAACTCTTTTCAAAGTAGATTGGCACCGTATTCCAACAAATTGGCAGAGAATACAAATATAATCCTCTAATAGAATATATTACTATAATGTAGTTTCAATTTGTATTCTAATGTTATATATATAGAGAGAGGAAAAGTAATATCTTTAGAACATATATATAATCTATATTTACACTGTTGCATCAAAGTTAAGGAACAAACGAATTTATTATGAATATTGAAAAAAGTTATATTGATTCAAATTAGGGTGTTAAAATAACTATTTTTCAGTCGTCTCATAATGATTTTCATAAAATTCATTGTTAATGTTTTTTTTTTAAATATGCATTATTTTATAAAGAATACATTTTCTTCTGTTTAAATATTATTAACTCAATATGCAATATTTTTTCAAAAATTACATTTAATAAATTAAATTTCTTTAATTTAAGGGGAAATCATCATTGTTTTCGCTTTTAATTTTTGCATACAGCAATATGTATTCATATGTAATTAACCATTTCGACATATATAGCTATAATTTACCAACTAAATATGACAACAAAAAGTGAATAGTTTTTGAAATATCAAATGCCGCAAGAAATCATTTTAGGGGAATTTTTCTTTTCTACGAGAGAGAAACAAATGATAATTATAAAGATAGACGCCAATATAAATTGAAATGTTATATTTTTTATTTACTCAAAAGCTCTATTATTTTAAATGAGAAATCTAGATTTTCTTAATTTTCCTCTTTTATGAATAAAACCTATTTTTTCATTAAAGTAATATAGGAGAGAGAGAGATTGAGATTGAAACTGATTTATTACATTGTCCATATAAGATTATATATGGTTAAATACAGAATAAATATAATTATATTTAAATAATGATAAATATATGAATAAATAGATATAAATAGATAAAAATAATTGATAAATATACATATATATATATAAATATATACAAGTCGTCATTGGTGGTGCTCACCGCGGGAAAGACTCCGCCACCGATGAACTGCAAGAGTTCTTTTCCAGAGAGAGAGAGAGATAATTTATAATGCTAAATATATATAAATATAAAATCAAAAAAGGCATATCCAACCCACGAGAACATGAGCCTTTTTCAGATAGCAAAGCCATCTAGATAGAAATATAATTATCTAGGAATATATTCTGTGATTCAAAAAATACAGTTAAACCTATCTATAGCGTCCCCTCTTGGGACTCACCAAAATAGGGTGTTTATAGACAGTGTGTGCTATAGAGCTATAGACAGGTCACCTTTAATGTAAATCGTAATGTACTACGTATATAACTATAGACAGGTTTAACTGTAGTTTCAATTAAATAAATATCTTAAGTAAGATATTTGAATATTCAATTTGACCCAATTATTCAATTAAAAAAGTATATTTGAATTAGACCATAATAAATAAGGTAAACTATCTCAAAATTATTTTTTGAATAGTTTGAATTCTTTGCTCCCTATTTTTATAGAGAGCGAGTGCCACCTTTTTTTCTTCTACTTTGTATTTAGTTATTACTTCTTTCTATGGAATTTCGAAAAATGTTTTTCCAATCCAGGTTGATATAGTTACTTATATAGTGCATAGTTATAGGAATTATAATGAGAGGTAGGAATTTTAAAAGAAAAATATGGTATGTAATTTATATCATAAGGAAACATCTCCAAATAAAGGTATGGTGGGTGGTGTCTTGTCCATGTTGCTCCATGGAAAGGGGGTGTCATTGCTCCGTTAGTCAGCCACATTTCAGAGTTCCCTGTTCATGGTTACCGTAGCGGCTCGGGGCTCACGACACCGTACTTCACCCTACAGAACAGTCCCTTACTTGTGCTGCTTCTCCCGCCCGCCACGTAGAGGAGGGGTTGGACTTCTAGGCAGAAAATAAAGGTATACAAATCACATTGTACAGGTTAAAATCGGTGAATTTTCCACAGAAGCAGCTTCAGATAATCTTAGAGCAAACAACATGTATAACATTGTTTCAGACTAAGATATTTATCAGTATACAGGAGCGGATAAGATTTCATATCAAACTTGCGTATGAAGTTATGTAATCGGCTGTAAAAGTGAATCGTTTTATCTAATATAAAGTGATATTTTTAAATGGAAATGCATTTTGGTTTTGTTTTAGGATGGTATTCATGTATTAAAGAAATACCTTTTACCCTGAAAATAGTTAAATACATCATATTTTTTATATCAACAATAACTTTTATAACTCTTTCAGTAGGACATCACGAAATCCTAGCCACCCCTGTGCTGATAAGAGCCCCAATTCATGGTATACAGATAGGCCATTTGTTGGAAATTCGAAAAATTGGTGATGTGATCGATTCAAACAGGATTAATCTGTATATAAACAATAAAGAATTTTGATTTTTAAAATTTTAAATTTAGAAATATTCGCTATATATTGATATCATACGCTCGCAAAAAAAGTTAAAACAAATAGAGAATATCTATCTAATAACTACAATTGTGCACGCGAGGAAAAAATTGGATATGTAAATATGTAATTTACTATACATGGACCAACTACTCTTCACCTGCCTAACCTTTCAATACCAAAGTTTCCTGACTGCTATCTTCTAGAGAATAACCAACCTTAGTGCAGCATCTCTAGAAAATCTTCCAAGAAATAAAACAACATGGCGCCACTTCATTTATTTGACTTCCTCTCGAATTGTAAATAAAACCAAGAAGATTTGGGTGTTGTCAAAAGGAAAGCCCGAATAGTTGGCGAGTTCTGTACTCTCCGGGAACCTGTGGGCTAACTAATAAATAATAATGATAATCTACCATATGCATTAAAACCTATAATGAAAAGCTTACCACTTGAAAGTTTGCCATCTTTACAATAAAAAAACTTTTGCAATTCGAATTTTTATTCTTTTGGCTTTTATACATTATAATATAAACAATATATTCTCACGCGACTTGCTGTTCTCAGACACAAGAATACTTGGAGTAGGGTATAGTTCTTGATTTTATAGTTTAGATTGTCTTGTTCTAGCTTTGATTCGCGTATATAAAGACTTTTCCGAATATTCTACATGTAGGTTTGTTATTCTACTATGGAGAAAAATTTTATTCCTTTGCACGGGTTATAGCCATAATTGTCAAATAATATATCCAAACTATCCTGTGTGTGTATAGAATTGAGCAATTATCCGCCGGTCGACCCCGATAACGAAACTTTACAGTATTTTATTATTTTTATTTGAAAAAGAAGAAAATTACGACTTGATGTATGGTCAACGGAACATTTGAAACACACCACCTATAAGATATTTAGGCGCACCTTATACATTTAAACTATTTTAACACACACCTTTATTTCAATCCCTAAACATATAATTCTACTGGATATTCAGACTAGTGTTTATACCTTGATCTCCATAGCTTCGGGATTGTCTGGATTGTAATAAGAGATTGTTTATAGAGTACCAATACTTCTCAAGAAAGGAAGAGAGAGAAGAAGAAGACATGTGGCTGCGATATGATGCCAAATGAAGACATACTTTATTAAGGAGAGAGGATTTAGAAGCTGAGCTTTATACGGAACATTTTGGAAGAAGTCCATCTTTAGATACAGTTGGGGCCGTCGATCTCAGGATCCCACTCCACTTTTCACTATTGGGGGCCACCTCCTGGATAAGAGAGATATAATGTAGATGCTTTTTCGTATATAGATCTGTGATGTGGAAAGTCGTGGTCATCGAAGTGTTGCAGCACACAGGAACAAAGAAGATAGAAATAAGATTACAAATTAAGACATCAACAACGGAGAAAATGGATGTGTCCATTCACCACACACGGGAAAAACTAAAAACCAACTGCTATGTTTCTTAAAACGACAGGATATTTCTGAAGCGAAAGGGGCATTATCCTGGGAGATAAGGACTAATAGTGACGCTGTGAAATAATGACACCTCTAGTTAAGCATTTAAATACACATCATTTTCCTCGTTGTCAACCTCTTCTATCATCTTTATTGATATTTCATATGGTACAGCTCTTTATATAGAGTTTTGTGAATTTTTATATTTTGGAATATAATATTTTAAAAATATGAAGAATTTATATATTTTCAGGCAAGAATCGCTCTTTTATTGACATATATAAAAAATATAAGTTTTCAAAAAAGTGATTATCGCTTGAGAAAGCTTGAATTTTAAATTTTAAAAAAGGTATTAATAAATATTTTATAATTCTGATACTTATTACCAATTTACCTTAAATCATGAAAATCTTGGATATTAGGAAATATTTCCTATAGCAATCTATCAGTCCAGCGCGCGCGTCGAAACTTTATCTTTTATATGGATTACATTTGTAGAGGAATCTAGCGAAAGGCTCTAAATTCTAAACTTACTCTTTGAGCTTATAAAAGTCAAAAATCTTATCAGGTGACCATTTCATCCGTAATCAAAGATAGTAATCTCTTATTTTTTAAAGTTATACAAAGTAGTGTTACAACAACAACAACAACAAAAGCTTTATTAAGACCTTTTAGTCTTATACAGATTCTCCAAGCAGAAATATAGGATACATGCAGGAAAACAGTGATAGAACTTAATGTTAACATGATATTTATATACAGGGAAAATTATATAAAGACAACCAAGCTAATAGAATAATCTGGGCAAATTGGAGGCAAAGGATGTCACTATACATGGATTTACCAGGGATTCTCGTGTTAGGTCTTGTGGAGTTATTTGGTAGTAGCTTGGAGACTTTTCTTAGCTATGTAAAACTTTTCCTAGTCATCATCCCCGCCCTTGACATTGCCGGTTGGACTTCACTTGTAAGCATTTCTACCCGTGAGTCAATTGTGGAGTCTTCCACTAGTAAATTAGTTGAATCCCTCAAGCTGCTTTTGTGAGATGTAGCCTTGTCAGCTGTCCAGGAATACTTGCCAACAGAACGAAACTTCGTATCATCTTTGCCTTTATATTGTACAAAGTAGTGTTACAAAAAGGTATAAGAATCCGCAACAATTAACCATTAAAAAAAAGAGAGTTGTGGTGTCTTATTCCTTTATTTAATTTGTCGAAATTCTCAAAACTGTGATAAAAAATTAGTGTGTTGAAAATAATACATGTTTTAGAAGATTATTTGATATAAATTATCGCAATATATTATATTTATGAAAGCATTCTTAAAACGATTGAAATATTCTTGTATGAGAAGTGACTGTTGGTTTCAGGGGGAATTTATTCCCCAGCGACGGCAATAAGTATGGAAATCCTGCAGCAATTGTTCTGGAGGGAGGTCAATACCAAAGATATTAACCTAATTCCTTTCAAGGTAAATAGCTCTCCAACTATTTTGGGGGCAATCTCTATACCGCTAGAATTGAAGATGGCATTAATTATTAATATGTTGTGGAGATAGAAATTAATTTATTAATGGCAACAATTAGTCGTCGCTGATGTATACTGTGAAAATGCTTTAAATAATTCTGAACATTTTACTCTGTCTTGAAGCTCTCATGGTGTTGGAATCATTGAAGAAATTTGTGTGATTTCTTTCCAAGATGATAGAGGTTTTTCGAATCTGAATAGTTAAGTTAGTTAATCGTTCAGAAATAGTGGCATGGTCTCTCTTCTCGGTACGTCCAGTTCAAATTTCACAAACTGGTTAGAAAAATGAGATGGCGATGTCTGAAACACAATCAAAGCAAGATTCTTGCTAGAGAATAGTATATTTTGTGGCTAATGCACTATCGAATTTAATAATATGTAAACTTTTATGGACCTAAATACTCTAAATTTACACACTTTGTAGAAAATTATCTCTAAAATATTTTGAGAATATTCAATTATACACTCATACATCTCCAAATAGGTTTCCAAATAATAATGCGTGTTATATACAAATAAACGGGTGATATATTGATTCATAAATGTTGAAGAATTGGAAGACACTAAATAAATAACTTTATTAACCATTATATACTTACACAGTTTTACAAAAAGTGTAATTGCCAGTTACAACAAGTAAGAAACAGATGTCATTCAGGTAACTTTTATATCCTCACCATTGTTTAAGTATTTCCCTAGATGCATATTACCAAATAATTTGCATAAGTCAGAGCGACAATGGGATCACAGAAGCAGCCACAAGAGTCCCATTATCCTTCCCAAACACCTTCATTATCCAAGAAGCCTCCGGAGTCTACAACGAAGAGCAATAAAAGAACCCATAAACGTTAGAAAATCAAGATAGTGCTTCTTCTTTTATGATTTTCATTTTTTCTAGAATCGCGTTCTTTTATTAGCGCGATGGAGCTTTACGGCCCTCACAATTTAATCCGGGGAATTAGGATGCACCGGTAGGGCCATTACAGCTGGCAGTTAACCTAATACCATCTGCCTTAGATGTTTCCTCTAGAGGAGCCTTGTTTTGTGGAGGGCTTCCTACAGGCGATGCCATGAATACTGCTGTCTCTAGGTTTGTTGTGGTTGTTCTCATACAAGTGGCTTCTGGCTTCTAGGTTTGTCGTGGTTTCGTCTTATAGGCGATGTCTTGAATACTTCCTCTAGGATTGTTATGGTTGTCTTCATATAGGCGATGTACTGTTGTTGTTTTTCTACAGGCGATGTCTTGAATTCTTACTTTAATATTTCTGTGGTTGTCTTCGTACACGTGATTTCTGGCTTCTAGGATTGTTGTGGTTGTCTTCATACAAGCAATGTCTTGAAAAATGTCTCTA
Organism: Cordylochernes scorpioides; assembly: GCA_030710605.1. Classification (NCBI taxonomy): domain Eukaryota; kingdom Metazoa; phylum Arthropoda; class Arachnida; order Pseudoscorpiones; family Chernetidae; genus Cordylochernes; species Cordylochernes scorpioides. Next base: position 30,936,689 of record CP092864.1, read on the forward strand.
TGATTGCTGCGGTTGTCTTATTACAGGCGATATCTTGACTACTGTCTCTAGGATTTTTGTGGTTGTCTTCATAATGGAGATGTCTTCAATTTTGCTTCTAGGACTGTTGTTTGCACTCAAACTATGTCTTGAATTATGATTCTAGTGGCTTGCTTGGTTACTAAAAGACAATAAATACTGCATCCAGGAATACTGTGCTTGTCCTCATACAGCAATGTATTGAATTATTCTTCTAGATTTATTTTGGTTATATACATTTTTTCCTTTATCTGACGATTTTGCTTATAATGACTTTATACAGAGTATTTAGCTGTATATAGATTTCTTGTTATAGCCTCTTGAATATATTTTCTATGATATTGAGATCATATTTCTAGAAACGTTACTTGAATCCTATAAACACTAAAGTGGTGTTACAATAAGACGCCACAGCTCTTTTTATTCACTTGATTAAAGAAGCTTTCGGACAAGCCCTTCTTCAACTAACTAAAACGTCAAAATGCCCGAAATATTCTTCAATCAAGTAAATAAAAATGCCTCTTTTGTAATTTGTCGAAATCCGAAAACCTGGGATAATGGATACTAAAGTGGTGTGTTTGAAATTACTTGAATACTAAGCTAAAGGATTATAAAGAATATGCTATCTAGAAAAGCAATTTGGTGTATATGTATATTATATAAAAACTATTTAATGCTGTTGATTTTGTAATAGTTAAGATAAGGTTTTGCTTTTGTATACATTGTACTTGTACATGAATATTTTAAGATATTGTTTTGATATTGTTATGTAGCCATGAACAGATAGATAAAAATAGTTTAGATATATTATAATTAGCTTTAATTTAGCTTATGAAAAAAAAAATTGAGAAAAGTATTGCCTTGATTTTAGGATTAAGAAAAAGAAAACAAAAGGTTATTTACATAATTACATAAGGTTTGAGCCGGCCAACGGGAAACAACAACAATGGATTATATAAAGGGAAAGTGCGACCTCTGGCGGTCGATTTAACAGAGTAATATTTTCTATAAATTATAATTCTAAAATAAAATAACATTTTGAATAATTTTTATATAACATGTATTATTTTCATTAAAAAAAAAACCTAAACATATTATTTTCCATTTCGATAATTCCAATGGCTATATTGTGAATGTTATTAGAGAGAGGATACTTATATGTAAATTTATCAATATCTATATATCTTGTTAATATGCGCAGTAAATGTGTAAATTATTTTTACAACTCTGTAATATAAATCAAATTAAATACATAGTGCGATTAATAATTTCCAGGAATGCTAAATATTTGAATAAATACAAAAGTATAATAAAGTTTTATTTAAAATTTCTCAAAATAATGACAGTCACTATTTATACACTTGTTCCATCTTTTTTTTCCAGATATCAAAACACCTCTGAAAATCCTCATCTTTCAGGCTTTTCAAAATATTCTTCGAATTCTCCTTTATTTCAGGTATTGAGTCAAATCGAGGTCCTTTTAAGACTCTTTTAATTTTAGGGTAAAGGAAAAAGTCGTTGGGAGTAAGGTCAGGAGAATAGGGTGGCTGGAGTAGTAAAGCAATTCCGTGTTTAGCCAAATAGAGTTGTACAGTGACTGCTGTTTGTGGCCGTGCGTTGTCATGATGCAAGAGCCAATTTTTCTGATGCTATTTTTCGGGTCTTTTCTGACGCACAGGCTCTCTTAAACGTCGCAATACATCAATATAGTAATGTTGATTAATGGTCTGACACTCGGGCACGAATTCATAGTGTACCAATCCCTTTACATCAAATAAAGTGATAAGAAGACACTTAAGCTTCGATTTGAGCATCCTTGCTTTCTCTTGCTTATTCGACCAGATTTTATTCGTGCAAACCATTCAAATGTCCTCGATTGTGATAGGGCATCTTCTTTAAAAGCCTGCTTCAAGATTTTAAATGATTTGGAAGCTGTTTTCCCTAATTTAAAGCAAAACCATATGCAGACTCGCAGTTTTTCAATACAGTCCATACTGAAATTCGAAAATGTTCGGAAATACTCGAGCTTATAAATTCGATAAAACGTGAGCGCGTGCGTCTATGTGATCAATTTTTATTTCTACGTGTTGATAAATGTTTTATCCATAAGGTCCTTAAAAAATTATTTCATTATTTTGAATATTTTACGTGATCCAGTCTCATTCCTGGAATTTATTGATTACACGTTGTATTAAAAAATCAATTTCAGATCGTTTGGTATTGAATCTTTCCTACTTGCTTTATTCGCTACTGAAATTAAATTGAGAAATGTGGAGAATTTGACAAAAGACTTGACATTTCAATCGAGATGTAAATATACTTGGTTCAATTTGAAACTCTTCAAGCTTTTTGAAGATTTCATATCACTATAAAATTACCATTATATGGGTCCTATCTAATTTACATAGCCTATATTCCGAATGAATCTGTATTGAAGTGACAATTGACAATTAAAATAGTTTATTGACATCTAGTCAACAGTAGGGAGAAGGTTTACAGCCATTTTTAAAATAGGGAGAAATATATACAACAGACGGAGGGACGTCTGGATTTCATCAGGAGCTTAAAGCCGCCTTGAGTTCGAACAGGCCGTTGTGGATTATGAAATCCATGTCCCCACCATGCTCGATGACAGTGTTGAGGAATTCGACCAGAATAATTTTGTGTTCACAAGCGAGAGATGTTTTTTGAGATAATTTCTATCATCGCGGTGTAGAATCGCGAACATAATCTCTGTATTGAAGTGGTCTGATTCAATTTGAATACCTGTAGAACAAGAGATTCTGGCACCAGAGTACGTCTGGAGCAGCAAGGCTCAATCATTAGGACACCAATGGAGGAATAAACTAAGGATAAAGTATGAATTGTTTCCAAGATTTTATATAGAGGTCAAGGCTGTTGTTTCTCTCCATTGTTAAATTGTTCGAAATCTTTTTAAAGCAAATACTTTATTTTTATCAACAAATATAATAAATAAAACTATTAAGAGCACAAATGTTTATTTTACAAATAAAACAAACTTTCTATTATGTCCTTATTGAGATGAAAAATAGTGAGAACGCTTGGTTCATCAGTGATGAACCCTACCTACTTTTTACCGTAGTAAGAACAATATTAAGTTTTGAAAAAGGCATGTTCTTATCGTGCAACTAAAAGTTGCTGATGGCTTGCGCCATCTATCGGAATAAATATCAACTATTCTCGTTGTTTTTTAATTATTTCAGAATTGGCCAAATTTATTCAGATAGATGGCGCAAGCCATCAGCAACTTTTAGTTGCACGATAAGGAGATGCCTTTTTCATAATTTATGCACCTTATCCCAGTACAATATCATACTCGCGGTCTATTGCGAAGAAGAAACGGAGCACCTCCTCGGGCTACTCACGCCTGAAGACAAGATTCTTCTCGACATTATCATCAAACATGTTCCGAACATGAACTTCCCAAATGGCAGGGATCTGTCTAGATTCAAGGCGACTTTAAGCTCCTGATCCGGACCTGCCCTCGGAGAGGGCTACGTCGATTGTATATATCTCTCTTCATTCCTACCATTATTATTACCTTATAACTCCCTTTGAGTGTAAAGATTGACGAGATGTCAATAAAGTTGTTTAATTGTCAAAAATTGTCAGTACAATATCACATTTGTATTATTTTTTCACAGTATTAAATTTGTTTTATTTGTAAAAGAACTTTGGTGTTTAATAACTTTATGTCATATATATAGATGGTGCGTAATTGCCTCATAAAATATAATATTTACTTTTATATTCTCTATTACAATGATATTTGATAGATATATGAAATGAATATCTATTATTTATATATATTTGAAAATTAAAAGTTTTTAAAAAGTGTTTTTTTTTTCAACGCGTGTATAGATATTTTTTATATATTTTTAAAAAATAATAAATAATAAATATTCTTCCCTGGTTAAGTTTCTTGTTCAAATTTTTATTTTCAAGCTTTCGGACTTGTTAGTCCTTCTACAGGAGTATCACAATAATATATATATATATATATATATCATATATAAATATATCACGATAATATATATATCATCAATGTATTATCGTGATTCTTCCCTGGTTAAGTTTCTTGTTCAAATTTTTATTTTCAAGCTTTCGGACTTGTTAGTCCTTCTACAGGAGTATCACAATAATATATATATCATATATAAATATATCACAATAATATATATATGTCATATATAAATATATCACGATAATATATATATCATCAATGTATTATCGTGATACTCCTGTAGAAGGACTGACCAGTCCGAAAGCTGGAAAATTTGAACAAGAAACTTAACCTTGGAAGCTTTATTTACTTTATAAAATAATAAATAATCAGACAATATACATTTAAAAGAAGTCAGATAGTTAGCATTTTAAAAAAAGACATCAGTTTAAAGTAGAAAAAGGTATTTAGCATTATTACCAGTTCATTACCATCGTAAATACCCGTAAATACCGGAGCAGACGAAAATGAGCAGCCGATCACGGAAGCTGACTAGACCGGAAGTCGTCTGTGGAGCTATCCATCATCAGCGCGTGCGCAGTTTGTTTATCGGAATATTGAACTCGTTATTGTTTCCAGAAGTGGCTTCCACCGCCCTCTTGACGGCTCTATTTGGTACAACTTCTGATCTTCCGCTCTTTTAAGATTTTTTTCTCCTATCTTTTGGCTTGTTACCTTCTTGGTTTAAAAACTTTGGAAGGATTCTTCTTTGTCCCTCTTTGAAATATCTCCCCAATCGTTCGATATTCCTTTTACTTTCTTGATTTGTAAGATTCAGGGTCTCTGATTTGATTTTTCTTTAATCTTAATAATGAATCGTGTTTTAAATTGTTGTATCACACTTCTGATTTCTATGTGTCAAATTTGAATCTTCTAGTATTTTAGTCATTTTTGTATTCTATTTTCTTTTTTTTTCTTAGATTCTTGGTAGATTAATTGTAGAATATTTTATATAATCTGTCTAAACCATTTTATAACTTGTGTTTTGATATTATTTTTCCTTTGATATTTTTTAACTTTCTGGTTTGAATGTTCTGTACCGTTGAACTGATATTTTTTTTATTCCTTATGATAATTTTAGGTGCTACCTTCTTGACTGGTAACATGTCTACCTTTCAGTATAGAGACATTGTAGATTATTATGTGGTAGTCGTTTCCCATTAAAATATTTTATTTTTATTGTAAAATACACCTCTTCCTTCGCTAATACATTAAGACAATGCATTTACTTAGCCATCTAGTCAAATGACGCTGTCGATGAATATTCCACAACAAAAGCCTCAGCAAATTCGTACATAAGTCGATCTTTCTATCAGAGTTTAGGGTGTATAGTTGCCATCAGTACAGGGGCATGTACAAATTCTTAACATCTTATGGCAAGAGTTATAAAATCAAACTGCTAAAGAAGGTGTTTTAGCTGGTGACGTTAAACAATGTATTTTATATATAAGCAATATCATACTATAGCATATATTATAAACAAATTATAATATTTAATAACGAACTACTCGATGAGGAAAGAGTTTCTTTAATATATAATATCAGATCACAAGCTTTCGGGCATAACCGCCCGTTTTACACCCGTGGATGGGCGGTTATGCCCGAAAGCTTGTGATCTGATATTATATATTAAAGAAACTCTTTCCTCATCGAGTAGTTCGTTATTAAAGTTTAGTGAAGGGATTATTGATTCAAAATTATAATATAGATGTAGGTAAATAATATGGTGTCAGCTTTATTCGAGCTATGATTGGCTATTTACTGTCACGTTACCTTAATCAACCAGTCAGCGTGCAGAGTTTCTTCAGCCTTGAAGTTACATTAAACAACGAAATTCTATATTAAATATAAGATGGTGGGTTAGATATTAGGAAGTTCTCTTTCGCACTCTTGTTTTGTTGTTTTGAATATTCAAATTTTTTTATTAATCTACGTGCATTTTTTAAAGCCAACTAATTATAAAGTTGTATAACTGAGTTGATTTAATATTTTAGATTTTTGTATTTATTGTATTGTATGGATCTCTGAGACGCTTGATCTTCTTTATTCTGCGATGGTCACGTTTAACGGCGTAAGAAAAGCTAGATTCTATCACAACACGGCATGTTCTTCGATTTATTTATTCTCGAGATGTTCATTGCATGTGCGACTATGGGCTAATGTTCAAGTTATAATATTTGATACAAATAAAATCTAAGAACGCACGTCAACTTGTTCAATATTCAACATTTATAAATACACTCATGGACAAAATTTAAGGAAGTGTAAAATATTTGATGTCGCCTTTATTAGTTGTTTTTTTTAAGGAGACGGAAGCAATTTTGTTCGCACTTAATTATCTCGTGTCTCCAATAAAGGTCACTGTGTATCAAATATCTCTCAGAGTTATTGTCTGTATCCCGATATACATGCTAGAAGGTACAACTTCCTTAATTTTTGTGCATGAGTGTAACTTATAGATGAATGGTTAAATATAAGGAAGAGATAGAAATTCAGAATATTCAATAGTAATCACTACCCAGTATGGATTGAATTTAGAGTGATCAATTTCACATTTAGCTTCGTCCCATCGCTGGAATTTCAGATCGATTATTGTAATGAACATATTTTCGATTTCTACAATAGTCGACTGTAGTTTACCCCAGGAATCTCTGTAATTTGAACCAACTCTCACATATTTATATTTTAATAAAATTAATAAATCATCCAGGGCTAAGTTTCTTGTACCATTTTATTTTTCAAGTTTTCGGACTTATCAGCCCTTTGACGGGATAAACACACTAACTAAAACGTCGACGTGTAGGATATATATTTATACAAGTTCTCACTATATTAATTACATTTTTAATAAAAATATATATATTAAAAACAAAGTAGGCATATCCTGACCAGGAGCACATGTGCTTTTCTATTGTATCTTTATAAATTATTATTTGTATATATACTGGATGCAATATTTAAATCAAAGATACAATTCTTTCATTGGCCTTGTAGAAAGAGAGTGGTGTACGCGTGCTCGCATGTTTTAGTAAAAAAACACAAACATCCTCGATGAAGAGAGGCGAATTGCCCCTCGAAATAGTGGAACAATAAAATAATTATAAATCCATATATGCATCCTTTTTAAATATATATATATATTTATATAAATATTATATATATATTTATTTATTTAAAAAGGCATATATTGGATCAAAATATCATTTATTTTACCAATATCTCAGTTGGCTGAACGCTAACCTTTATCAAGGTATTAAAACATATTTAATGTGTTTTAACACCTTGATAAAGGTTGGCGTTCAGCCAACTGAAATATTGGTAAAATAAATGATATTTTGATCCAATATATACCTTTTTAATTAAAGATTTATTTATGGATTGCTCTATTTTCAAAAAAATATATATATAATATTTCTTTTGTACCAGTAGAGACCTATTGAATTCTATTCACTGTGTAGAAGTCTTTAGAGATTTTAGGAAACAGAAAACAATTAAACCCAAATTTCTATAATCGTCGATTTGATTGAAAATAAATTATTTTACTTAATTTATGTGGTTTCAGCCTTTTTAAAGAAGCAACGCGCTTAAAAGTTGAATAGATTTTTAGAGAAGCATTGGAATTGGACGTTAATAATATTGGAATAAACCAGACTTGAGAGAATATTTTGAAGATGATATTGTAGATAGATTTCAAGAAGTATTTCAGGTTTTGTGTTCTGTTGAATATCTGGCGAGAGACATCTGAGGACTTCTCGAGACAAATCTCTTTCGAATCACTACTACTTCAAGGATAGAATTCACGACAAGGCTTTTCTCGTCACTAACTTATATTCAAGATACAATTTATTCGGTACCTTGCGATTTCTTCTATCTGCTTATGTTGTTGCTTATTTGTTTAATGGATATGTTTATTCAATGCTCTTTTATTAAATGTTTATTTTATTTTTGATAATTCTGTTACCTACTCTATTACAATATGAAATATTGTAAATAGTTTCACGCGCAATTATCCAGATCGTATATAGCGTGTCTTATTTGCAACTGGTAAATAAATTTAATCTGTAGAATTACATTTGTACTGTTGAGAGAGGTATTCGAGTATATGGCATAAAAGTAAGTCATTTTAACGCTTTCCATACACAATAATCATTCACTAAATAAATAATATTATTTTATTTTTATTTGCTATAGAAGCTGAATTATATGGAATCAGATTAGGCATCAGAACGATGCACTGTACACCACTCTAGCATAATTAAAGGGTACATTCTTTTTGGTACATTCAAGCTATTTGAAGTTTTATATATTTTATATATCAAAACAATTTCATACTGCCTTTACTGCAATGAGAAAAATATTGGAAGGGCCTGGTTCAATGTTTATTGTTCAAACATTCTTTCAAAATAGGGATAACATTTACTATAATATGTGCCTTAATCAGGTTTGCACGCATAGATATTGTCCATGTTTGCCATTGTCTCCCTTCGAATTCCCATCACTATCTGACAATCCATGCGGAGTTCATTTCATATTTATCTGACTGAGAGCATATCGGCAGTTGTCGTAGAGATTCGACCGTATTCATATAGTAAAGTTTTTACATGTCAATTTGTTTTGTAAATACTGAGTGTAAATTTCAGGAAGGTTTTGAATCAATGTGTATAGTATTATAGAGAGATAGATAGATTCTCTTTGTATTTACTGTGCTGCAATTTACATGTATGCTACACGTATATGATCGCTTTACTTGCACACAAAAACATAAAATGTTCCACTTCAATAAGATGTACACGTAGTACCATTTGGTTAAAATTAATGTAGGATAAGATTTTTTGTACTCTTAAGTGTATGGTTTTCAAGATAATTTATCCCACTGTCTATATAGAGTGTTCTCTAGTATGGATATCATCTGGGTAAAGTCTGGTGATATATCCATCCTAAACATATCATCAAATGTCTCTGTCCTCTGATATCAATGAAGAATTAAAACACTAAAGAAAGAGAAAAAAAACCATAACCGTATATACCGAAGACCATGGCAATCTATGGCAAGAGAGTGAAAACTGTTTTTATTTTTTCAATACGACCAACGAAAGAGAACCCCATTAAAAAGGCTTTAAATTAATATAAATGAAAAAACAATAGAAAAAAATAAAAGATAAGTGGGTCAGGTGTTGATATTAAAAATAAAGAAGGCATCTCCTGACCACGAGCACATGTGCTTTTTAGATGGCGCTCTGCCATCTAAAAAGCACATGTGCTCGAGGTCAGGAGATGCCTTCTTTATTTTTAATATTAATATAAATAAGCAAAATCTAAAAAAAGGGTTCTGATAAAGTTTCTGGAGAGTATATTAGAGAATAAAAAGTTTTAATATGTTACTGAAAACAACACTATGTGTTCGATATAAGAATAAATTTTACTGAAAACCTGCCAAAAATAAGACATGGTTAACTACCAGGCTTGCAATAAATGCTATGGGGAAGATACATAAGCTTTCAAATCGCTCCTAAGTGCTTCCAATCAATATTTCACCTCACTCCTACTAAATGCATCCATATCGAGGACTGTGATTTGCTAATGGACCTTGCATTGATTCACCGTTCCATATATTACCATGGGATGCGCGTTCACTCTGGATCTGCTAACACCTTCTTTATTTCTTCGGTAACAAGAGGATGGCACGCACTTAGCTGGATTATACGTCTTATCCCTGTTTTGAGGAATACACTTTTGTTCGAAACATGTGTTTTCCCCAAAGTTCTCACAAGCCATGGAAAATGACTAGCTTTTACTGTAATATTGATACATTGCGGAATGTATTGGGTAAATTTTAGTACGAATTTGCATCCATAAATCGTGAAAAGCTCGTATATTGTTTAAATCTCTGTTACTTTAGTAGATTTAGGATGTGCCATGAAACATATTGTGTAGCATATCATCATCAGAGAAGTTATTGTTTCAAATTGTTGGTTATAATGCTTTTGATCATTCCAAAACCTCGTTAACATAACTTTTTTTTCGAGGTGCATTTCAATATCATATAATGTGTTTTGGATTCGATTTCTACTATTCATACTACGAATAGTTAAATAAACTTTCAAATAGCATAACGTTTAAAAAAGAATATGTTCTAAGATTATATAATCTATATATAATGGTTAGAAGCATCGCTGCTTGTATCAGTATGAGATAGAATGGTAAAATTCTAAAGATGTATATTTGGCTTGCACATGCTTCTAAAAAGCATAATATTTTGCTAATTAATATTTGAATAGAGAATATATAAAACGTATAAATATTTATGGAGGAAATCACACACACACAGCTCTAATATAATTGTAAATATCTGTTACTTAAAATATTGTTTTTTTAACTTCCAGAACAAAATTTCATATTTTTTATGGCAAAGTGTCTCTTTCACACTTTATAATGTTACAAAAATATACCATCGTTATTATTAAGCCATTATATAATAAAGGTTAGAAACATCGCTACTTGTGTCAGTATAAGATAGAATGTGAAACATATAAGATGGCAATATTCTAAAGATGGATGTTCGGCTTGCACACATATCAAAGAAGCATATATATAAGACCTATAAATATTGAAAGAAGAAATCAGCTCAAATATTATTCTAAATATCTGTTATTCAAAATATCGGTTTTTTAACTTTTAGAACAAAATGTAATCTATTTTATGGCAAAGTGTCTCTTTCACACTTTATAATGTTGCAAAGTTATATTATCACTATATCATTAAACTTTTCATTTTTCATTTATTCTCTACCCAGCCTTATGTTTTCACATTGTTTCATACATTGGTCTCTTCTATTGTCATTGTTGCTTTGATATATGGAATCTAGAGATGGCCAAGAGATCTCTCGGGAGACGAAGGGTCTATCTAACATATTAGAGCCGTTCTCTATGGATTGGCAATAGTTCGGCGGCACAGCGTCGTTCTCTATCAAGTGACAATTAGGAAGAATGGGCCAAGACGGCTAATTTTGATTAGTTGTGGCCAGGTGGGACAAGGCCGCAACAAATGGAAGACCCTCTCATGGGACGTCCTACAGTAAATTACACTTTGTTGCTAGAAGCTCTCTGCTCCAAGCTCTTTTTTCAATAGAACGTGTCAGGTAGAGAAGATTCTAGTAAATTATAATCCAACTTATTATCATTTATGACTCTGCATTTTTGTGACATTCACTTATCTCATAATGGTATACCCGGGTACAAGTCATTAATAAACATAGTGAAATATTACGGTAGCCATTCCATGTACCTATGTATGGTGTGTTCTTTGCTTTCTGTGTTTACACAAGGGACCTATTTGTTATATTAACTTATAGAAGAAGTTGGATATGTATAATGATATGTAAATATAATTATAGAAGAAAATGTGTGCATTTAGATACTGTATCTTGTAGACCTGATGTATAACTCTTGTCGAAAATTCACGATATATTATGCATAGATTGTAGGCATTATATGTTTAATACATTTTCGTAACCTATTGATACATTTTTCGTTATCTATTGTTTTATCGGTTTGGGCATCACAAGAGCTGTACTTTGGTAAAACAATTAGGTAATGGATATATATTGATATTTTCAATTTATTTTCGAAATGTAAAAATGGTTTTAAATGTATTGATCCCTTTCTAGTGGCTTTTATTTTTCGAAAAACTTTGAGATATTGACAGAGAATTTCGATGTATATATATCAAAATATTATGTTGTAATATATATAGAAAATTTATTTGTTTGTGGAGAGATTCGCGACTGTATCTCTGTTGAAAAGAAATGTCCATATTTCAAAAGATCACGAAAATGTTAAGATTTGATCATTTCTGCTCAAATCTCGTTCACTCTCTCACATATACGATGTTTTCTCCTATTTGAAACAAATATCGAAATGTGAATATAACATATTCTGTTGATTTGTGGCTGAAATTAGAGAGACAAGAAACTTTTAAATAAAGGATATTTATTTTTTATAACAAATATTATTTGTGACAAAATATATCCTCCTTTTGGTGCTCTCCGGATATTTGGAATATTCGACCAAATTCTGGTCCAAGGTGACTCTCATGGCAACGGCACATATTTTCCAATGGGAAACGACAACATCAATAAAATATATCAAAAAGGAATATAAAAATTTAGTGTTAGGCTAACTTTAAATAAACACACTATAGAACATTATCGACTACGTGCTTTCCTGAAGCTGCGAGTTATTAAACATATCATTCAATATAAACATACCAAATATACCATATAAATATACCAAAGATATGTTACATGGGTTTTTAAAATGTGTATAATGAAATAGAAATGGATTTTATCGAAAAGATTCTAACTCTACCTAACTTAACCTAACCTACCTTAACTGGTTGACCTTAGCTGAACTATACAAAACTTGTAAAAAATATTTTAATACAATTTAATTTTATTTTAATTTATCAATATTTATCTTTTTCACTCCACGTGATATGTACAAGTAATAAGGGTTGTAGCGAATATGTTTTCCAAATATTGTCGCGTTGAAAAATAGTCACGTGGAGAGAGAGGTAAGTACAAAGAACTTTATTCTCGGTAACAACGGTCTGAAATTGTAGCTATGCACATTCATATAGCAAAGAAACAATTCAAACCCAACTATGTAAATATAAAACCTTAAATGATGTAAATAACAGATAAACAGAAGCTCCATCTATGATTCCTTTCTTCCTGCGGTGAATCTGTATAAGACCGGTGGTTTTAATAAAGCTTTGTGTGTGTGCAAATAACAGATAAACCACGCTACAATATTATATAATAATTTTCATTGTATTGTGTCAATGAAAAACCTTTAGAAAATTTTCAAATAAATAAGATAGAGATATAAACATTCCTTGTATTTTTACATAATGATCAAATAAATAGTGTTGTGACAAAAACAATAATGGAATTCGTGTCAGCCATTAGTAGTTTCTCATAATTATATCTTAATCTCTTTAAACCTTAAGATCAACATTAAAGCCTCTAAACCAACAAATTAAACACACGTTGAGGATCCAAATAAGGAAGTTTAAATAAACAAAGAGACAAAATTTCAATTAATCCAACCTTAGTTGGGTAAAAAATGTTAACAGAGTTGGAGAAGATTAAATTTGAGAAATAGAAATAAATTGGCGTCATTAAAGATATATCTCTTCATTAACACCGCATTATCTTCTTGATGGTGTAACAGCCATTCTTCTTTCGGAACTTTGTTAATTCACTTTGACATCTCTTCTGTTAGTCCACTGAGAGCCAGCTCTCATATTTCTTCCTATCTACCTTCTTCTTGATCTTTTTTTTATTAATGAGATCAACTTGGAATTATACTTTATCTTCGAAGAAAAAACTTGGTCAAGAAAAAGCTTATGTCCATAGTTCATTTATAAGATACCTATTTCAAGCAGTCAGCTTCAGTATCTGTATAGAAGTAAAATAGCTCAATGCAATATTACTACGGTATGGTAGATTAAACTTGGAGAAACCGCTGGGAGGGTTAACTACTGATGAACCATGCCCTCCCATTATCATGCAGTAAGGGTAGTATAAATTTTATTTTTATTTTGAAAAGAATCATACGCTTTGAAAATGTTCAATTTTTTTTTCAAGCAGTAAAGATGTCGGCCAGAACCTATATTGAAAGGCGAATAATTGAATAATTTTTCTATCATGATTATTTTCTTTTTTTTTTAATCAATGTTGTTGGATGTTAATTTGCATCTCTATGTATATATGAAAATTATTTGATTGTAGAGATGGTTCTGAGCATGGTAATATAATTATGTAATCTTTAAGGTTATAATAAGATGAAAGTTATATGCAAGTGTATGTATTTTGTTTTATTATATCCTGTATATATAGCTGCTGCGAAATAAACTCTGAGAGAAGAATTACAAAAACAAGACTCAGAACCAAATACTATAAAGGAATGCCAATACATCCAGATGGTACAAGAACCTATAGGACATGCAACAACTATCCTGGTGTGGAACTAACACTTACCCACATATTCTCATGTCCAGCAATGACCGCAGCCTTTCAGAAAATTTATATGGATCCAGAGCAGCATCTTTACATACTCAAGATAGTGGACATTGCTGCTGCTGTGATAGAGATGCATGGAGACATCTGAGGCTCTTCATTGGACACGATAACAACAACATAGCTGTTGCTTGATATTTCCATTTTAAGTTAAATATATTTATTAACACACTTCTGTTCAATACCTTTTTTAATATAAGTTTATTCGTTAAGAGCATTATTCTTTCTTCCTTCATCAATCTATATTCCACGCGTGATTTAAAAATTGTATATTCACATATTTGAATATTTACCATACAGTTAGTTTCCACTTTCTTTAGATATACATATATATGTATATAATCAAACAAATAAGCTGGATTCGCTAGGTAGCATAGTATATTTGTCAAAATATGAAATGTATATTTTGAATCGTATATTGTGTGTATCTAAGATGCTAGTATTAGCTCCCCTCGAAGCCCATGAACCACAAAGCTATAATATTTATATACTGTATATATATACTCTAAACTCTTCATAACAGGATCCCCCAATAGGCTAGACAATTTTCCTGTTATAAAATATAGATTGTTTTAATTTAATTCTGAATTTAACTTGCGAGTTTGTCTATTGTACCGTAAGGCTGTTTTTAAAGATGGCTAATATAAAGACTGTAGACATATTCTACAAAAATAACATTTTATCCATAATATTGTTGCATTAATTTTAATGCGCCCTACATTTATTCAAATATTCTATGGTATTTAATATTTATTTAAAACAGATTATTTAGGTTATCATCATTCCTTTTGTAATATTTTATTGTACACTAGGCGAATGACCCGGCTTCGCCCGAGAAATCCCTTGGGTGCAATTTCCTTCATACTAAAAGTATATCAATAATAAATATTAGAAGTGCCATAGAATAGCAATACAGAAGTAACACATAAACTACAGGAAAAAAGTGTGTGTGATGGCAAAAATTTTATTATATTAGTGTTTAGGTATTTGATTTAATTAATATAGTTGATATAATAATATATATTCATATTATATATAATATAAATGAGTTTTAAAAATTGTTTTAAAAAATGCATCGGCCGGGAATCGAACCCGGGCCGCCCGCGTGGCAGGCGAGCATTCTACCACTGAACCACCGATGCTTTAAAAAAATGGCCATATTTAGGTATTCATTCCATTCCGGATTAGTCCGCGTAAAAAAAGTTCTTCAAATGAAAAAATAAATAGCCAAAAATACTAATCAAAATGCAGCCGAAAATTTTCCTCAGGTTTATAAAAAGCGACATGCAAAATTTGGTACCAATTGGTTCAGTAGTTTTTGAGTTTATCGCGAAACAGACAGACAGAAATTGACTTTTATATATATAGAGATATATCTTGATTGGTTATTGGAGCGAGAGGAGACCTAGACGAAGACTGCGGATCACGACCTACGAGGAAGACGACGAATAAATAAACACAATAACTTTAAAGGGTAATTTATTTTTATTTGCTTTTCTTTAGTTGCTTTGAGTATGGAAACCCGTTTGGGAAACGTGTATAACACCAAGAAGGAAGAAACCAAGGTCGACGACCCTGAAAAACTGCAACTTGGTGCAACAATATGTCTTAATGAGTTTATTGGTAATTAACTTATTAATAAAATTACATCATGTTGTTTTGGACTTATAATGTGGGAATAGGAACTAGGCAACAAGCAAACATATGGAATAGATGAGTTAGGAACAGAGAGACATAAGGCCTCATCTATTAGTAGAAATTAGAAATTTACTCGGCGCTCTCTTTTTAAAAATTATTTTCTATTTCGGTGGAAATAAAAGAAATAGTTGGAGAGGTCTGTAGCTGTGTGGAAAATAAATTGAAGAAACCGCTGAGATGGTTTATCACTCATGAACCAAATCTCTTCCCAATATTTTCCATTTCCCAGAGATAGACAGATGACATGTCTATTTTAAACAACGAAGCGCAAGATAATGGAATCGAAACAATACCAGTGGTTTGGATATTAAACTAACAAAACCTTTGGAAGATTGGAAATTGGTTACCCCCACAAGTCGAATAGTATTTTTGATTTGAAAAGTAGTGAATTTGAAAATATTTATTCGTACTAATTCAAAATTGGCTAATGTTTTTTTAAGAATACGATTGTAGTGTGTTAATGTGACGTAGTTATTGTATATAAAAGTGGTTATAGAGCCTGCCAAAGTAGCGTAGGTTTTGTGAGAATGTGGTTGTGTAATTTGTCGAAATTATCTTTATATTGTATGAATGCGGTTGTATTTGCCAAACTCGCTTAAAGATTCTAATAGTGTAGTTTTAAGTCGTTAAAATTGCCTATAGAATCTATATAAATGTAGTTTTAGTTTGCCAAACTCGCCTATAGATTGTGGTAATGTGATTTTAATTTGTAAATATTCCCTATAGAATGTACATATGCGATTAAAGTTTATTAGACTCGCCTATAAATTGTGGCAATGTGGTTTTTATTTATTAAAATTGTCTTTAGACTGTACATATGCTGTTCTAGTTTGTCAAACACGCCTATAAATTGTAGTAATGTGGTTTATATTTGTTAAAATAGCCTATAGAATGTAAAAATACAGTTCTAGTTTGTCAAATTTTCCTATAGATTGTAGTAATGTGGTTTAATTCGCTAAAATTGCCTATATCACGTAGGAATATGGTAGAATTCGACAAAGTTACGTAGCCAAAATGCTTGAAGATGTTCACAGGTAAGCCGCAGGTGGCGTGAAGTACGTCTCCCTAATTATCTAAGAGAATCCCTCCATTTAATTAACAGCCACCGCCGTCCATTTTAAACTGGGCTACTTAGCGATGGAGGAGGATTACAGGGAGCTCCTCCTAGAGTCCAGGCAGGACTTGGCAAGTTCAAGAACTGGTGTGATGTGAGAAACCTCAATAATTGTCGCGACCACGTTCACTCTTATCTATTAACTGAAAATGATCCTTGAAAGTGATTCTTAGGGTGCTGTGATATTTTCATGGAAAGGCTCAATGAATTCGAAATGTTATAATCGATAATAACTTAACGGTCTATCTAAAATCTAGATTGATTTCTTGACCGTTCTGTAAATTTTCAGCAATTTTCTAGCAACTCCTCCACGAGTTTCTTTATGCTTTCCGCGAGAACTGATGTTGTTGACAACCTCAATAATTATATTTTCGTGACCCCATCCATTTTTATCTCTTGATTGAAAGTGATTCTTAGAGGTAGAGGGCTGTGATATTTTCTTGAAAAAGATAGATCGATTCGCAAAGTTATAATTAATGATAACTTAAAGAACGGTCGATCTAAAAATCTACCCTGAAATCTTGACCGTTCTGCAAGTTTTGATAAATTTCCTAGCAACTGCTCCACGAGTTCTTCTATGCTATCCGCGAGAAAGATTCACATTCCTAAATTTAGAGTATCTCGTTCTATTATTAGAACAAAATAAAGATATATATGTGGTAACCGTGAAGACAATCAGGTGTGGAGGGCTTTCCAAAACCTTTCTGCACCTTGGAAGATCTTTCACAGTTTTCTCAGAGTACAGGCAGTCATGGTCGATACAGAATAGAAGACTTGGGATGGTCCACACAAAGAACGAAGGAAACAGTTGCACTGGGAAAGGTTCAGTGAACAGAAAGAGTCGAGCCAAGAAGAAAGATGTAGAGTGGAGAAGATTGCTTATTGGTCCATCGGAGAATGGACTGACAAAGGCTCCCTCGGACTTGGAAGTTGCGATGCATTACCGGATTTTTAAGGATTTTTATAGTCTCAAAGACAGAAGTACTGGGCATTCGTCTAATGCAATACTGGGAGAGTCCAGAAAGAAGAGGTCATTGTACTCTCTTTACGATCTTATGGAACCTTCTGACATCTTTAAGCCTCGTTCCTACAAGTTGTTGGACTTCTATATCTCACTTTCTTCTATTTAGCTCAACTCTTCTTCTATTACACAGTTTTAATTTATTATCTCCAGTTTGTACAGAGTACATTACATATTGTGGTGTAATGGTTCATATATAATATGCGTATAATTAGTTACAGAGGTGTTTCTATTATACAACACGTTTTACATCATGCAATCTTGTTATATTACACCAATAAGGGGTTGTTGGTTCAAATTATTATATATACTTAACCATGCCTCAGCCAAAGGCTTTCGCCTTTTCGAAATCTTTTTCTATAAATGGCCGCAAAAAATTATGGACTTAGTGGGACAATCATTGTTTGTTATTTACTCAATTTTAACCCACCGTGGTTTTCTCTCGTGTGGCATTCATTAAATTCTCGGTCTTAAGTACAAAGTAGAGAGTGAGCTTGAGTTAATACTCACAGAGAAGTTAGGTTTGTCGGCAGATAAACAAAGTCATTAGAGAAAAGTGGAAGAGGGAAAAAAAGAGCGGAATAAAAAGTTGGCAGCCGTAAAACAAAGGCAGACAGGTTTAACTACCTTTATATTGTTCTGTAGACTATCCCCGTCACTTGCCGTGATCGTCTAGTGGTTAGGACATTGCGTTGTGGCCGCAATAACCCAGGTTCGAATCCTGGTCACGGCACCTTTTTTTTTCTTTCAATTTTTATAAATGGTTTCAATTTACATTGATGAAACGTTCGAGATTAAAAATAGTTTTGTTCTCTATTGACACAAGAGAGGTACGTATATTTTAAAATTGATTCCAATAATAGACTCTAATAGTAATATTTTCACAACGTTTAGTACCAGGACTTTGTCATCTTATAAAGACACGCTGATCTTACATTATCTTTGTTATATATTTTTTACGTTGACATTTCTGTGTATTTCTTGGACAATAATCCAAAATTCCATAACTGATTCATTAATCAGAAACAATAACGTCGATGCTTTATTATAAGATGAATATTATAGTGATACAAAGGAGAATACCGACTCCAATATTTCTTAAATTGTGACATCTGATGTTGTGCTTACCCCAGGGGTCAATGGTACACTCCTGACATACTGTCCTCAAGTCCCAGTACTATCTAGCTAGAGTTCTGCAACAACATCGTTAGAAGTATGGAATCGAAGAGAAGTCACGCCATGATGCGGTGACACCACATCGGGAATATATGTCACGCAAAGTGGCCACTTTATTGTCAACAGATTGGTATATTGTAATTGCTTTCACGCGAAATTATATATTTTGATTTCTTCTTTGGTAGTGAATTCTGATATAGGTCAGAGATCTCGTGAGGTGTGTGCTCTATGTCCCAACTAGGACAACTATCTCGCCGCAATCAGCTAGCCGGCAAATTCAGGATGTCAAATTTCTATAAGTGCCTAAACAACCTCCGTCTCCCACTCATGTTTAGGTCTAACCAAGCTAGAAATATGTTGGACTTAAAACATTATGTGGGATTTTTGACATGTCTCTTGTTGAGAGAAAAGACGTCATTACAAATATATTTATTAAATAAAACTCTAGATTTATATTTGGTAGGTCTGGCGTGTGTGTGTGTCATGTTGTTCTGAATCACTTTAACCAATAAAATGTTCCAGTCCATATCACGTGACATAATCCAACACTTCTGGTTGGATGGCTTCCACTGCATTAGACTTTGGAATGAAAGAAAGTCATCCACGCTAGTACCACCCAATGAGAAAATAGCTTGATATTTCGACGTTTACGTTGGCTTACGCCAAGTCAAATTGTGATTGGTGCTCTCTCCGACCTGCTTGGTCATACCGTCTAGGGGTGGCTGGTGTAATGGTATGTCCTATAGATTGTCAACATCAACGTTCTAGTATCGAAACTCGAATAGGGCATTTTTTTCTACAACTTGCCTCGCTGGTCCTGTTTCTTACACAAGTCTGACCCCTACCAATGTGATCAAGTAGTATAACAAGATCTCTGGCATCATGAAGGGTAAGTTGTACTGGTTTCTACTTGTGTGCACATTTGGTAGACTTTCAATGAAAGCAGTCGCTAACTACTCACATAAGCAGTATACTATGTGTACTCTAGATAAGTAGAAAAATTGTAGGAATTATGCGATATTCAGATATATGAAAAAACAAACTTGATTAAGTGACATTAAAGAAATCACACTTTTATGGGTCTTTTTACCTATTTATTTTATTCAAAAGTATTTCTATTGTAGCACACGCACGCGTACAAGCGCACACAAACATCCACGTTTACACATTGACTTTAGTAGGCCTACACATACCTTAATACACGCGTAAATGTGAACACATACATTAACTCACGCACATAGGCGTACACATATTCAGGCACGAATATAGATGCGCTCACATTCATTCACTGGTGTCCAAAAAATAAGAAACTTAACCAATATTGAAATTTCTCAAAAGCTAATTTATTAACAAATATAAAATTTAGTATACAAATAGTTTAAACTATGGAGAATTTGACTAGCTATATGAAAATTAAAAAAATATATTTGAAATTATGAAATATGCAAATTATTACCAACATACCCAAAGCTAAGGTTCCAGATCTTGAAGAATTAAGATATCAATAGGGAGTATGATCACCTCTAACAGCTATCAAGGTCTCACAGTGAGCCCTCATACTGTTTACCAGGCTTTGGAGGAGGTCCAGGGGTAGTAAACCCCACTCCTCCAATAGAGCAGTTCTTAGCTCAACGAGGGTTCTGGGAGAGGGGTGACAAGCTCCAATACGCCTCCCTAGAGCATCCCACACATGCTCTATTGGATTCAGGTCCGGAGATCTGGCTGGCCAATCCATCCTTCGAATATTCTCACTCTGGAGATATTCATTGACTAGCCTAGCCCTATGCGGACGAGCATTATCATCCATAAAAATTAAATTGTGACCAATTTGATCTCTATAAGGTCTTAGAAAGGGCTCAAGGATCTCGTCCCTGTACCTTTGGGCAGTTAAAGTGTCGCCAGAAAAAATGTGGAGGGGTGTGCGTCTGCTAGAACTGATGCCAGCCCAGACTAAGAGACTGCCCCCTCTAAAACTGTCTATTTCCCTGATGTTACTGGGATGATAGCGGGTTCCAGGCTCCCTCCAGATGAAAACTCGTCGAGAATCTGTGTTTAAACTAAATCTTGACTCGTCACTGAAGAGAACATTGGCCCACTGATCATGAGTCCAGGCGTGATGTTCCAAGCACCAATTCAAGCGGGCTCTCCTGTGAGCAGAGGTTAAAGGGATACAGACCATTGGTCGTCTTGCATAAAGAGCACCTTCGTGAAGCCTTCGGTAAACAGTTTGTCTTGAAATTCTCGTTCCAGTAGCACTTGAGAGTTCATTAGAGAGTTGAATAGCTGTCATCTCCCTATGGCGCTTGGCATTTACGACCAGATAACGGTCTTCAGAGGTAGCTGTTTTTCTTTTTCTACCAGAACCTTCTTTTCTTTTGATGGTTCCTGTCTCAATGAACTGTTTCAATATTTTGCTGACCACAGATTTATTCACATTTAGCCATTTTGCTACTTCAACTTGTGATTGCCCTGCCTCCCATCTTCCAACAGCTCTCCATTTTAAATCATCTGCTAAAAATTTTCATAAACTCATAATTAACTAAGGATTAAATAAAATTATAATTGGACAATTATTAGATGGGGTAAACGACACGCCAAATAGCACACTAATAAAGACAAGCAAAAATTTGCATATTTTCAATTTTACCGAATCGAATGGTTGAGATAAATAATTTCTACGACTTAAAATACCTAATTAAATTACTTTTTAGCTTTTAGGTTGTATATTTTAAAACATATCATTAAAAACCAAAAGTTTCTTATTTTTTGGACACCAGTGTATATACAGGCCCACACACATGACCGCAAGGACATAGGTACATGCACATTTACGCATGCACACGGGTCTGTACATAGAATAACTCACACTCAAAGGGCCACACGTATTCGTGAATAAACATGGACGCAAACATGCATTAACGGACGTATTAAGCGTACACACACTCTAAAGCACGAACACAGGTGCCTGTACCCATTATATTATAACAAAGATATATTCTGATATGAATTTGAACGTTGGAGGCAAACTACTACCATCTAGCGGAATAAAAAATATATAATAAACGTTGATATTTCGTTTCATTCAAAAACTTGGCCTAAATCTTTGATAAATCAATAAAAGACACCAACAGCATACGTGCTTCAAGCGGTAGGCTCATGTCGGCTGTACCTCGCTTCAGAAATTAAACAAACTTCTTGAGTTTTAAAAATTTCAGAAATATGTTTCCTCTTTTTTTCCTCCCTCCATTGTTGGTTCATTCCCAAAATTATATTAGGACTCAAAATGCTTTGAAAAAAAAATTCTAAATAAATTTTATAAAACCCTAATCTAAAAGTATGTAAAAAAACTTCAAAATCAATTAGCGTCAAAAAAAAAGTATATAATTGTAGCAATAAATCTGAAAAATCATATTACAATAAATTCTTGAAGTATCTAAATCATTGAAGAAAATATGAGTAAAAACCAGAAACTTGAGCATGTTCTTTTTATGACGACATTTTTGCCGTGGACAATATGGGTTGCATGCAGTTTAATACAGTTTATCATGAACCGCAATGCTACCAAAATAAATGCTATGGAGCCGGTGCTATATGGGACCAAGAAAAGCCTTAAACAGTCGAGAGTGGATACAGAAGTGGAAATTCCCAAACAAGGCAGCATGCCTCCATACAAATCAACCACTCAAGCCTCCTCTGTCAACACCAAACCTGCCATCCAGAATAGTTCCTGTCCCAGCCTTAAGTTCGGCTCCAGCATCGCTACTTACTACGAACACCAATTGAAATGAACCTACCAACGGAATTACAACAAACCTCTTCCTAAATACTAGATTTTCAACTTTTACTCACTGAATATGAGCCTAATATCTTATATTTAACACTGAACAATAAAAAAAAGCTTATCGTAATTTATATAGAAATACAGAAGAATAAAAATATATTTTAAAGTAGTATATTATAATATCTCTCGTGTAATCAAGACTGGTGTAAAAGTTTAGACTTACGTTCAAAAGTTTTTTTTTTTTTTTTGAAGAATGCTTATAAAGAATTTGGTGATGATCATAAGTTGGTTCTAAATCATTTGCATCCCCGTTCTGGGGCTTTTTTTAATACAAAAAAAAAATAGATACAAACTTTGAAGAAAAGATCAAATTTCAAATACCTGAAGGGAAAATCTACAAAAGAAGAGGAATTTTCGACATTTTTATTAATATCCACAGGATGAAGGTTTTGGAAAACGTATTGTAACATTATATCAAAACAGGATATTCTTTTTAAGTAAAAAGTCGATCCATTGAATACGTTTATATAAAAAAGGACGTACCTGGATCTGTGAAAGGAAAAATCAAAAACAATTTTTTTCTCAAAATATTTCAAGTGATTGCTCCATCTTTATCAATTTATTGCGCCTAAATTGTAATAATATATTGGTGGAATAAATTGATAAAGAGGAAGTTATCCCTCGAAATATTTTGAGAAAGAATTGTTTTACTTTTTCTTTAACAGATACATGTACGCCCTTTTTATATATAAGGATATTCTTGGTTAAACCAAATCGTCAAAACAATGATACCCATCGTAAGGGGGGCATATTTCCCCATCAGTTCCTCTAGGTAAGAAGGTATGTTATACTACAAACGAATGGCC
The DNA here is from genome assembly GCA_030710605.1 of Cordylochernes scorpioides. NCBI lineage: Eukaryota > Metazoa > Arthropoda > Arachnida > Pseudoscorpiones > Chernetidae > Cordylochernes > Cordylochernes scorpioides. The sequence goes on from CP092864.1 coordinate 30,960,468, forward strand.
TACTAATGTGTAAATACACTCATGGAGACAAAACTTAAGGAAGTTGTACCTTTTAGCATGTATATCGGGGGGGGGGGGGGATACAGACAATAACTGAAAGATATTACAGTGACTTTTATTGAAGACACACGAGATAACCAAGTGTGAATAAAATTGCCTCGGTCTCTTTCAAAAAACAAACGACCTGCAACATTAAATATGAAGTTTTCTCAAGTTTTTTTCATGAGTGTATATTCTCTATTTGAAAACATGTGACAGATCCCTATAATAGTCTAAATAAGCCTTGGATAGAGAGAGAAAACTTTTTTTTTATATAACTAGTCATAAAATCCTTTATTTTTTTTACCATGAATTATATATTACTCAAATATCTTTTCGAATAAATCGTCAAAAAATAAATATAAATACATCTTATATATTTATAATACAATATAATGCGTCTTATGATTGTAGAACGAGACGTTTGACAAATTTTATCCTAAATGTTTCTTTTGAACGAAAATTCGTAATTTATTTTAAGGAGAAATAATGACTATTTCTATCCTTAGGGATGAAGTATGAAAGGATGAATTGTAAAATGATGAATTTGGGAATAAGACAAAACTTAAGGAAGTTATACCTTTTAGCATTGTATATCGGGATACAGACAATAACTGAAAGATATTTGATATACAGTGACTTTTATTGAAGACACACGAGATAACCAAGTGTGAACAAAATTGCCTCTGTCTCCTTCAAAAAACAGACAACCTGCAACATCAAATAAGAAACTTCCTTAAGTTTTTTTTTTTTCATGATTGCATATTTACCATTTGAAAATGTGTGACAGAGCTTTACAATAGTCAAACTAAACCTTGGAGAGAGAGACAATGACAATTAACAACTTTATTGACTCCTAGTCAATAGCAAAATAATAAATTTAGAGAAAATACTTTGTTATTGTAATAGAAATAGAAAATATATACACCAAACTTCTCTGAAGGGCGTGGGGATCAGGTGCTACAAGCCGCCCTGAGTGTGGACCTTGTTTATTGTGTAGGTTTTGTCCCTAACATGCTCAAGGAGAGAGAGAACATTATTTTTATAACCAATCATAAAATCCTTCATTTTTTACTATGAATTATATATGTACTCAAATTTATATTTTCCGAATAAACCTTAACAAAAAGAAATATAAATACATCTTATATATTTACTGTAAATAAAATATATATTCTATTTATATGCTTCCTCGTTTATAATAGAATTAAGAAACAAATTTTAAAATACATTATAAAACATTTTCTCAGAATTATTTTAAAGAATCCTTTTTCTTTTCATCACAAAAGAATATATTCCTATAGACATCCGAGTATTTTTAAAAGTTTTCATCAATATGCTTCTTTTTGCTTTTTAAAACGTTTTCTTTTGTTTCCAAATATTTCCTTTTTTTACCGGAATACCAAGCAATCAATGTATCTCCATATAGGGAGAATAAAATTCTGATAGCAAACCCTAAACAAACCTTTTTTTTTTCTCCCATATCACTCCTGTCAAGGGTACGCTGAAATATTGACATGCCTCCTCTATGCCAGAATATATTAAACATCTATTTCTTTTCCATAGCTACATATGCTATATAGATCGAAAAACGTTTTTAAAACTCACTCTTATATATTTTATCTCTTTGAAGTTTTTTTTTAGTATATCGAATATGTAAATTATATATTATTATTTATTTACATTTATTTTTGATAAATGCCATTGATTTATTTCGTTATTTATATTTTATTTTATTTCTATTTTTTACATCTAGGGGTAGGTTTCTTGTATAAGTTTATTTCTCTAGCTTTTGAACTAACATGCCTTTCAACAGGAGCAACTAGGAATATAACTACTAGCTAACTATATAACTATTGTATAGTTAAGCTAGAGAAGTTATATTCCTAGTTGCTTCTGTTGAAGGGGGTATGTTAACTTGAAAGCTAGAGAAATAAACTTATACAAGAAACCTAGCCCTGTATACTTTATTCTTCTTCTTCTTTCTTATCTCAAAGCCATGATAATCATGATGGGTAGTTAGCGACTGCTTTTACTTTAAGCGCACCACATGTCTACACATGTGAAAAGAAGTTCGACTTTGCACTTACAAATGTGCCAGAGCCCCGTTTGGTTACTTGCACTCGCTGGTGGGGTTGGACATTTGCAAGAATCGGGGGCCATTGGAGCATTTTTTTTTAAACAGAAAAAAGTGTACAATGCGGGAATCGAACCCGGGTCATAGTGGTCGAAAACCAAACGGTTTAACCAGCCTTCCACCGACCCCCGTATACTTTATTGATTTTATTAAATTATAAGTATCAGGGGAAGAACGACTATAGTATAAAGTAAATATATAATACGATATTATTGTATGAGTAAGTTAGATTTTGATTAATTCAAATTGAAGACCTTCTCAACCTTTTTTATAAACGTTTATTGTCCTTTGATGTTTTGGCGACACCTACTGTCGCCCTTCTCAAAAAAAGGTCAATACTTCACTAAATAAGTTGTCATCCTCTTTTTAAAAAGGTCGACATTCGGTCGCTAAAACGTCACAGAACAATAAACATTTATAAAAAGTTAATGAAGTATTCTGAACTTGAATTAATAATGTAAATTGTGTGTGTGTTGTGTTACATTCACTATATAAGGCATTGTTGATTATAATTTCTCCATTCGTTTTGAAATGCTTTAGAGTTATTTTTAGAGAATCACGAAATCTATGTTAATATTGTCACGGTAGTGATAACGAGTATTACAAATGATTGTCTGATGAACGCAATGTTGATTGGATGGTTAAGGTCATGTGATAGGAGAGAGCCAATCAGCGAGCGAAAATCCCCAAAATCTATATATACATATATACCGATTAAATCATATAGCGGGGAAAATGGTGAGGTTATTATTATCATCATTATTACAAATATCCTTTCGGATATATATAAGCAGAATCATCTAATACAATATAAAAGCGGTATGGTGGATTAAACTAGCGAAACCGCTGGTAGAGTTCACCACTCATGAGCCAGCGCCCCAATATTTTCTAAACATTTCAGTGAGAACAGTAGGAAATTGTTTCATTTAAAAAGAGAAATATTGCACTAAAATAATTTCAAAATTCATATTATTATAATATAGGTATTCAAAAGAGCAGTTTTATATTTTCACAGTGCTGCGCCAATATGATTTATTGTTGAAACTGCTGATGGTATGGAAGGATACATTTATCTAAATAAACACAAACGCGTTATATTTTTTATTCTGAGCAATGTAACTTATACAAAATTTATTTACGTCGAAAAATAATCGACGGCGAATATTTCGGACTCTGTGATATCTTTGATTTATCATCAATTTGCCAGAATAATTTAGAAATCAATAATTTTTTCATTTCTTTAGTTTTCACACACATAGATGACAATGCTCATTTATCTTTTCCAAAAAAAAAATCATCTTTTTTCCATTCTTTTTTTCAATTAAATGTTGGGAACACTAAATATCTTGATACCTCAACAAACGGAATAAACACAAAGATAATTAGTTTCAGAAAAGATTTTCTGAAAATGTAAAGTTGTGCTTCTAAAATAACAAGGCTTAACTTTTATAAATAGTATGACGTTTAACAAGTTCTACTCCAAATGTTTCATTTTACAGAACGAAAAATCGTATTTTTGATTATTTTAAGGAGAAATAACGGTTATTACTATCTTTAGGGATATAGTATGAAAGGATGAATTATGAAGAGTAATGATGAACGGAAAAATAAAAGTGTCCAGGGATGAACACTTCCAGTGATTCACAATTCATCCTTTCATTCTTCATCCCTAAGGATAGAAATAGTCGTTATTTCTCCTTAAAATAATTGAAATTACGATTTTTCATACTGTAAAAATAAAAATTTCCGGTGAAATTTGTTAAACGTCGTTCTATAATCATAGCCGTATTATATTGTATTATAAATTAATTTTATAAATAGTTCTTATTATCAAGGTAAAAACGTGTCTGGAAATATATTCTCTAATTTCAAGACATCTTCGAAATAAATGCGTAGGAAATGACATCTATATAGGAGTTTAATATTTAAGAATAGGAAGCCCATGTCAGTTTGTTAAAATTGTAGAGATTTTGATATTTGAAGTTTATTCAAGAAGTTATAAATTTTTTGGACATTTTTACTCTGAATCAATATCATACTCTTCGAAACCCTTCTTTTTAAAGTTAAATTTCCATCATGCTACACCTTTATATTTGCTATAGATACGACAACTCTATATTCAAATATGAATATTAAAATAAATCAATTTAAATATTTCTTAATTCAATGCTTAGGTTGAACCCTTACGTTTTTCCAAAGATTTCATAATACCATTACATACGCTTTTATAACGCTGAAACTCCTAATATCTTGAGAAAAAGGATATTTCCTGATCGAGCAGCTAAAAGATTCTGATTATGATTTCATCAATGATTTCACATTGATTGGCGTTCACACGCCCTTCCAGTCTAAATACCTGTTTTCTTGTTTTTCAAGATGCCCCAAAGACCACCTTTTTTGGTCGTTGAGATACAGCTTGCACCACGCTGACGAGGGCCAACAGCCCGAAAAGCGTACCTGGTTAACTTTTCTTGAATAATCAAGAAACGGTATTTGGCCAATTCTGGAATAATTAGTAAATTAAATTCAATTGCTATCTATCGTTAAAGTTTTACACAAATAAATTTACTGGCAATGCGTTTCTTTTAAATATCAGCAAATATTATCTCTACAGACCTTACCTCAATGATATGAGTTATTGAATGTGATCTCATTCAATAACTCATATCATTGCAATAAGGTATGTAGAGATCATATTTGATGATATTTAAAAGAAACGCATTGCCAGTAAATTTATTTGTGTAAAATTCTGGAATAATTAAAAATCAACGATTAGTTGATATTTATTCCGATAGATGGCGTAAGCCATCAAAAACCTTTAGTTTGAACGATCAGGAAATGCCTTTTTTTCTCAATTTATCCACCTGATCCAAGTGCAAATTCACTTTTGTACTATTTTTCACATCTTAATATCTTGTTATAAAGATTTGGAAATTAAACGTGACACATTAAGTATTGGTGTCTCCAAAACTGTTTTACGATATAAATTCTGATCGAAGAGGGAATCAAAGTTAACTACGATGAGTTTCATTATTTATGTGGATCTTCTCTTGTAATAAATTCTAATCTTAACACAAAGGCGCAATAACATCTATACATATAAAATGAAAGAATTTAAAAGCACGAATGTTTCTTTTATACATAATACAAACTTCTACTGCCCTTACTGCGATGATAAAATATGTATTGGGAGGGCTTGGCTCATCAGTGGTGAAGCCTCCCAGCAGTTTCGCCAATTTCAGTGCTGCGTATATAAGCAGAATTTTCCAATACAGTATTAGAGCTCTGAGAAGCGGTCTGGTGGATTAAATTGGCGAAACCGCTGGGAGGGTTCACCACTGATGAGCCAAGCCCTCCCAATACATATTTTTTCATCGCAGTAAGGGCAGTAGAAGTTTGTATTATGTATAAAAGAAACATTCAAGCTTTTAAATTCTTTCAAATTCTAATCTTGTTTAAGTAAATTCATGGCACTTCGCTCGTATGTTACTGAAGAGCATATTTCCTCTCATCAAGCAATGTCATCATAAAGTAATGATCATCATTAAAAAACGATTAAATAGAGGATAAATGGATGACAGATTAACGGCTCCATATATGTCATTTGGTTGTTAGACCGTGGGTAGATAAATTACCCCAGAGTTGCCTCCTTTTTAAAAATATTACTGGTTAGAAAGAAGTTCAACTATAATTACATCTTTCTCAAACTCTGTATTAAATTCATAGATTTTATAAAGGCCGTTTAAATAGAATGTATGCAATTATTCAAAATAGCATCCCAAAACTTATTTACATAAACTCTCAGATATGCAAATATGTGATAACAAAACATAATTCAATTTATTTATTTATTTATGCTTATGAGGTGATACAGCAACAGGTGATACATAATTCAATATATAAATGCTTACTAAATCTGTCTGCTATGTTCTCTAAAACTCCTAGCGCCACTGAGCGGTAACCAGGAGAACTACTTCTATGTAAACAAAGATTTTGTTTTTTAATCATATTATCGAATTTAACAACCTTGTTATGTACTTATTTTCAAAAATTGTTTTTTTTTTAAAGAGCGCTAAATGTAAATTTAATAGGAGTACAATATTGTGGTTCATCTCTATATACATGTTACAAGCTCTAATGATGAGGCTAAATTAATTTATTACAACGTAAACATCATCGAATTTATTCGTTACATTTCCAAATATAGACAAATGCTTTAGTAAATTGAATTTAATTGCCATCTATCGTTAAAATTTTACACAAATAAATTTACTGGCAATGCGTTTCTTTTAAATATCATCAAATATTATCTCTACAGACCTTACTGCAATGATATGAGTTATTGAATGAGAGGGCTTGGCTCATCAGTAGTGAAACCGCTGAGAGGGTTCACTACTGATGAGCCAAGCCCTCTCATTCAATAACTCATATCATTGCAGTAAGGTCTGTAGAGATAATATTTGATTATATTTAAAAGAAACACATTGCCAGTAATTTTATTTGTGTAAAACAAATGCTTTAGTTAACTATATTTATTCGTTTATTTATAATACACTTAAACTTATTTAATTAAAAAGGCATATATTGGATCAAAATATCATTTATTTTACCTATATATGCCTATAATATATGCCTTTTAATAATGATATTTTGATCCAATATATGCTTTTTAAGTAAAGATTTATTTATGGATTGCTCTATTTTCAAAACTTAAACTTATTATAAAATAAATAAAGTTTCCAGAGCTAAGTTTCTTGTGCAACTTTTTCTTTTCAAGCTTTTGGACTTGTCAGTCCTTCAACAGGAGGGTTAAACTTATATTTATGTAAAGAGAGTGATAGATGGGCTTTATGACATGTGTTGATATAGACAGGATTCGCTTTTCATATATTTTTTAATATTTACATGTTAACTGTGGTGGGGATAACTGCCATCTAAGTGTCCCATCGGATTCTCTCGTGTCAGCCTTCACTCGGGGTGGCTTGGACAAACCTGGCTGAATCCGTGATCCCATTCCTGCTCGGCTCCTAGGCTAACTGTATTAGTTTTTAAGTTATAGACAATTCGAAATATTTTATTGAAATTCTTAGTGAATTTATGAAAAAGGCATCTCCTTATAGTGCAACTGAAAGTTGCTGATGGCTTGCGCCATGATGAGGGCCAACAGCCCGAAACGCGTACGTGGTTAGCTTTTCTTGATTAATCAAGAATAGGTAACACAGGTCTACAAAAAAAAACTTTTTTTTTGCACAAGAGAACCTGATGGTGTTTCTAGTGTAACTTTTCATGCTGAACTCAAAAATCTAATCAGAAATTTCCCATCACCTATGGTTTTTGCCTGACGATCTTTTTTTAGTATTGGGATAAATACATGCATCCAACATGAAAGAGACTTACGAAAACATGAAACTGCTTTTGAAAAAGATAGAATATGAAAGATACGGTTGGAAAATATGCAGCGATTTGAAAGTCGTTGCTCTCTTGCGTGGATTACAGCTTGGATATACAAAATTTTGTTGTTTTCTGTGTGAGTGGGATAGCAGAGATAGGGAAAGGCATTACATTAAAAAAATCTGGCCAAACCGTAAAATCTTTACTCCAGGATATAGAAATATTGCAAATCTACCCCTGATCGATTCAGAAAATATTTACTTACCACCATTACATATTAAACTGGGATTAATGAAGAACTTTGTCAAGGCAATGGATCGAAATGCCAGTGGATTTACCTACCTAAAACAAAAAAATTCTAGTATAAGTTAAGCGAAGATTAAAGAAGGCATTTTCGTTGGACCTCAGATTCGAGAATTGCAGCAGGATGGAAATTTTCAAAATAGTTTGAATGAAGTTGAAGCAGCAGCATGGAATTCCTTTAGAAACGTTTGCAAAAACTTCTTAGGAAGTGTCAAGGTTGAAAATTACCAAGACATAGTTAATGATCTGTTGCTTTCCTACAAGGCACTGAGATGTAACATGTCCCTCAAGATCCATTTCCTGCATTCACATCTAGATTTCTTTCCAGACAATCTTGGCGCAGTTAGCGATGAGCATGGTGAGAGGTTTCATCAAGCTATATCAAGCATGGAGAAGCGGTACCAAGGTAAATGGAGTCCCGCTATGCTTGCCGACGACTGCTGGGCACTCAAGAGGGATCTACCACAAGCAAAGTATAGAAGAAAATCCACTGTCACTGCTTTTCAATAATAAATATGTTTCGTTCATATATGCCTATATATTAACAATATTTCCAAATTCAAGTAGGTGTATCTCAGAAATATTGTGTAATAGAAAAAAACTTATGGTATATTTGGATTCAGGACATGTAGATAAGATGCTATTTCTTTGTGGACAAAGAAAAATATTTTTTGATAAACCAGTTACGTGACATTGTTTGCAATTTTTAGTGTATTTATCCCAATACTAAAAAAAGACCGTCACGCAAAAACCATACGTGATGTGAAATTTCTGATTAGATTTTTGAGTTCAGCATGAAAAGTTACACTAGATGGCGTAAGCCATCAGCAACTTTCAGTTGCACGATAAGGAGATGCTTTTTTCATAATTTATGCACCTTATCCCAGTACACAATATCACATTTGTACTATTCTTAGTTAATTGTGACAAAATTTAATGAGAAATTAAACAAAGAAAATCATATTATTTACAAAATTTGGTTATTAGATATATAAAGCTGTCCTCAGGAAAGGAGGCTCTTCCATCTTGATAGAGTCCTCCTCCAGACAAAGACAGGATCTCTCAGTTCAATGTTTAAAGTTATAAGTCCCTCCCATTAATTTAGCATTTCAGTAAGGGCAGTAGAAAATTGATTTATTTTTAAAAGAATCAGAAGCGTCAAAAATAGTTCAAATTTTTCACAATAATTTGTTTTAACTATATCTAGCGCATACATAACATAACTATTTCAGAATGAGAGGTTGTAGGCATGATAATGACTTCTACACTTCAACCTACTCCAAAGGTAGATCCCATCGGCCGAGAGTCCAGAGTAGGTCCGAGTGGAATAAGTCCAGGCCGATAAGAAGTCCATTAAGAGAAGGATCATCAATCAGACTGTGTGATGACCACGGAATCTGTTTTCAATCGTTCTAAGTGGCAGGTTGGAATCTTCCAGGATCCTCCTTTTACCGTAGCCATTACATGGCTGATGAGAATACGGATGCAACTTCTATTCTTTCTCTGTTTATTTAGTATTGGAAGGATCTAGATTCCTATGCTCTACAATATGTATCTACTTTGTGGGCAATGTAGGCAGTTTTTCTTTGGAGAAGGGAGGTAAATTTAAAACAAAGAGGTATTTCCTTTTCATTTAAAATATTTTCATATCCTTATATAAGTGTACGCAGGGGGATGAGTGTCTGTTAAGAGTATATTTAATATCTCTATATTTTTTTCGGGCTAGAAGGTCTTTCTACAGGAGAACTAGATAAAAATTGACTTGAAATATAAATGTTATATTAAAATATTATTTTATTTAGGGTTATATTTCATAGATTCAAATACTCTGCTAAATCGACCACCAGAGGTCATACTTACCCTATAAAAACTCATTGTTGTTGTTTCTCGATGGCCCTTGCTTCCCTGACCTCTCTAGCTTCCTCCCCCCTGCGATGACACCTCCACTGCCAGATCCTAGGATCCCTTGCCACCAGTTCGCGTTCTGCAACCATAGTAGGGCTAGAAGACCTTATTTGTAGGCCAATTAGCCCGGATTCTCAAGAAACTCTTCCCCGTTGCCCCCTCCCCCCGGTCCTCCTCTACATCCTGGCTCTCCTGGCCTCACCTGGCGATGATCCCGGCCACCCATTCCCAGGCCCCCCAACTATGCTTTGTATATATTCCGCTTTATGCGTCCATCGGGGCTCAAAAATCATTCATTTTGGTTAGCAGCCCCGTAAAATAAAGATATTTTCTCTCTCTCTCTCTCTTTCTCGATGGCCGTTGGTCAACAACAATTATTCATAGTGCTTGTTCCTTAAATCAGAGGTTATTCCCCGTTGGGTCGCTCTTGACATGAATCCTGCCAAGAAGAAAAAGAAGGCCTACAAGCCTACAACCCGCATCGTGAACGTCGCCGACCTGGAGAGGGAAGATGAGATGGTGATCTCACGCAACTGCAGCATCCTGAGCTCCATTGGCCATCCTGCCCTGAAATCCCTGCATGAGGACCTGATCCGCTGCATCGCCTCGCGGACTGAAATGATCAAGGCCCTCGCTACCAATGTAGAGAACCTCACTGACACCCTCGAGTCCTTCGCAGAGTTGGACGAAATTGAGGAGGCCAACAAGCCCAAGACTGCTTGCCGCGGCACTCAAACCTGCCCTGCTCCTTCCTGCAATGAAACCAGCTCCCAGACTGACCCAATCAAGCCCGCCACTCCTGCTCCTGCTGCTCTCCCTGCCAAGAAGCCTGCCTCCTCCCTGCCTGCTCCTGCTCCAACCAAAAGGAAGCAGTCTGAAGCTCCCAACCCGCCTGCAAAGAGGACAAACCTGAATGGTCCTTCAAAACCTGTGCCTTCCCACGTCTCCAAGCCTGCGGCCGCCCAAGTGATCCTTCATGGAGAAAAATCGGCGGCCCACACAGTGGTCATCTCAGATGACCCACAGGCTGACCCAAGGGAGATGCTGAAAACAGTCCGCGCTGCTCACACTCTCCCCCAAGGCGTTTGGGCCTCCCTGCGCACCAAGGGGAAGCTGGTCCTCCATTCCAGCAATCCTGACACCATCCCTGAGGTTACAACCTCCCTGGCCAGCAAGTTGAATGGAATGAAGGTCCGCCAGCAGAAGGAGATCCTGCCACGGATCTGCCTCTTCAAAGTGGATGAGGAGACATCCAACTCCACAATTGAGGAGACCTTCCTGGAAACCGCTGCTGTTAGAAAACTTCTTGGGGACAAGGTGGTGCGCGTGGCGCACCGTTCTGCACCCAGAAACGGGACCTGCACCGCCTTCATCGAGGTGGACCTCAAGACCTTTAGAGCCCTGGGCGTTCGCGGGAGGATCGTGGTGGATGGAGTAATCCTCAACTTCGAGGAGTCCATCCGCGCCCGCGTCTGCTTCCGCTGTTGTGGCTTCGGCCACAACTCTGCCCAATGCACCAGAGCTCCTAAGTGCTTCCACTGCGGTGAAGACGGCCATGAAGGCCGAACCTGCCCATCCATTGCTGACCAGCGCACCTACAAATGTGCCAACTGCTGCTCCCAGGGCCTTCCTGACAAGCACGAGGCGAGAGCCTCAAGCTGCCCCATCCTGAAGTCTAGGGCCCTCAAGTTCTAGGCTTCAAGGACCTTCTGCCTCCATTTCCATCTGCCACTTCTCCTGGATTCCTGGCCTATTCAACGCACCCGCCTCACTGCACCCTGGCGCTATTCCCCTGCTTGCCCAACGTTTCCACCACCCCTGCGAGACATCTCCTGCTTCCACATCCTAGGGTCCCTTGCCACCTGACATCGATTTTGAGCTCAAAAATCATAACTTTTGGTTAGTAGCCCGTAAATCGGTGGTTCAGTGGTAGAATGCTCGCCTGCCACGCGGGCGGCCCGGGTTCGATTCCCGGCCGATGCATTTTTTTTACAATTTTTAAAACTCATTTATATATTATACAAGAATGACATCCACGGCGCCAATTTATAATTGTAACGAATAGTATTTGAATAAAAGCATTTAATCGGGTAAAACCCGGGCGTTGCCCGGGTCATTCGTATCTACTTATATATTTGCCTTATTCTGTCTGTTTGTCTGAAGCTCACGGATGGGATTTTTCATAACCATCGGTGGTTCAGTGGTAGAATGCTCGCCTGCCACGCGGGCTGCCCGGGTTCGATTCCCGGCCGATGCATTTTTTTTTTTTTACAATTTTTAAAACTCATTTATATATTATACAAGAATGACATCCACGGCGTTTGTAACGAATAGTATTTGAACAAAAGCATTTAATCGGGTAAAACCCGGGCGTTGCCCGGGTCATTCGTATATAATAATTGTATAAACGAATGCAAGACAAAATCACCGCGAATGTTTCTTTTTTTTAAGGAAATTTCTTTTTAAGGCAATTATCGTTATTTATCGTTAATTTTTGTTTCGATTTTATTGAAAAAAAAAACGATATGGTGCCTTTAAAAAATTATCTTTATTACTATGCAGTTTTCTATTTAGTCAATATACCTAAGTTCATGTTGCAAATGTAATTATCTCTATCGATTTAGTAGGTGAAATGCAAAAAAAAAAATCGACATGATATAATCTTTATGAAAATTCACATTTTTATTTTTATATTTTCAAGACACACACAGTTTGGGGCGGGACGTTTCACAAGAGAGACATCCACGGCGCCAATTTATAATTGTAACGAATAGTATTTGAATTAAAACGTTTTTAAAATATATACGCACTCGGGTAAAACCCGGGCGTTGCCCGGGCCATTCGTCTAGTATATAATAAAGCATTTTTTTTAATTTTTCATTAAACTTTTGGCCACTAGGGAGTTCTTTGAGATCCATTCTGCGCCATGATGTCGAGGACTAACAACCCGCTTACTTAGTTGAATTATCTTGATAAATTTTTGATCTGTTGTTATATCCAATAGTGGTATTTGTATATAAATAAGTTTGTTCGTTTTGGTTTATTTTCTCTAAGCTATCAGAATGCGTAACATAGGTCTTTGCTAGCAAGTGTATCTCTCTGAGAAAATGGCAACTCTCATTCATTTTATAAATGAAGTAGATAAGTTATTTTGTAAAGCACCATCTGTACTCATGGACAAGAAGAAGACAAGAAAGAAGAAGACTTAAGGAACTGGAAAGTCCTTAATGTCGCCAGTTGTTTGCTTTTTAAGAAGACAGAAGCAATTTTGTTCACATTTGATTATCTCCTGTGTATTCAATAATGTTTACTGTGTATCAAATATCGTTTAGAATTATTATCTAAATCCCGATTTAAATGCTAAAAAGTGCAACTTCCTAAAGTTTTGTCCATGAATAGATCACCACACAGTCTGATTGATGATCCTTTTCTTAATGGACTTCTTATCGGCCTGGATTTATTCCACTCGGACCTACTCTGGACTCTCCGGATCGGCCGATGG
>CP092864.1:30973844-31004842 GCA_030710605.1 Cordylochernes scorpioides
TAATAATCTGACTATATATTCGCCTATATGATTTAATTGATATATATTGTTTTTAAGTATTTTCGCTCGCTGGTTGGCACTCTCCTATCACATGTCCTTAACCATCCAATCAACATTGCGTTCATGATACTATCTGAATGCATATTTCTTCGATCAGTGGTCCTATAAAACACCAAAGTACTATATTGAAAAAAAAACTAATATATATACTCATAGACACAACTTAAGGAAGTTGTACGTTTATAACATAGCAAGGGTTTTTAAAAATACACTTTAAAAAGAATATTATCATTTTTATAATCCGAAAAGCTACATTTTTGGTTAATTTTTCTTGATCATATTTCTCTCTGTAGCATATGTGACGGGCAATTTATCATTATAATATATATATATATATATATATATATATATATATAATATAATATATATATATAATCTAAAAATAACTCTAAAAACATTCCAAAAAAATAAATAATAAATAGAGAAATTATAATCAACAATGTGTGCCATATATAGTGAATGGAACACACACACACAATTTACATTATTAATTCAAGTTCAGAAGACTTCATTAACTTTTTTATAAATGTTTATTGTTCTGTGACGTTTTAGAAATCCATTTCGACCATTTTAAAAGATGTTGACAACTTATTAGTGAAGTATTGTCCTTTTTTGAAAAGGGCGACAGTAGGAGTCGCCAAAACATCAAAGGACAATAAACGTTTATAAAAAGGTTGAGAAAGTCTTTAATTTGAATAAATCAAAATCTAACTCACCCATACAATAATATCGTATTTCTATTCACTTTATACTATAGTCGTCCTTCCCCTGATACTTATAATTTAATAAAATCAATAAAGTATCTAGGGCTAGGTTTCTTGTATAGGTTTATTTCTCTATCTTTCAAGATAACATACCCTTCAACAGAATCAACTAGGAATATAACTTCTCTAGCTTAACTATACTATAGTTATATTGTTAGCTAGTAGTTATATTCCTAGTTGCTCCTGTTGAAGGGCATGTTAGTTCAAAAGTTAGAGAAATAAACTTATACAAGAAATCTAGCCCTAGATATAAAAAATAGAAATAGAATAAATATAAGTAACGAAATAAATCAATGGCATTTACCAAATATATATGTATTCGATCAAATAATCCCTTGAATTATTATAAAAATAAAAACATGACGCCTCCAGGGGAAAGTTTCTTTTAATTTTTTTAAATTAAAAATATCTCGAGCTTTCGGGCAAGTACGCCCTTATACTTTCAATATTAATTGGCGTATTAATCATATGAAGCATTTTCTTCCGTAGAAGGGCGTACTTGCCCGAAAGATCGAGATATTTAAAAAACAAATTAAAGAAACTTTTCCCTGGAGGCGTCATGGTTTTATTTTAATAATTAAATATATATGTAAATAAATAATAATATATAATTTACATATTCGATATTTGTAAAAAAATAATAAAAACGTCAAAGAAATAAAATATATAAGAGTGAGTTTTAAAAACGTTTTTCGATCTATATAGCATATGTAGCTATGGAAAAGAAATAGATGTTTAATATATTCTGGCATAGAAGAGGCATGTCAATATTTCAGCGTACCTTTGACAGCAGTGATATGGGAGAAAAAAAGGTTTGTTTAGGGTTTGCTATCAGAATTTTATTCTCCCTATATGGAGATACATTGATTGCTTGGTATTCCGGTAAAAAAGGAAATATTTGGAAACAAAAGAAAACGTTTTAAAAGCAAAAAGAAGCATATTGATGAAAACTTTTAAAAATACTCGGATGTCTATAGGAATATATTCTTCTGTGATGAAAGAAAAAAAAATTCTTTAAAATAATTCAGAGAAAATGTTTAAAAATGTATTTTAAAATTTGTTTCTTAATTCTATTATAAACGAGGAAGCATATATATATATAGAATATATATTTTATTCATAGTAAATATATAAGATGTATTTATATTTCTTTTTGTTAAGATTTATTCGGAAAAGATAAATTTGAGTACATATATAATTCATAGTAAAAAAATAATGGATTTTATGATTGGTTATAAAAATAATGTTTTCTCTCTCCTTGAGCATGTTAGGGACTACACAATAAGCAAGGTCCACACTCAGGACGGCTTGTAGCACCTGATCCTGACGTCCCTTCAGAGAAGTTTGGTGTAAATATTTTCTATTTCTATTACAATAACAAAGTATATTTTCTCTAAATTTATTATTTTTCTATTGACTAGGTGTCAATGAAGTTGTTAATTGTCATTGTCTCTCTCTCCAAGGTTTAGTTTGACCATTTTAAAGCTCCGTCACACGTTTTCAAATGGTGAATATACAATCATGAAAAAAAAAAAACTTAAGGAAGTTTCTTATTTGATGTTGCAGGTCGTCTTTTTTTTGAAGGAGACAGAGGCAATTTTGTTCACACTTGGTTTTCTCGTGTGTCTTCAATAAAGGTCACTGTATATCAAATATCTTTCAGTTATTGTCTGTATCCCGATATACAATGCTAAAAGTTATAACTTCCTTAAGTTTTGTCTTATTCCCAAATTCATCATTACAATTCATCCTTTCATACTTCATCCCTAAGGATAGAAATAGTCATTATTTCTCCTTAAAATAAATTACGAATTTTCGTTCAAAAGAAACATTTAGGATAAAATTTGTCAAACGTCTCGTTCTACAATCATAAGACGCATTATATTGTATTATAAATATATAAGATGTATTTATATTTATTTTTTTTACGATTTATTCGAAAATATATTTGAGTAATATATAATTCATGGTAAAAAAATAAAGGATTTTATGACTGGTTATAAAAAAAAAGGTTTTCTCTCTCTATCCAAGGCTTATTTAGACTATTATAGGGATCTGTCACATGTTTTCAATAGAGAATATACACTCATGAAAAAACCTTGAGGAAATTTCATATTTAATGTTGCAGGTCGTCTGTTTTTTGAAAGAGACCGAGGCAATTTTATTCACACTTGGTTATCTCGTGTGTCTTCAATAAAAGTCACGGTAATATCTTTCAGTTATTGTCTGTATCCCCCGATATACAATGCTAAAAGGTACAACTTCCTTAAGTTTTGTCTCCATGAGTGTATTTACACATTAGTAGGCCATTCGTTTGTAGTATAACATACCTTCTTACCTAGAAGAACTGATGGGGAAATATGTTCTCTTTATGATGGGTACCATTGTTTTTGCCGGTTTGTTTTAACCAAGAATATGTTTATATAAAAAAGGGCGTACCTGTATCTGTGAAAGAAAAAGCAAAACAATTCTTTCTCAAAATATTTCGAGGGATAACTTCCTCTTTATCAATTTATTGCACCAATATATTATTACAATTTAGGCGCAATAAATTGATAAAGATGGAGCAATCACTTGAAATATTTTGAGAAAAAAAATGTTTTTGATTTTTCCTTTCACAGATCCAGGTACGTCCTTTTTTATATAAACGTATTCAGTGGATCGACTTTTTACTTAAAAAGAATATCCTGTTTTGATATAATGTTACAATACGTTTTCCAAAACCTTCATCCTGTGGATATTAATAAAAATGTTGAAAATTCCTCTTCTTTTGTAGATTTTCCCTTCAGGTATTTGAAATTTGATCTTTTCTTCAAAGTTTGTATCTATTTTTTTTTTGTATTAAAAAAAAGCCCCAGAACGGGGATGCAAATGATTTAGAACCAACTTATGATCATCACCAAATTCTTTATAAGCATTCTTCAAAAAAAAAAAAAAAAAAACTTTTGAACGTAAGTCTAAACTTTTACACCAGTCTTGATTACACGAGAGATATTATAATATACTACTTTAAAATATATTTTTATTCTTCTGTATTCCTATATAAATTACGATAAGCTTTTTTTTTATTGTTCAGCGTTAAATATAAGATATTAGGCTCATATTCAGTGAGTAAAAGTTGAAAATCTAGTATTTAGGAAGAGTTTTGTTGTAATTCCGTTAGTAGGTTCATTTCAACTGGTGTTCGTAGTAAGTAGCGATGCTGGAACCGAACTTAAGGCTGGGACAGGAACTATTCTGGATGACAGGTTTGGTGTTGACAGAGGAGGCTTGAGTGGTTGATTTGTATGGAGGCATGCTGCCTTGTTTGGGAATTTCCACTTCTGTATCCACTCTCGACCGTTTAAGGCTTTTCTTGGTCCCATATAGCACCGGCTCCATAGCATTTATTTTGGTAGCATTGCGGTTCATGATAAACTGTATTAAACTGCATGCAACCCATATTGTCCACGGCAAAAATGTCGTCATAAAAAGAACATGCTCAAGTTTCTGGTTTTTACTCATATTTTCTTCAATGATTTAGATACTTCAAGAATTTATTGTAATATGATTTTTCAGATTTATTGCTACAATTATATAATTTTTTTTGACGCTAATTGATTTTGAAGTTTTTTTGCATACTTTTAGATTAGGGTTTTATAAAATTTATTTAGAATTTTTTTTTCAAAGCATTTTGAGTCCTAATATAATTTTGGGAATGAACCAACAATGGAGGGAGGAAAAAAAGAGGAAGCATATTTCTGAAATTTTTAAAACTCAAGAAGTTTGTTTAATTTCTGAAGCGAGGTACAGCCGACATGAGCCTACCGCTTGAAGCACGTATGCTGTTGGTGACTTTTATTGATTTATCAAAGATTTAGGCCAATTTTTTTGAATGAAACGAAATATCAACATTTATATGAATTTATATCAGAAGATATCTTTGTTATAATATAATGGGTACAGGCACCTGTGTTCGTGCTTTAGAGTGTGTGTACGCTTAATACGTCCGTTAATGCATGTTTGCGTCCATGTTTATTCACGAATACGTGTGGCCCTTTGAGTGTGAGTTATTCTATGTACAGACCCGTGTGCATGCGTAAATGTGCATGTACCTATGTCCTTGCGTTCATGTGTGTGGGCCTGTATATACACTGGTGTCCAAAAAATAAGAAACTTTTGTTTTTTTAATGATATGTTTTAAAATATACAACGCTAAAAGCTAAAAAGTAATTTAATTAGGTATTTTAAGTCGTAGAAATTATTTATCTCAACCATTCGATTCGGTAAAATTGAAAATATGCAAATTTTTGCTTACCTTTATAAGTGTGCTATTTGGCGTGTTGTTTACCCCATCTAAGAATTGTCCAATTATAATTTTATTTAATCCTTAGTTAATTATGAGTTTATGAAAATTTTTAGCAGATGATTTAAAATGGAGAGCTGTTGGAAGATGGGAGGCAGGGCAATCACAAGTTGAAGTAGCAAAATGGCTAAATGTGAATAAATCTGTAGTCAGCAAAATATTGAAACAGTTCATTGAGACAGGAACCATCAAAAGAAAAGAAGGTTCTGGTAGAAAAAGAAAAACAGCTACCTCTGAAGACCGTTATCTGGTCGTAAATGCCAAGCGCCATAGGGAGATGACAGCTATTCAACTCTCTAATGAACTCTCAAGTGCTACTGGAACGAGAATTTCAAGACAAACTGTTTACCGAAGGCTTCACGAAGGTGCTCTTTATGCAAGACGACCAATGGTCTGTATCCCTTTAACCTCTGCTCACAGGAGAGCCCGCTTGAATTGGTGCTTGGAACATCACGCCTGGACTCATGATCAGTGGGCCAATGTTCTCTTCAGTGACGAGTCAAGATTTAGTTTAAACACAGATTCTCGACGAGTTTTCATCTGGAGGGAGCCTGGAACCCGCTATCATTCCAGTAACATCAGGGAAATAGACAGTTTTAGAGGGGGCAGTCTCTTAGTCTGGGCTGGCATCAGTTCTAGCAGACGCACACCCCTCCACATTTTTTCTGGCGACACTTTAACTGCCCAAAGGTACAGGGACGAGATCCTTGAGCCCTTTCTAAGACCTTATAGAGATCAAATTGGTCACAATTTAATTTTTATGGATGATAATGCTCGTCCGCATAGGGCTAGGCTAGTCAATGAATATCTCCAGAGTGAGAATATTCGAAGGATGGATTGGCCAGCCAGATCTCCGGACCTGAATCCAATAGAGCATGTGTGGGATGCTCTAGGGAGGCGTATTGGAGCTTGTCACCCCTCTCCCAGAACCCTCGTTGAGCTAAGAACTGCTCTATTGGAGGAGTGGGGTTTACTACCCCTGGACCTCCTCCAAAGCCTGGTAAACAGTATGAGGGCTCGCTGTGAGACCTTGATAGCTGTTAGAGGTGATCATACTCCCTATTGATATCTTAATTCTTCAAGATCTGGAACCTTAGCTTTGGGTATGTTGGTAATAATTTGCATATTTCATAATTTCAATTTTTTTTAAATTTTCATATAGCTAGTCAAATTCTCCATAGTTTAAACTATTTGTATACTAAATTTTATATTTGTTAATAAATTAGCTTTTGAGAAATTTCAATATTGGTTAAGTTTCTTATTTTTTGGACACCAGTGAATGAATGTGAGCGCATCTATATTCGTGCCTGAATATGTGTACGCCTATGTGCGTGAGTTAATGTATGTGTTCACCTTTACGCGTGTATTAAGGTATGTGTAGGCCTACTAAAGTCAATGTGTAAACGTGAATGTTTGTGTTCGCTTGTATACGTGCGTGTGCCACAATAGAAACACTTTTGAATAAAATAAATAGGTTAAAAAAAAACATTAAAGTGTGATTTCTTTAATGTCACATAATCAAGTTTGTTTTTTCAGATTTCTGAATATCGCATAATTCCTACAATATTTCTACCTATCTACAGTACAAATAGTATACTGCTTATGTGAGTAGTTAACGCCTGCTTTCATTGAAAGTATACCAAATGTGCACACATATAGAAACCAGTACAACTTACCCTTCATGATGCCAGAGATCTTGTTATACTACTTGATCACATTGGTAGGGGTCAGACTTGTGTAAGAAACAAGACCTTCGAGGCAAGTTGTAGAAAAAATGGCCTATTCGAGTTTCGATACTAGAACGTTGATGTTGACAATCTATAGGACATACCATTACACCAGCCACCCCTAGACGGCATGACCAAGCAGGTCGGAGAGAGCACCAATCACAATTTGACTTGGCGTAAGCCAACGTAAACGTCGAAATATCAAGCTATTTTCTCATTGGGTGGTACTAGCGTGGATGTCTTTCTTTCATTCCAAAGTCTAATGCAGTGGAAGCCATCCAACCAGAAGTGTTGGATTATGTCACGTGATGTGGACTGGAACATTTGATTGGTTAAAGTGATTCAAAACAACATGACACACACACACGCCAGACCTACCAAATATAAATCTAGAGTTTTATTTAATAAATATATATAGAGTAACGTATTTTCTCTCAACAAGAGACATGTCAAAAATCCCACATAATGTTTTAAGTCCAACATATTTCTAGCTTGGTTAGACCTAAATACGAGTGGGAGACGGAGGTTGTTTAGGCACTTATAGAAAATTGACATCCTGAATTTGCCGGCTAGCTGATTGCGACGAGATAGTTGTCCTAGTTGAGAGATAGAGCGCCTCATGAGATCTCTGGCCTATTTCAGAAGAATTCACTACCTGAAAAGAAAGCTAAATTTTTCATTTCGCGTTAAAGCAATTACAATATACCGATCTGTTGACCACAAAGGGTAGAGTTTTAACCGGTTAGCGTAGCAAATATTTCAGATGTGAAATCAACACACCACGGCGTGACTTCCCTTCGATTCCACACTTCTAACGATGTTGTTGCAGGACCCTAGCTAGATAGTACTGGGACATGAGGACAGTAGATCGAGAGTGTACCCTGGGGTAAGCACAACATCAGATGTCACAATTTAAGGAATATTGGAGTCGGTATTCTCCTATAATATTCATCTTATAATAAAGTAAGACCTTATTGTTTCGAATTAATGATTCAGTTATGGAATTTTGGATTATTGCCCAAGATATAAGCAGAAATGTCAACGTAAAAAATAGATAACAAAGATAATGTAAGATCAGAGTGTCTTTATAAGATGACAAAGTCCTGATACCAAACGTTGAAAATATTACTATTAGAGTTTTATTGGAATCAATTTTTAAAATATACGTACCTCTCTTGTGTGTCAATAGAGAACAAAACTCTTTTTAATTCGAACGTTTTCATCAATGTAAATTGAAACCATTTATAAAAAAAAAAAAAAAAAAGGTGCCGTGACCAGGATTCGAACCTGGGTTATTGCGGCCACAACGCAATGTCCTAACCACTAGACGATCACGGCAGGTGATGGGGATAGTCTACAGAACAATATAAAGGTAGTTAAACCTGTCTGCCTTTGTTTTACGGTTGCCGACTTTTTATTTCGCTCTTTTTTTCCCTCTTCCACTTCTCTCTCTAATGACTTTGTTTATCTGCTGACAAACCTAACTTCTCTGTGAGTATTAACTCAATCTCACTCTCTGTACTTAAAACCGAGAATTTAATGAATGTCACGAGAGAGAAAAACCACGGTGGGCTAAAATTGAGTAAATAACAGACACTGACTACACCACTAAGTCCATTATGTTTGTGCGGATTTTTATAGAAAAATCTTTCGAAAAGGCGAATGCCTTTGACTGACGCATGGTTAAGATACATATATAAATATTTTGTTCTAATAATAGGACGAGAGATACTCCAAATTTA
Organism: Cordylochernes scorpioides; assembly: GCA_030710605.1. Taxonomy (NCBI): domain Eukaryota; kingdom Metazoa; phylum Arthropoda; class Arachnida; order Pseudoscorpiones; family Chernetidae; genus Cordylochernes; species Cordylochernes scorpioides. Next base: position 30,982,483 of record CP092864.1, read on the forward strand.
GGAATATTAATTTTTTCTAGCGGATAGCATAAAGGAACTCGTGGAACACTTGCTAGAAAATTGCTGAAAACTTACAGAACGGTCAAGAATTCAAGGTATATTTTTAGATCGACCGTTTTTAAAGTTGTCATCAATTATAACTTTGCGAATTTCTCGATATTTTTCGAGGAAATATCATAGCCTTCTATCAATAAGAATCTCTTTCAAGGATCACTTTTAGTCAATAGATAAGGATGAATGGGGTCACGGCAGTATACTTATTGAGGTTGCCAACAACATCAGTTCTCGCGGAAAGCATAAAGGAACTCGTGGAGCATTTGCTAGAAAATTGCTGAAAATTTACAGAACGGTCAAGTATTCAAGGTAGATTTTTAGATCAACCGTTAAGTTATTATCGATTATAACATTTCGAATTCCTTGAGCCTTTCTATGAAAATATCACAGCACCCTAAGAATCACTTTCAAGGATCATTTTCAGTTAATAGATAAGAGTGAACGTGGTCGCGACAATTATTGAGGTTTTTCACATCACACCAGTTCTTGAACTTGCCAAGTCCTGCCTGGACTCTAGGAGGAGTTCCCTGTAATCCTCCTCCATCGCTAAGTAGCCCAGTTTAAAATGGACGGCGGTGGCTGTTAATTAAATGGAGAAATTCTCTTAGATAATTAGGGAGACGTACTTCACGCCACCTGCGGCTTACCTGTGAACATCTCCAAGCATCTTGGCTACGTAACTTTGTCGAATTCTACCACATTCCTACGTGACATAGGCAATTTTAGCGAATTAAACCACATTACTACAATCTATAGGAAATTTTGACAAACTAGAACTGTATTTATACATTCTATAGGCTATTTTAACGAATAAAAACTACAATACTACATTTTATAGGCATGTTTGATCAACTACAACAGCATATGTACAGTCTAAAGGCAATTTTAATAAATAAAAACCACATTACCACTTTTTATAGGCGAGTTTAACAAACTACAACCGAATTTCTACATTATATAGGCAATATTTACAAAATAAAACCACATTTATAGATTCTATAGGTTATTTAAATGAATTAAAACCACATTATTAGAATCTTTAGGCAAGTTTGGCAAATACAACCGCATTCATACAATATAAAGATAATTTCGACAAATTACACAACCACATTCTCACAAAACCTACGCTACTTTAGCAGGCTCTATAACCACTTTTATATACAATAACTAAGTCACATTAACACACTACAATCGTATTCTTAAAAAAACATTAGCCAATTTTGAATTAGTACGAATAAATATTTTAAAATTCACTACTTTTCAAATCAAAAATAGTATTCAGTTTGTGAAGCTAACCAATTTCCAATCTTCCAAAGGTTTTGTTAGTTTAATACCCAAACCACTGGTATTGTTTCGATTCCATTATCTTGCGCTCCGTTGTTTAAAATAGACATGTCATCTGTCTATCTCTGGGAAATGGAAAATATCGGGAAGAGATTTGGTTTATGAGTGATAAACCCTCTCAGCGGTTTCTTCAATTTATTTTCCACACAGCTACAGTCCTCTCCAACTATTTCTTTTATTTCCACAGAGATAGAAAATATTTTTTTTAAAGAGAGCGCCGAGTAAATTTCTAATTTCTACTAATAGATGAGGCCTTATGTCTCTCTGTTCCTAACTCATCTATTCCATATGTTTGCTTGTTGCCTAGTTCCTATTCCCACATTATAAGTCCAAAACAACATGATGTAATTTTATTAATAAGTTAATTACCAATAAACTCATTAAGACATATTGTTGCACCAAGTTGCAGTTTTTCAGGGTCGTCGACCTTGGTTTCTTCCTTCTTGGTGTTATACACGTTTCCCAAACGGGTTTCCATACTCAAAGCAACTAAAGAAAAGTAAATAAAAATAAATTACCCTTTAAAGTTATTGTGTTTATTTATTCGTCGTCTTCCTCGTAGGTCGTGATCCGCAGTCTTCGTCTAGGTCTCCTCTCGCTCCAATAACCAATCAAGATATATCTCTATATATATAAAAGTCAATTTCTGTCTGTCTGTTTCGCGATAAACTTAAAAACTACTGAACCAATTGGTACCAAATTTTGCATGTCGCTTTTTATAAACCTGAGGAAAATTTTCGGCTGCATTTTGATTAGTATTTTTGGCTATTTCTTTTTTCATTTGAAGAACTTTTTTTACGCGGACTAATCCGGAATGGAATGAATACCTAAATATGGCCATTTTTTTTAAAGCATCGGTGGTTCAGTGGTAGAATGCTCGCCTGCCACGCGGGCGGCCCGGGTTCGATTCCCGGCCGATGCATTTTTTTAAAACAATTTTAAAACTCATTTATATTATATATAATATGAATATATATTATTATATCAACTATATTAATTAAATCAAATACCTAAACACTAATATAATAGAATTTTTGCCATCACACACACTTTTTTCCTGTAGTTTATGTGTTACTTCTGTATTGCTATTCTATGGCACTTCTAATATTTATTATTGATATACTTTTAGTATGAAGGAAATTGCACCCAAGGGATTTCTCGGGCGAAGCCGGGTCATTCGCCTAGTGTACAATAAAATATTACAAAAGGAATGATGATAACCTAAATAATCTGTTTTAAATAATTATTAAATACCATAGAATATTTTGAATAAATGTAGGGCGCATTAAAATTAATGCAACAATATTATGGATAAAATGTTATTTTTGTAGAATATGTCTACAGTCTTTATATTAGCCATCTTTAAAAACAGCCTTACGGTACAATAGACAAACTCGCAAGTTAAATTCAGAATTAAATTAAAACAATCTATATTTTATAACAGGAAAATTGCCTAGCCTATTGGGGGATCCTGTTATGAAGAGTTTAGAGTATATATATACAGTATATAAATATTATAGCTTTGTGGTTCATGGGCTTCGAGGGGAGCTAATACTAGCATCTTAGATACACACAATATACGATTCAAAATATACATTTCATATTTTGACAAATATACTATGCTACCTAGCGAATCCAGCTTATTTGTTTGATTATATACATATATATGTATATCTAAAGAAAGTGGAAACTAACTGTATGGTAAATATTCAAATATGTGAATATACAATTTTTAAATCACGCGTGGAATATAGATTGATGAAGGAAGAAAGAATAATGCTCTTAACGAATAAACTTATATTAAAAATGAATTAAACAGAAGTGTGTTAATAAAGATATTTAACTTAAAATGGAATATCAAGCAACAGCTATGTTGTTGTTATCGTGATAAATGAAGAGCCTCAGATGTCTCCATGCATCTCTATCACAGCAGCAGCAATGTCCACTATCTTGAGTATGTAAAGATGCTGCTCTGGATCCATATCAATTTCTGCAAGGCTGCGGTCATTGCTGGACATGAGAATATGTGGGTAAGTGTTAGTTCCACACCAGGGTAGTTGTTGCATGTCCTATAGGTTCTTGTACCATCTGGATGTATTGGCATTTCTTTATAGTATTTGGTTCTGAGTCTTGTTTTTGTAATTCTTCTCTCAGAGTTTATTTTGTAGCAGCTATATATACAGGATATAATAAAACAAAATTCATACACTTGCATATAACTTTCATCTTATTATAACCTTAAAGATTACATAATGATATTACCATGCTCAGAACCATCTCTACAATCAAATAATTTTCATATATACATAGAGATGCAAATCAACATCTACAACATGATCAAAAAATAAATTAATCCTGATAGAAAAATTATTGAATTGTTCACTTTTCAACATAGGTTCAGACCGACATCTTTACTGCTTGAAAAAAAATTGAACTATTTTCAAAGCGTATGATTCTTTTCAAAATAAAATTTCTACTACCCTTACTGCATGATAATGGGAGGGCATGATTCATCAGCAGTTAACCCTCCCAGCGGTTTCTCCAAGTTTAATCTACCAGACCGTAGTAATATTGTATTGAGCTGTTTTGTTTTTATACTGATGTTGAAGCTGACATCTTGGAAAAGGTATCTTAGAGGAACTATGGACATAAGCTTCTTCTTAACCAAGTTTTTTCTTCGAAGAGTAAAGTATTACTCCAAATTGATCTCATTAGTAAAAAAAAAAAGATCAAAGAAGAAGGTAGATTGGAAGAAATATGAGAGCTGGCTCTCAGTGGACTAACAGAAGAGATGTCAAAGTGAATTAACAAAGTTCGGAGAGAAGAATGGCTGTTACACCATCAAGAAGATAATGCGGTGTTAATGAAGAGATATATCTTTAATGACGCCAATTTATTTCTATTTCTCAAATTTAATCTTCTCCAACTCTGTTAACATTTTTTACCTCCAACTAAGGTTGGATTAATTGAAATTTTGTCTCTTTGTTTATTTAAACTTCCTTATTTGGATCCTCAACGTGTGTTTAATTTGTTGGTTTAGAGGCTTTAATGTTGATCTTAAGGTTTAAAGAGATTAAGATATAATTATGAGAAACTACTAATGGTTGACACGAATTCCATTATTATTTTTGTCACAACTCTATTTATTTGATCATTCCGTAAGAATACAATAAATATTTGTATCCAGAAGTTTATTTGAAACTTTCCAAAGGTTCTTCAATGACACAATACAATGAAAAGTATTTTATAATATTGTATCGTGGTTTATCTGTTATTTACACACACAGCGTTATTAAGACCACCGGTCTTATACAGATTCACCACAGGAAGAAAGGAATCATAGATGGAGCTCCTGTGTATCTGTTTTTACATCATTTAAGGTTTTAGATTTACATAGTTGGGTTTGAATTGTGTCATTGCTATATAAATGTGCATAGCTACAATTTTAGACCCCGTTGTTACCGAGAATAAAGTTCTTTGTACTTACCTCTCCTCGTGACTATTTTTCAACGCGACAATATTTGGAAAACATATTCGCTAAAACCCTTATTACTTGTACATATCACGTGGAGTGAAAAAGATAAATATTGATAAATTAAAATAAAATTAAATTGTATTAAAATATTTTTTACAAGTTTTGTATAGTTCAGGTCAGGTCAACCAGTTAAGGTAGGTTAGGTTAAGTTAGGTGGAGTTCGAATTTTTTCGATAAAATCCATTTCTATTTCATTATACACATTTTAAAAACCCATGTAACATATCTTTGGTATATTTATATGGTATATTTGATATGTTTATTATGTTTATATTGAATGATATGTTTAATAACTCGCAGCTTCAAGAAAGCACGTAGTCGATAATGTTCTATAGTGTGTTTATTTAAAGTTAGCCTAACACTCAATTTATATATTCCTTTTTGATATATTTTATTGATGTTGTCGTTTCCCATTGGAAAATATGTGCCGTTGCCATGAGAGTCACCTTGGACCAGAATTTGGTCGAATATTCCAAATATCCGGAGAGCACCAAAAGGAGGATATATTTTGTACACAAACAATATTTGTTATAAAAATAAATAGCCTTTATTTAAAAGTTTATTGTCTCTTTAATTTCAGCCACAAATCAACAGAATATGTTATATTCACATTTCGATATTTGTTTCAAATATGAGAAAACATCGTATATGAGAGAGAGTGAACGAGATTTGAGCAGAAATTATCAAATCTTAACATTTTCGTGATCTTTTGAAATATGGACATTTCTTTTCAACAGAGATACAGTCGCGAATCTCTCCACAAACAAATAAATTTTCTATATATATTACAACATAATATTTTGATATATATATATCGAAATTCTCTGTCAATATCTCAAAGGTTTTTCGAAAAATAAAAGCCACTAGAAAGGGATCAATACATTTAAAACCATTTTTACATTTCGAAAATAAATTGAAAATATCAATATATGTCCATTACCTAATTGTTTTACCAAAGTACAGCTCTTGTGATGCCCAAACCGATAAAACAATAGATAACGAAAAATTTATCAATAGGTTACGAAAATGTATTAAACATATAATGCCTACAATCTATGCATAATATATCGTGAATTTTTTTACAAGAGTCATACATCAGGTCTACAAGATACAGTACCTAATTGCATACATTTTCTTCTATAATTATATTTACATATCATTATACATATCCAACTTCTTCTATAAGTTAATATAACAAATAGGTGATAGGTCCCTTGTGTAAACACAGAACGCAAAGAACACACCATACATAGGTACATGGAATGGCTACTGTAATATTTCACTATGTTTATTAATGACTTGTACCCGGGTATACCATTATGAGATAAGTGAATGTCACAAAGATGCAGAGTCATAAATGATAATAAGTTGGATTATAATTTACTAGAATTTTCTCTACCTGACACGTTCTATTGAAAAAAGAGCTTGGAGCAGAGAGCTTCTAGCAACAAAGTGTAATTTACTGTAGGACGTCCCATGAGAGGGTCCTCCATTTGTTGCGGCCTTGTCCCACCTGGCCACAACTAATCAAAATTAGCCGTCTTGGCCATTCTTCCTAATTGTCACTTGATAGAGAACGACGCTGTGCTACCGAACTATTGCCAACCCATAGAGAACGGCTCTAATATGTTGGATGGACCCTTCGTCTCCCGAGGGATCTCTTGGCCATCTCTAGATTCCCTATATCAAAGCAAAAATGGCAATAAAGAAGACCAATGTGAAAACATAAGGTTGGATAGAGAATAAATGAAAAATGAAAAGTTTAATGATATAGCGATGATATAAATTTGCAACACTATAAAGTGTGAAAGACACACTTTGCCATAAAAGAGATGAAATTTTGTTCTGAAAGTTAAAAAAAAACGATATTTTGAATAACAGATATTTAGAATAATATTTGAGCTGTTTTCCTCTTTCAATAATCATACGTTTTATATATTTTATATATTCTCTACTCAAATATGCTTATTTGATGCGTGTGCAAGCCGAACATCCATCTTTATAATATACCATCTTATATGTTTCGCGACATTATATCTTATACTGACACAAGTAGCGATGTTTCTAACCTTTATTATATAATGGTTTAATAATAACGATGGTATATCTTTGTAACATTATAAAGTGCGAAAGAGACACTTTCCATTAAAAGATGATATTTTGTTCTGAAAGTTTAAAAAACAATATTTTTAATAACATATATTTACAATTATATTAGAGCTGTGTGTGTGTGATTTTCTCTATAAATATTTATACTTTTTATATATTCTCTATTTAAATATTAATTAGCAAAGTACTATGCTTTTTTGAAGCATGTGCAAGCCAAACATACATCTTTAGAATTTTACCATTCTATCTCATACTGATACAAGCAGCGATGCTTCTAACCATTATATATATTATATAATCTTAGAACATATTCTTTTTAAAACGTTATGCTATTTGAAAGTTTATTTAACTATTTGTAGTATGAATATTAGAAATCGAATCCCAAACACATTATATGATATTGAAATGCACCTCGAAAAAAAAGTTATGTTAAACGAGGTTTTGGAATGATCAAAAGCATTATAACCAATAATGTGAAACAATAACTTTTCTGATGATTATATGCTACACAATATGTTTCATGGAACATCCTAAATCTACTGTGTTAACAGAGATTTAAACAATATACGAGCTTTTCCAAGATTTATGGATGCAAAGTCGGACTAAATTTGCCCAATACATTCCGCAATGTATCAATATTACAGTAAAAGCTATTCATTCCCCATGGCTTGTGAGAACTTTGGGATAAACACATGTTTCGAACAAAAGTGTATTCCTCAAAATAGGGATAAGACGCATAATCCAGTTAAGTGCGTGCCATCCTCTTGTTACCGAAGAAATAAAGAAGGTGTTAGCAGATCCAGAGTGAACGCGCATCCCATGGTAATATATGGAACGGTGAATCAATGCAAGGTCCATTAGCAAATCACAGTCCTCGATATGGATGCATTTAGTAGGAGTGAGGTGAAATATTGATTTGAAGCACTTAGGAGCGATTTGAAAGCTTATGTATCTTCCCCATAGCATTTATTGCAAGTCGGGCGGTTAACCATGTCTTATTTTTGGCAGGTTTTCAGTAAAATTTATTCTTATATCGAACACATAGTGTTGTTTTCAGAAACATATTAAAACTTTTTATTCTCTAATATACTCTCCAGAAACTTTATCAGAACCCTTTTTTTTAGATTTTGCTTATTTATATTAATGTAAAGCCTTTTTAATGGGGTTCTCTTCGTTGGTCGTATTGAAAAAACAAAAACAGTTTTCACTCTCTTGCCATAGATTGCCATGGTCTTCGGTATATACGGTTATGGTTTTTTCTCTTTCTTTAGTGTTTTAATTCTTCATTGATATCAGAGGACAGAGACATTTGATGATATGTTTAGGATGGATATATCACCAGACTTTACCCAGATGATATCCATACTAGAGAACACTCTATATAGACAGTGGGATAAATTATATTGAAAACCATGTCAACTGTATTGTATTCTATAGATTTATATCTTATAGATACACTTAAAGAGTACAAAAAATCTTATCCTACATTAATTTTAACCAAATGGTACTACGTGTACATCTTATTGAAGTGTAACATGTTATGTTTCTGTGTGCAAGTAAAGCGATCATATACGTGTAGCATACATGTAAATTGCAGCACAGTAAATGCGCGAATAAGAATCTCTCTATAATACTCTACACATTGATTCAAAACCTTCCTGAAATTTACACTCAGTATTTACAAAACAAATTGACATGTAAAAACTCTACTATATGAATACGGTCGAATCTCTACAACTGCCGATATGCTCTCAGTCAGATAAATATGAAATGAACTCCGCATGGATTGTCAGATAGTGATGGGAATTCGAAGGGAGACAATGGCAAACATGGACAATATCTATCCGTGCAAACCTGATTAAAGCGCATATTATAGTAAATGTTATCCCTATTTTGAAAAAGAATGTTTGAACAATAAATATTGAACCAGGCCCTTCCAATATTTTTCTCATTGCAGTAAAGGCAGTATGAAATTGTTTTGATATATAAAATATATAAAACTTCAAATAGCTTGAATGTACCCTTTAATTATGCTAGAGTGGTGTACAGTGCATCGTTCTGATGCCTAATCTGATTCCATATAATTCAGCTTCTATAGCAAATAAAAATAAAATAATATTATTTATTTAGTGAATGATTATTGTGTATGGAAAGCGTTAAAATGACTTACTTTTATGCCATATACTCGAATACCTTTCTCAACAGTACAAATGTAATTCTACAGATTAAATTTATTTACCAGTTGCAAATAAGACACGCTATATACGATCTGGATAATTGCGCGTGAAACTATTTACAATATTTCATATTGTAGTAGAGTAGGTAACAGAATTATCAAAAAGGAAATAAACAATTAATAAAAGAGCATTGAATAAGCATATCCATTAAACAAATAAGCAACAACATAAGCAGATAGAAGAAATCGCAAGGTACCGAATAAATTGTATCTGGAATATAAGTTAGTGACGAGAAAAGCCTTGTCGTGAATTCTATCCTTGAAGTAGTAGTGATTCCAAAGATATTTGTCTCGAGAAGTCCTCAGATGTCTCTCGCCAGATATTCAACAGAACACAAAACCTGAAATACTTCTTGAAATCTATATACAATATCATCTTCAAAATATTCTCTCAAGTCTGGTTTATTCCAATATTATTAACGTCCAATTCCAATGCTTCTCTAAAAATCTATTCAACTTTTAAGCGCGTTGCTTCTTTAAAAAGGCTGAAACCACATAAATTAAGTGAAATAATTTATTTTCAATTAAATCGATGATTATAGAAATTTGGGTTTAATTGTTTTCTGTTTCCTAAACTCTCTAAAGACTTCTACACAGTGAATAGAATTCAATAGGTCTCTAAAGATACAAAACATTATAAATATATATATTTTTGAAAATAGAGCAATCCATAAATAAATCTTTAATTAAAAAGGCATATATTGGATCAAAATATCATTTATTTTACCAATATTTCAGTTGGCTGAACGCTAACCTTTATCAAGGTGTTAAAACACATTAAATATGTTTTAATACCTTGATAAAGGTTACCGTTCAGCCAACTGAGATATTGGTAAAATAAATGATATTTTGATTCAATATATGCCTTTTTAAATAAATAAATAAATATATATATATAATATTTATATAAATATATATTTATATTTAAAAATGATGTATATATGGATTTATAATTATTTTATTGTTCCACTATTTCGAGGGGCAATTCGCCTCTCTTTATCGAGGATGTTTGTGTTTTTTTTTTACTAAAACATGCGAGCACGCGTACACCACTGTCGTTCCACAAGGCCAATGAAAGAATTGTATATTTGATTTAAATATTGCATTCAGTATATATACAGCTAATAATTTATAAAGATACAATATAAAAGCACATGTGCTCCTGGTCAGGATATGCCTACTTTGTTTTTAATATATATATTTTTTTTATTAAAAATGTAATTAATATAGTGAGAACTTGTATAAATATATATCCTACACGTCGGCGTTTTAGTTAGTGTGTTTATCCCGTCGAAGGGCTGATAAGTCCGAAAACTTGAAAAATAAAATGGTACAAGAAACTTAGCCCTGGATGATTTATTAATTTTATTAAAATATAAATATGTGAGAGTTGGTTCAAATTACAGAGATTCCTGGGGTAAACTACAGTCGACTATTGTAGAAATCGAAAATATGTTCATTACAATAATCGATCTGAAATTCCAGCGATGGGGTGAAGCTAAATGTGAAATTGATCACTCTAAATTAAATCCATACTGGGTAGTGATTACTATTGAATATTCTGAATTTCTATCTCTTCCTTATATTTAAGCATTCAGCTATAAGTTACACTCATGCAAAAAAATTAAGGAAGTTGTACCTTCTAGCATGTATATCGGGATACAGACAATAACTCTGAGAGATATTGATACACAGTGACCTTTATTGGAGACACGAGATAATTAAGTGCGAACAAAATTGCTTCCGTCTCCTTAAAAAAAAAACTAATAAAGGCGACATCAAATATTTTACACTTCCTTAAATTTTGTCCATGAGTGTATTCATAAATGTTGAATATTGAACAAGTTGACGTGCGTTCTTAGATTTTATTTGTATCAAATATTATAACTTGAACATTAGCCCATAGTCGCACATGCAACTGAACATCTCGAGAATAAATAAATCGAAGAACATGCCGTGTTGTGATAGAATCTAGCTTTTCTTACGCCGTTAAAAGTGACCATCGCAGAATAAAGAAGATCAAGCGTCTCAGAGATCCATACAATACAATAAATACAAAAATCTAAAATATTAAATCAACTCAGTTATACAACTTTATAATTAGTTGGCTTTAAAAAATACACGTAGATTAATAAAAAAAAAATTGAATATTCAAAACAGCAAAACAAGAGTGCGAAAGAGAACTTCCTAATATCTAACCCACCATCTTATATTTAATATAGAATTTCGTTGTTCAATGTAACTTCAAGGCTGAAGAAACTCTGCACGCTGACTGGTTGATTAAGGTAACGTGACAGTAAATAGCCAATCATAGCTCGAATAAAGCTGACACCATATTATTTACCTACATCTATATTATAATTTTGAATCAATAATCCCTTCACTAAACTTTAATAACGAACTACTCGATGAGGAAAGAGTTTCTTTAATATATAATATCAGATCACAAGCTTTCGGGCATAACCGCCCGTTTTACACCCGTGGATGGGCGGTTATGCCCGAAAGCTTGTGATCTGATATTATATATTAAAGAAACTCTTTCCTCATCGAGTAGTTCGTTATTAAATATTATAATTTGTTTATAATATATGCTATAGTATGATATTGCTTATATATAAAATACATTGTTTAACGTCACCAGCTAAAACACCTTCTTTAGCAGTTTGATTTCATAACTCTTGCCATAAGATGTTAAGAATTTGTACATACCCCTGTACTGATGGCAACTATACACCCTAAACTCTGATAGAAAGATCGACTTATGTACGAATTTGCTGAGGCTTTTGTTGTGGAATATTCATTGACAGCGTCATTTGACTAGATGGCTGAGTAAATGCATTGTCTTAATGTATTAGCGAAGGAAGAGGTGTATTTTACAATAAAAATAAAATATTTTAATGGGAAACGACTACCACATAATAATCTACAATGTCTCTATACTGAAAGGTAGACATGTTACCAGTCAAGAAGGTAGCACCTAAAATTATCATAAGGAATAAAACATATCAGTTCAACGGTACAGAACATTCAAACCAGAAAGTTAAAAAAATATATCAAAAGAAAAATAATATCAAAACACAAGTCATAAAATGGTTTAGACAGATTATATAAAATATTCTACAATTCATTTACCAAGAATCTAAGAAAAAAAAAAGAAAATAGAATACAAAAATGACTAAAATACTAGAAGATTCAAATTTGACACATAGAAATCAGAAGTGTGATACAACAATTTAAAACACGATTCATTATTAAGATTAAAGAAAAATCAAATCAGAGACCCTGAATCTTACAAATCAAGAAAGTAAAAGGAATATCGAACGATTGGGGAGATATTTCAAAGAGGGACAAAGAAGAATCCTTCCAAAGTTTTTAAACCAAGAAGGTAACAAGCCAAAAGATAGGAGAAAAAAATCTTAAAAGAGCGGAAGATCAGAAGTTGTACCAAATAGAGCCGTCAAGAGGGCGGTGGAAGCCACTTCTGGAAACAATAACGAGTTCAATATTCCGATAAACAAACTGCGCACGCGCTGATGATGGATAGCTCCACAGACGACTTCCGGTCTAGTCAGCTTCCGTGATCGGCTGCTCATTTTCGTCTGCTCCGGTATTTACGGGTATTTACGATGGTAATGAACTGGTAATAATGCTAAATACCTTTTTCTACTTTAAACTGATGTCTTTTTATAAAATGCTTACTATCTGACTTCTTTAAATGTATATTGTCTGATTATTTATTATTTTATAAAGTAAAAAAATAAAGCTTCCAGGGTTAAGTTTCTTGTTCAAATTTTCCAGCTTTCGGACTGGTCAGTCCTTCTACAGGAGTATCACGATAATACATTGATGATATATATATTATCGTGATATATTTATATATGACATATATATATTATTGTGATATATTTATATATGATATATATATATATATATATTATTGTGATACTCCTGTAGAAGGACTAACAAGTCCGAAAGCTTGAAAATAAAAATTTGAACAGGAAACTTAACCAGGGAAGAATATTTATTATTTATTCTTTTTTAAAAATTAGAAAATATCTATACACGCGTTGAAAAAAAAACCCTTTTAAAAAACTTTTAATTTTCAAATATATATAAATAATAGATATTCATTTCATATATCTATCAAATATCATTGTAATAGAGAATATAAAAGTAAATATTATATTTTATGAGGCAATTACGCACCATCTATATATATGAAATAAAGTTATTAAACACCAAAGTTCTTTTACAAATAAAACAAATTTAATACTGTGAAAAAATAATACAAATGTGATATTGTACTAACAATTTTTGACAATTAAACAACCTTATTGACATCTCGTCAATCTTTACACTCAAAGGGAGTTAAAGGTAATAATAATGGTAGGAATGAAGAGAGATATATACAATCGACGTAGCCCTCTCCGAGGGCAGGTCCGGATCAGGAGCTTAAAGTCGCCTTGAATCTAGACAGATCCCTGCCATTTGGGAAGTTCATGTTCGGAACATGTTTGATGATAATGTCGAGAAGAATCTTGTCTTCAGGCGTGAGTAGCCCGAGGAGGTGCTCCGTTTCTTCTTCGTAATAGACCGCGAGTATGATATTGTACTGGGATAAGGTGCATAAATTATTAAAAAGGCATCTCCTTATCGTGCAACTAAAATTTGCTGTTGGCTTGCGCCATCTATCGGAATAAATTTGGCCAATTCTGAAATAATTAAAAAACAACGAGAATAGTTGATATTTATTCCGATAGATGGCGCAAGCCATCAGCAACTTTTAGTTGCACGATAAGGAGATGCCTTTTTCAAAACTTAATACTGTTCTTACTACAATAAAAGTAGGTAGGGTTCACCACTGATGAGGCAAGCACTCTCCTTATTTTTCATCTCAATAAGGACATAATAGAAAGTTTGTTTTATTTGTAAAATAAACATTTGTGCTCTTAAAAGTTTTATTTATTATATTTGTTGATAAATAAGGTATTTGTTTTAAATATATTTCAAACAATTTAACAATGGAGAGAAACAACTGCCTTGACCTCTATATAAAATCTTGTAAACAATTCATACTTTAGAAAGAAGGAATCATATATCGCCGCAACTCTTTTTATTATTATAGCGGTTAAGGAAGCTTTCGGGCAAGCCCTTCTTCAGCTAATTATATTGTACAATTAAAGAGATATTATATATCGTTTTTAATATAAATCAAAATAAACGAAAAGAAATTTACCACGCCCCTATCGCCCTCGTTTCAATAGCACCGCGTGGCCACGTTAACCGCTATAATAATAAAAAGAGTTGCGGCGATATATGATTCCTTCTTTCTAATTTGTCGAAATCCGCAAACCGTTTACCATGAATTCATACTTTATTGTTAGTTTATTCCTCCATTGGTGTCCTAATGATTGAGCCATGTTGCCTCAGACGTACTCTGGTACCAGAATCTTCTGTTCCACAGGTATGCAAATTGAATCAGACCACTTCAATACAGAGATTATGTTCGCGATTCTACACCGCGATGATAGAAATTATCTCAAAAAACATCTCTCGCCTGAACACAAGATTATTCTTGTTGAATTCCTCAACACTGTCATCGAGAATGCTGGGGACATGGATTTCATAACCCGCAACGGCCTGTCCGAACTCAAGGCGGCTTTAAGCTCCTGATGAAATCCAGACGTCCCTACAGAGGGGGCTCCGTCTGTTGTATATATTTCTCCCTATTTTAAAAATGGCTGTAAACCTTCTCCCTACTGTTGACTAGATGTCAATAAACTATTGTCAATTGTCACTTCAATACAGACTCATTAGGAATATAGGCTATGTAAATTAGATAGGACCCATATAATGGTAATTTTATAGTGATATGATATTCTTCAAAAAGCTTGAAGAGTTTCAAATTGAACCAAGTATATTTACACCTTGATTGAGATGTCAAGTCTTTTGTCAAATTCTCCACATTTCTCAATTGAATTTCAGTGACGAATAAGCAAGTAGGAAAGATTCAATACCAAACGATCTAAAATTGATTTTTTAATACAACGTGTAATAAATCATTTCCAGGAATGAGACTGGATCACGTAAAATATTCAAAATAATGAAATAATTTTATAAGGACCTTATAGATAAAACATTTATCAACACGTAGAAATATAAATTGATCACATAGACGCACGCGCTCACGTTTTATCGAATTTATAAGCTCGAGTATATCAGAACATTTTCAAATATCAGTATGGACTGTATTGAAAAACTGCGAGTCTGCATAGGGTTTTGCTTTAAATTAGGGAAAACAGCTTCCGAATCATTTAAAACCTTGAAGCAGGCTTTTAAAGAAGATGCCCTATCACAATCGAGGACATTTGAATGGTTTGCACGAATAAAAGCTGGTCGAATAAGCAAGAGAAAGCAAGGATGTTCAAATCGAAGCTTAAGTGTATTCTTATCACTTTATTTGATGTAAAGGGATTGATACATTATGAATTTGTGCCCGAATGTCAGACCATTAATCAACATTACTATCTTGATGTATTGCGACGTTTAAGAGAGCCTGTGTGTCAGAAAAGACCCAAAATATAGCATCAGAAAAATTGGCTCTTGCATCATGACAACGCACGGCCACATACAGCAGTCACTGTACAACTCTATTTGGCTAAACACGGAATTGCTTTACTACCTCAGCCACCCTATTCTCCTGACCTTGCTCCCAACGACTTTTTCCTTTACCCTAAAATTAAAAGAGTCTTAGAAGGAACTCGATTTGACTCAATACCTGAAATAAAGGAGAATTCGAAGAATATTTTGAAAAGCCTGA
Source organism: Cordylochernes scorpioides (assembly GCA_030710605.1). Classification (NCBI taxonomy): domain Eukaryota; kingdom Metazoa; phylum Arthropoda; class Arachnida; order Pseudoscorpiones; family Chernetidae; genus Cordylochernes; species Cordylochernes scorpioides. The sequence continues at coordinate 30,998,581 of CP092864.1, forward strand.
AAGATGAGGATTTTCAGAGGTGTTTTGATATCTGGAAAAAAAGATGGAACAAGTGTATAAATAATGACTGTCATTATTTTGAGAAATTTTAAATAAAACTTTATTATACTTTTGTATTTATTCAAATATTTAGCATTCCTGGAAATTATTAATCACACTATGTATTTAATTTGATTACAGAGTTGTAAAAATAATTTACACATTTACTGCGCATATTAACTAGATATATAAATATTGATAAAATCACATATAGGTATCCTCTCTCTAATACATTTACTATATAGCCATTGGAATTATCGAAATGGAAAAAATATGTTTAGGTTTTTTTTTAAATGAAAATAATTTGGTAAAGAAAACATTCAAAGACAAAGAGGATGAGTATCTTTTTATGAACAAGCGTTCGAGCTTTCGAGCACAAAGTCGCCCTTTAACAGGAATATAACTACACAAAGAATCAAGATACATCTATATATATATACAGGTGATTAGCATAACCAAAAAAACTATTATTTTTAGAGAGATAAAATTTAAGTTTTATGTATGATATACAAAACAGGCAATAGGAGAAATGTAATTATGCTAATACAGTAGAACTTGGATAATTCGAACTTCTTTAATTCGAAAACCTCTTTAATTCGAATATTTATCTTGGTCCCTAGAACTTGGTTCCTATTCGAATTAACATCTTTAATTCGAATTTTTGGATAATTCGAATTTTTTATGGTCCCTTGGGGTTCGAATTATCCAAGTTCGACTGTATATGGTATAATCTACTAGTAAAGAATCTATAGGTTGTTGTATGAACAGCTTATGTAAATATATCATTGTAAATTTCCGGGATCTCAATGTGCCTGTTGATGCTATTATATTTCAGAGATAGCAGCGCCTCGACAACCAATCTTTTATATTTATGATGAATGTTAGAAAAATGCGAACGGGGTTCTATTGTATTAAATGTATGTCCTGTATTTGAAATGTGTTGGGCTATGAGGGATCTAGGGTCATTATTTCTGATATTTCGGATATGTTCATCGATTCTGTCTTTTATGTGTCTGCCAGTTTCACCTATGTATAGGCTGGAGCAATTATTACATTTTAATGAGTATACTGCATTATTGAAGTGTATGGGTTTTGGGGGGAAACTGTTTTGGTGATAGGGTTTCTGAGTAATGTGCCTAAATTTGGAGTATTAGAGTAGAAGGTGCGGATACCAAAGTTTTTTAGATAATTGGATATGTTGAGGCTCTGAGGGGAAAAAGGAATAGTGCAAATAGATTTATAACTATGATTAACTGCTTTTTGTAAAGGGTTATGAAAGTGTCTCAAAATAAAGTTTTTTGGATAGCCCAATGATAATAAATGTGATAATATGGTATTTGTTTCCTGCTGTTTTGATATTTCTGTGGTACAGTGAGTGAATATGCGTTTAGTTAATGTTTTGACTGTATTAATTTTATGGCTAAGTGGGCAGTACGAAGAAAAATGTATGTATGATGGAAAAAATGACGGTTTGTTATAAACGCCTGTGGTGTATCTATTATCTATTTTCGTGATAAGTATATCTAAGAAAGCTAAGGTGTTATTGGTCTCTATTTCAACTGTAAAACGTATATCTTGGTATAGATTGTTTAATGTGGAGAAAATGTTATCAAGTGAACTGGTTTTGACTATAGCAAAGATGTCATCAATGTATCTATGCCATGATAAAATATCTATGTGGTATTGTTCAACTATATGCTTATCTATATGGCGCATTACTATTTCTGATAGTGGGGAAGATAGTGGGCTACCCATGGGTGTACCTTTTGTTTGTTTAAAATATGACTGATTAAAGTTGAATATACTGTTATCTAAACTGATTCTGATCAAGGATATTAATCTGGAAATGGTGTTATTGGGGTAATTGTGATCTGATAAGAACTTTGTGGTACAATCTATAATAAGTTGGAGCCACGGCATCCATTTCTTCTACTCCGGATTTCTTGAGCCACATCCAGCAGTCACCGGTTCTACCCAACAGCATCATGGTATCCTTCGATGTGGTGAATTTATACCCCAGTCTACCCCATCAACTTATTATAGATTGTACCACAAAGTTCTTATCAGATCACAATTACCCCAATAACACCATTTCCAGATTAATATCCTTGATCAGAATCAGTTTAGATAACAGTATATTCAACTTTAATCAGTCATATTTTAAACAAACAAAAGGTACACCCATGGGTAGCCCACTATCTTCCCCACTATCAGAAATAGTAATGCGCCATATAGATAAGCATATAGTTGAACAATACCACATAGATATTTTATCATGGCATAGATACATTGATGACATCTTTGCAATAGTCAAAACCAGTTCACTTGATAACATTTTCTCCACATTAAACAATCTATACCAAGATATACGTTTTACAGTTGAAATAGAGACCAATAACACCTTAGCTTTCTTAGATATACTTATCACGAAAATAGATAATAGATACACCACAGGCGTTTATAACAAACCGTCATTTTTCCATCATACATACATTTTTCTTCGTACTGCCCACTTAGCCATAAAATTAATACAGTCAAAACATTAACTAAACGCATATTCACTCACTGTACCACAGAAATATCAAAACAGCAGGAAACAAATACCATATTATCACATTTATTATCATTGGGCTATCCAAAAAACTTTATTTTGAGACACTTTCATAACCCTTTACAAAAAGCAGTTAATCATAGTTATAAATCTATTTGCACTATTCCTTTTTCCCCTCAGAGCCTCAACATATCCAATTATCTAAAAAACTTTGGTATCCGCACCTTCTACTCTAATACTCCAAATTTAGGCACATTACTCAGAAACCCTATCACCAAAAACAGTTTCCCCCCAAAACCCATACACTTCAATAATGCAGTATACTCATTAAAATGTAATAATTGCTCCAGCCTATACATAGGTGAAACTGGCAGACACATAAAAGACAGAATCGATGAACATATCCGAAATATCAGAAATAATGACCCTAGATCCCTCATAGCCCAACACATTTCAAATACAGGACATACATTTAATACAATAGAACCCCGTTCGCATTTTTCTAACATTCATCATAAATATAAAAGATTGGTTGTCGAGGCGCTGCTATCTCTGAAATATAATAGCATCAATAGGCACATTGAGATCCCGGAAATTTACAATGATATATTTACATAAGCTGTTCATACAACAACCTATAGATTCTTTACTAGTAGATTATACCATATATTAGCATAATTACATTTCTCCTATTGCCTGTTTTGTATATCATACATAAAACTTAAATTGTATCTCTCTAAAAATAATAGTTTTTTTGGTTATGCTAATCACCTGTATATATATAGATGTATCTTGATTCTTTGTGTAGTTATATTCCTGTTGAAGGGCGACTTTGTGCTCGAAAGCTCGAACGCTTGTTCATAAAAAGATACTCATCCTCTTTGTCTTTGAATGTTTTCTTTACCAAGTTACTCCAGAGGATTTTACCTTGTTTAAATGAAAATAATACATGTTATATAAAAATTATTTGAAATGTTATTTTATTTTAGAATTATAATTTATAGAAAAAATTACTCTGTTAAATCGACCGTCATAGGTCGCACTTTCCCTTTATATAACCCATTGTTGTTGTTTCCCGTTGGCCGGCTCAAACCTTATGTAATTATGTAAATATAATCTTTTGTTTTCTTTTTTCTTAATCCTTAAATCAAGGCAATACTTTTCTCAATATTTTTTTTTCATAAGCTAAATTAAAGCTAATTCTAATATATCTAAACTATTTTTATCTATCTGTTCATGGCTACATAACAATATCAAAACAATATCTTAAAATATTCATGTACAAGTACAATGTATACAAAAGCAAAACCTTATCTCAACTATTACAAAATCAACAGCATAAAATAGTTTTTATATAATATACATATACACCGAATTGCTTTTCTAGGTAGCATTTTATATATAAACCTTTTGCTTAGTATTCAAGTAATTTCAAACACATCACTTTAGTATCCATTATCACAGGTTTTCGGATTTCGACAAATTACAAAAGAGGCATTTTTATTTACTTGATTGAAGAATATTTCGGGCATTTTGACGTTTTAGTTAGTTGAAGAAGGGCTTGTCCGAAAGCTTCTTTAATCAAGTGAATAAAAAGAGCTGTGGCGTCTTATTGTAACACCACTTTAGTGTTTATAGGATTCAAGTAACGTTTCTAGAAATATGATCTCAATATCATAGAAAATATATTCAAGAGGCTATAACAAGAAATCTATATACAGCTAAATACTCTGTATAAAGTCATTATAAGCGAAATCGTCAGATAAAGGAAAAAATGTATATAATCAAAATAAATCTAGAAGAATAATTCAATACATTGCTGTATGAGGACAAGCACAGTATTCCTGGATGCAGTATTTATTGTCTTTTAGTAACCAAGCAAGCCACTAGAATCATAATTCAAGACATAGTTTGAGTGCAAACAACAGTCCTAGAAGCAAAATTGAAGACATCTCCATTATGAAGACAACCACAAAAATCCTAGAAACAGTAGTCAAGATATTGCCTGTAATAAGACAACCGCAGCAATCATAGAGACATTTTTCAAGACATTACTTGTATGAGGACAACCGCAACAATCCTAGAAGCCAGAAATCACGTGTACGAAGACAACCACAGAAATATTAAAGGAAGAATTCAAGACATCGCCTGTAGAAAAACAACAACAGTACATCGCCTATATGAAGACAACCATAACAATCCTAGAGGAAGTATTCAAGACATCGCCTATAAGACGAAACCACTACAAACCTAGAAGCCAGAAACCACTTGTATGAAGACAACCACAACAATCCTAGAGACAGCAGTATTCATGGCATCGCCTGTAGGAAGCCCTCCACAAAACAAGGCTTCTCTAGAGGAAACATCTAAGGCAGATGGTATTAGGTTAACTGCCAGCTGTAATGGCCCTACCGGTGCATCCTAATTCCCCGGATTAAATTGTGAGGGCCGTAAAGCTCCATCGCGCTAATAAAAGAACGCGATTCTAGAAAAAATGAAAATCATAAAAGAAGAAGCACTATCTTGATTTTCTAACGTTTATGGGTTCTTTTATTGCTCTTCGTTGTAGACTCCGGAGGCTTCTTGGATAATGAAGGTGTTTGGGAAGGATAATGGGACTCTTGTGGCTGCTTCTGTGATCCCATTGTCGCCCTGACTTATGCAAATTATTTGGTAATATGCATCTAGGGAAATCCTTAAACAATGGTGAGGATATAAAAGTTACCTGAATGACATCTGTTTCTTACTTGTTGTAACTGGCAATTACACTTTTTGTGAAACTGTGTAAGTATATAATGGTTAATAAAGTTATTTATTTAGTGTCTTCCAATTCTTCAACATTTATGAATCAATATATCTCACCCGGTTATTTGTATATAACACGCATTATTATTTGGAAACCTATTTGGAGATGTATGAGTGTATAATTGAATATTCTCGAAATTTTTGAGAGATAATATTCGACAAAGTTAGTAAATTAGAGTATTTAGGTCCATAAAATTTATCAATTAATAAATTCGATAGTGCATCAGTCACAAAATATACTATTCTCTAGCAAGAATCTTGCTTTGATTGCGTTTCAGACATCGCCATCTCATTTTTCTAACCAGTTTGTGAAATTTGAACTGGAGGTACCGAGAAGAGAGACCAGGTCACTATTTCTGAACGATTAACTAACTTAACTATTCAGATTCGAAAAACCTCTATCATCTTGGAAAGAAATCACACAAATTTCTTCAAGGATTCCAACACCATGAGAGCTCCAAGCCAGAGTGAAATGTTCAGAATTATTCAAAGAATTTTCACAGTATACATCAGCGACGACTAATTGTTGCCATTAATAAATTAATTTCTATCTCCACAACATATTAATAATTAATGCCATCTTCAATTCTAGCGGTATAGAGATTGCTCCCAAAATAGTTGGAGAGCTATTTACCTTGAAAGGAATTAGGTTAATATATTTGGTATTGACCTCCCTCCAGAACAATTGCTGCAGGATTTCCATACTTATTGCCGTCGCTGGGGAATAAATTCCCCCTGAAACCAACAGTCACTTCTCATACAAGAATATTTCAATCGTTTTAAGAATGCTTTTATAAATATAATAAATTGCGATAATTTTTATCAAATAATCTTCTAAAACATGTGTTATTCTCAACACACTAATTT
>CP092864.1:31004942-31019027 GCA_030710605.1 Cordylochernes scorpioides
GATATAGCTTATATTCTCCCTAAACAGACTTCCAACTAACAAATGATGCTTAAAACAGGCTTTTTAATATAAAGCAATACGTAATTATATCTTTGTGGTTATGAAATTCACACATATCACCAAGAAGATCCTGGGAATCTATGAAAATTCAATCAGCTGAAGAATAAATTCGACATCATATTTACAAACATGCGTATTTTTAAAGACATACGTATAGCATAGTAATGTCATACAACCTATTTTAAGCGACTTATCTGAGGTGCGACCATCTCTCAGAGCAACCACCTTTTTGTGAAATGAAAAATACTTGATTGTAATTACCTCTTTCAATGAAAGACTACCTTTAGGAGATGGGTCAGGAAAAATATTGAGATTGAAACTACATATTTAAAATGTCCATATAAAGTTATATGATGATAAATATACAAAATTTAATAAATATGATTATATAATGATAAATATATTCACAAAATAAATATAAATGTATATAACAATTGGTGAATATACATATAAATAAAATATATATATATACATTGTCTATTCATTATGAAATTGTGAAAAAGTATTATAATTACAATTATATTATCACAATTTTTTTTTTGTTTTTTTGCAAATATTTCTGGTTGATCAAGTCGATATATTTTTGTAAGCCCGTTGAAGAGCGAATAACGCTTGAAAGCTAGCGTTTTTAAATAAAAAAGATACTCATTGTGATAATATAATTGTAATTATAATATATACATTGTCACATATCTTTGGTGATGTCCACTGCGGGAAAGACTCCGCCCTCGGTGGATTACGAGTTTTTTTTTTTTTATATATATACCAAGGTCGAAATTCGGAAGCTCATTTAGTCTGCCTAGCATAAATTCTGGCACGTCACAGCTTCTTATACAGGGTGCTACTTGTCCCTCCTGTAAGAGCCATGAGCGTGCTAGCCAGGATGTCGATGGCTTTCTTCTGCTCATTGATGGAATTGACGAGAAGCTTGTTCATTTTCCATTGTTGGTAGATAGAAGCATGGTTGATCTAATCTCTCTCCAACTTAAAGACTCTACTTTGGACAACGCCTCTGGCACCTTCTCGTTTTTCATGAGTACGTCCATCTGGATCTGTGCCATATTGCGGGGTTGGAGGGGACTTGTGAGATGCAATAGGCTCTTCAGATAGAGGTAGACTAGGAATTTCCGACGACTCCTCATTCTGCTTAGTTCCGCTAGAAGGAAGCGTAGTGACTGCAGAGATGAAAAGAGCTGTCGCGGCCGTAGACGCAACTTGGGAAATATATAAAAGAGATTTGTAGAGAGGTAAAAAAAAAAATATGTTAAAGAATTATAAGCGATTTTTTTAGCAAAACATCAACGTTGCTCAGTTAATTTATTGAACACACGTTGTATAGGTATATTTGTAATTCAGGGTATATAAAATTTTAGAATGTTTCATGATAACCTTAATGTTTATGTATGTTGGGTGTTTTGCGGTGAAATCGAGGTAGGAGTGGTGAGGACCCGCCCACACAGGAGTCCGGAGTTTATACCGGCAAGACAATTTTAGCAACTGCTGCAAAAAAAAAAAAAGACGGGGGAGTGTGAATAGTCCAGCGGAGGAGCGACGTGGGGGCGGCGTCACAGAATACTGTTTTTTATTTACATATTTACGGGGTTTATATTTACATATTTACGGGCGATGAACCTTGTGTCCGAGAATCCTAGTGCCAAGTTAACGATCTTCAGTAAATGAGAGGAACATATTGCATCAGTAAAAATATACTGGCTAGGTCTAAGTCTCTTATACACTCATGAACAAAACTTAAGGAAGTGAAAGTCTTTTATATCGCCGGTCGTCTATATTTTGAAGGAGACATAGGAAATTTTGTCCACACTTAGTTATATCGCGTATATTCAATATAGGTCACCTGTGTATCAAATATATTTCAGAGTTATTTTCTGATATTACATGCTAAAAGGTAAAACTTCCATAAGTTTTGTCCATAAGTGTATATTATGATATGGAAACACTTAATATTTAACACGCCGATATATATATTTTTTCTTCATTTAAAACTTATATAACAAAATTATTAAAACATTAATGTATACAAGATTCAAGTTAAAATTTTCAATCACCTTGAAAATAAACATTTTTCAAATTATACGTATATAAACACCTTTTATATAGCTGAAAACAACGAAAATTTGGCAAGAGATAACATTATATTTATATAAGCTAAATCTTTAAGATAAAACCCATCACTAAAAAAATATCAGGCATATTTAAAAAAAGAATTATCATAAAGATAGAATCTGCCTGGCCGACATTAATAGTTCTTCAAATAAAAGACACTTCGACCAGTAAATATTTTTTTATTGTCTCGACGTTTCGACAAAAATCTTCTGTCCTAGTCAGGAGCAAACAAAAAATTAAAACATTTGGCAAGGCGTTATTAAACAATTGGGCAAGACATTTTTTTAACGCCAAATGTTTTAATTTTTGTTTGCTCCTGACGAGGACAAAATATTTTTGTCGAAACTTCGAGACAATAAAAAGATTTACTGGCCGAAGTGTCTTTAATTTGAAAAATTAAAAAATAAAATACTAAATTAAGTTGGAATGTATAACTCTAAACATTTTGTGTTCCACAATAACAAATTAGAGTGAACACTATTTATAAACAAGTATTAAAAAAAATGAAAATAAATATAAACCTTATATGTGTGTTTGCAATTATAAATATAATAAAAAAGGACGCAAAATAGATAAGATAACAAAGTAACAATAAATATAAGAAAACATTGTGAATAAATTAGGTTAACAGTTTTTATCTTACAAAAATAACCAGAAATATATTTTAAAAACATTTATTTGAGATAAAAATTGAAGAACATAAAGTAAATATATGTTTAAAAAAAGAAGTTAGAAATATATTTGCGTTTCTAAGTTGTACAAACTTCACCACAAAAAAAGGTCCAGTGAAATATTTATTCAGGGGGCTAAATGATGAAATTTCTCTCCCATATAAAATGTATTCCAGCGGTGTTAGGGGATGTTTATTGGGCCAAATATAAACTTTTCCAAATAAATAGATGACTCTCACTCAAGTGGTGGTTTTTTAAAGTTGTTTTATATTGACCTGAGGGTATATTTATTCAAATTTATATTCCGCATATAAAGTGAAACATTTGATTCATGCGATAAATTTAAATGTCGTTTTTATTTTCCACAAAATAGGCATATATTTGTATTCGATTTTAAAAAGTGAATATAAATATATAAGCCCAATATATGAATGAAATAAATGTTTTTTTTAAGCATGGGCTCCATCCGATGACTCTTAGCAGATAAAGTGTGCAACGTGTCATTGCGTAATGAAAATGAGTCACGAAATTATGACACGAAATGAGTGTTACACAACATTTTTTTATTACGAAAATGAGTCACCAATGAAATTATAACACGAAAATGGGTGGTACGCACTTTTTTTTTTGTGCTTCGAAATTGAGTTACGCGCAAAATCGTGCCACCTAAATGAGTCATAGACAAAATTGTGTCAAGAAAATGAGTCGCATGCGAAATAATGTCAAGAAAATGAGTCGCACACAAAATCCTGTGAAAATCGTTACCTTAGAGATAATATTATAGGCAACACTGAAGGGTTAAATACCATTTCTAAGATTCCACCATTCAATGTAGCATATATAAGCAGAATGATCCAATACAGTATTAGAGCTCTAAAGAAGCAGTCTGGCAGGGTTCACCACAGATTAGCCAAGCCCTCCCAATATATTTTTTCATCGCAGTAAGGACAGTAGAAGTTTGATTTATTTGTGAAAAGAAACATTCTCGTTTCGGTATTTTCATTTGTATTATATAGATGGCGCGTTATTGCTATGTATTAATATATACTTGTACAATTCGAACCTGTCATCGTATCCTTGAACAAACACGGGGTAACCTTTAAATCACAACAACTCTATGAAATAAAAATTCAAAGAATATATTTACTTGTATATTTAATATAAAAAATATTCGTTACCTCGACAAGATACGGACAAGAGATGCACAATAAGTAACTAAGAGGTATATAAGAAGTAGTCAAGAAGCATACAACAAAGAGCCATGATATCCAGGTAATGCAGAGCAAGAACATGTGCCAGGTCTTATAATTTCAAATGTAGTATGTGGAAATAGAATTGACTGGATAGAAGTTCTAAAAGTAGAGGGAATAAATCCATACCTTCGCCCGCACTTTGTGATGAATTCTGATGTAAGTTCGGCCCTACCGCTCCACCTCAACTTCTCTCTTTATGTTTTTTTAAAGATTCAGATAATTTCTTCCGTATAGAGGATGGTACGGCATTGTAGCTTGTCTTATGAGGAGCACTCCATGGTGTATAAGAGGACTTATGGTCGAAATTGCCAAAGTTGTGGCTTATTTAAAGTTCTGAATATTTACGCGCCGTACGCAAAAAAATTAAATCACCATATTGCTTTTATGTATTTAATAAATGCATTTTAATGCGATGCATTAGCGCCCGATCTATTATAAGAAATCAAAACTATTTTTGACGCATATGTTTCTTTTTAAAATAAAACAATTTTCTACTGCCATTACTGCAATGAAAAAATCATCACTGATGAGCCAGGTCTTCCCATTATTTTTATCATTGCGGTAAGAACAGTATAAAATTAAACTGTCAAATTAAACACACTGTGCAATAAATTGATAAAGAGGGAACAATCTCTCGAAATATTTTAAGAAAAAAATTGATTTTTTTCTTTACAGATCCAGGTACGCCCTTTTATATAAGTATAAAATTGTTTTATTAAAAACAAAAAAAAACATACGCGTCAAGAATAATTTATATTTTTATATAAACACATATGTGTTAATTTAGGCCTAACTAACCTTGTCTTTATTGTTAGCGGAAGAGCATTGCTTGATGCAAATATTTGAATGCAATTCTACTGTCCTATAAGCTTATGTCCATAGTTTTCTTGAAAACCACATTTCTGAGATTCCACCCTTCAGTGCTGCGTATATAAGCAGAATCGTCCAATACAGTATTAGAGCTCTAAGAAGCGGTCTGGTGGATTAAATTGGCGAAACCGCTGGGAGGGTTCACCACTGATGAGCCAAGCCCTCCCAACATATTTTTTCATCGCAGTAAGGGCAGTAGAGTTTGTATTATGTATAAAAGAAACATTCGTGCTTTTAAATTCTTTCATTTTATATTTATAGATGGCGCGTTATTGCTATGTGTTAATTTTTATATAAAGTTTAATGCGTTTATTAAAAAGGAAGAGACGTCTTTCTGTGCCTTTATATTATACATAATTAAATAATCGAAAGCATATCTTAGAACAATATTATATATTTGAAACGTCAATATTTCGACAGGAATATTCGCCGCAATCTTCTTTTGGGATTCAACTTTTAAATTCGAGGAAAAGATGGGCGGCGAACAGCCTCGTCGAAATATTGACATTTTAACACACACTAATTATGCTAGATAAACATTTGATTATTTAATGTATTTTAAATGGATTACTCTCTATTGTAAACACACATATCATAATATACGTACATTAAATCCCAATTCTCTATCAGCATTACCGCTCTGACCCACACACACACACATTTATCTCTATTTAACATAAATATTAATGACCTTTGGGTTTATTTAACAGAATTTGACCATTTTCATTATTTAAAGGCTCCGTTAATACCTATCTCTGGTTTGAATTTCAAAATTTGATTCGAACAAGAATTTGCACTATACTAGATCTATTGACATTCACATACGATAAGGGACTCTTACAATTAACGGTTGACCTTTTATTTTTCTCGGCTGTTTTTTTTTTTTTTTAAATTGTCGTTAGCCTAACAGCTCCTTAATTTTATTTTAACCATTGTGACTCAAAAATTATCCAGAAACTTTAAGTAAAAAAATATATTTTTTCTTATCCTTTTATTAGTCTAAATTAGACAAGATCTTGGAGGTCGTGCTCATAAAGAAGTTCAAGAACTCTTCTTGGTTCTATGTACAGGGATCCTTTGTCCTTTACAATACAAAGAAAAATAATGCAACCCTTTACACCCCTCCCCCTTAATCTATGTTGAAAAAAAAAAAAACACAGAAAAAATAGTTAAAATATTTTGAGAGATTGTTCCACAAATATATACCTCAATTTATTGATTAATAAAATATTAAAAAACTACATGTCAGGTGGAAACAATATTGTTTTTGAATATTTTTATTAAAATTCAATATAATATAAATAATACAATAAAAAGAGTGAAAAAGGGTGCGATCCCTCGAAAATATTTTAACTTTTGTCTTTTATTCACACACACAGAGATCCAGGTACGCTTTCTGTATATTATTCTTCGATTAAATGGATTGCAAATAAAACTTTAGGTGAACGTTACAACCAGATTTGTCTTGTAAGAGAATTTGCCTGGCTGGCATTCATAGTTCATAAATATTAGAGACAATTCTGGCCGAAGTGTCTAGTTGAGAACCAGAATTGTCTAGCTTTTATAACCGATATTTACCTGCTGATTCCAAAGTTATTTTAAAACCGAAACTTTTGAATTCCGCCATATCCGATCGTTATTAGAGGCCGGAGAGAGATAGGAGATCCATCTCTCACCGAATATATAATGAAAAGATGTACATTGCCATTACTCATTTTACCTTTATCATTGAATTTGTGCAAATACATTTTCGGATTAAGAATTCGATAGTTTGTTATAGAAATAGAGGAATTTAGTCTTTCAAGCTCCAATTCAATAATAAAAAGAGCTGAAAGGAACAAACAAACACACAATTAGAGACTCTGTCTTCCTCGTCCGTCAATGCGTATTAAATTGCCTCAGAATGGCACGGGCTTAATTAGAATTTTGCCTGGGAAATAAGAAGTTCCACACATCTTAATCTTTTTTAAGTAGCTTAGGCTGTGATTACTCTGGGATGGATTAGGGGCAATGTCTTGAGAATTAGCGGGAGGGATTCTTTTACCCTCTATTTGTTTCTTTCTGAAGAGGGAAGATTGCCTTTTCCCCTGAAAGTCACACAAGCAGTGTCTTTTTCCAAGTATTTTCAAATGCACATATATATGTGGTATACTTTAAATTTTGATATAACAACACGGTAATTTTCACATATCTTCTAATTAGTAAAGTCATAGTCTATATATAGTTTAAGATCATACCTTCCTATTAAAATGTACACTGCTCCTATTTGTTACCACTCCCCTTATTTTGTACGATATGGTATATCTTCATTAATATAACCTGTAATATAACCTGTATCATCTTTATTTGAATTAAAACTCAAAATGATGATTTCTAAATAAAAACAGCAAAAGAGTAGGTTGTGGACAGCTACGAGGCAAAGATTCAGAGAACATAGCCGACTCCCAGATGGGGCCCAATTCCGGGGTTTTTTATATGCGACCGCGCCCCGGGGTAAACACGACAGTCTCAGCTCGGTGTGTGATACAATGTGTCCATCTTCGCAAGCCGCTTCTGGCTATCTCTCCATGTCTCGGTGTTAGGCACCCAGGTTTGTGTCATGGCCTCCACCTCTGTCCCGTATGCTGTCTCTAACCCGCTCGGTGCTAACATCTAGCCCTGCCTCTACTTCTCGCTGTCCACGTGTGGGAGAACCTCACCACCTTTGTCCCACGTCCACGAATGCCAGTTTATTTACACGTCGGTTTACTCGGGGTTACAACAGTAGACCCGTTTAAGTCGACAGGATCATTTGCAATATGATATATCTAAAGTGACAAAGGTCGCCTCTCCCGTCAAAATAGACGTCAAAACTAGACGCCATCTATTGACCGTCACCGCAAACTAGCGGCCTCGGGTCGGTGACAAAGCCACAACACCAGCTTTGGCAAATTGAAAAGCGTCCACCTAGAGACCATGGTTTCGGGTTAATGGCCCTCGTCAGCCTAGGGCGGACTTTATTCCAAGAGATCCACACGGGATCTAATGGAATCTTGACAATCTGCCAAAGAGGTGTTTAGCTGTTAAAGTGGCTGGGCCAAATCTATGGCTAAAATATAGATGGAAATTAGGCCGGGAGGATATTGATCTAAAGTGAAAAAGGTCGCCTCTCCCGTCAAAATGGCGTCTAGTTTTGACGTCTATTTTGACGGGAGAGGCGACCTTTGTCACTTTATATCAATATTCTCCCGGCAAAATTTCCATCAATATGATATATATACCAGGTCTATTAGTATTAAACGCGAAAATTTTCAGTGAATTCAAAAGTTCACCAATTCCATACAACAAAAGATATTTTATTCAAAGTAATTGCCCTGATTAGCTATACACTCGGACCACCTTTCAGGCAATTTTCGAATTCCTTTTCTGAAAAATTCTTTTCCTTTTGAGTCGAACCAGTCAAGAAGCCATTTTCGGAGTATGTCTGAGTTCGAAAATTCCTGGTTTTATAGGGCGCGTCCTAAAGATGTGAAAAGGTAGTAGTCCGACGGCGCTAAGTCTGGTGAGTACGGCGGGTGGGGTAAGAGTTCCCAGCCCAAGTCTTTTTTTGGTGTTTTTGACCACCGTAGCGTTGTGGGCTGGAGCGTTGTCATGCTGCAGTATCAGCTTGTTGTGCTTTTCACGCCATTCCGGTCTTTTTTCATTCAACGCCTCTCTCAAACTGTGCATTTGTTGTTCGTAGCGACTAGTATTGACCGTTTCTCCAGGTTTCAGGAGCTCGAAATATACTACGCCTGTCTGCTTGGAGTGGCCGTTGAGTCTGAAGGGTGTCCTTGTCGATTTGAACGGCTTTTCACTGTTTACTTCCTTTGTTTGTCTGGAATAAATATAGAGAAGTCGAACAGAGATCCTTACCGATCCCGCGTGTTCATTCAATCACCAGATACGCAAGCGACGACAGCGTAACAATATTTATAAATCGAAACAAGGTCATTTATTAGAAATCATTACCTTTCTGACCGTAAAGATTAAGGCTGCCTGGCCGGAATTCATAGTTCTTCAAATTAAAGATACTTCGGCCAGTAAATCTTTTACTGGCCGAAGTATCTTTAATTTGAAGAACTACCTTTCTGATGACGTCCACAGAGTCTACGATTAGATCGGCTTGGAAATTTCCTGGAAGATTCCTTTCAAATATTAGTTTCCACACATAATAATCGGTGGAACGATAGAGTGTCGGTTAGCTATATTGCCTGGTAAAGTTGCCTCAGCACAATATGTAAGTATGTAGATCATAGACTAATGAGAGAGTGTGGAGCTCAGGGGTTCTGTGAGGCTGGTTGGACTTACGTTGGGGTGATCCTTGACAGGGACCAGGACTCGGACCTGCACCCTGATTGGCCGACCCTTGTGGATGTCGATCAGCACCGGCTTCGGCTTGTCCTTTGCCCCGTCGCTCTCCTTCACCCTCTGGACCTCTGGACACACAGAGTTGGTCTCACTGTCTGCGGACCACTGTACCATTATTCTTTTATTTGAATGAAAATCCCAGTCAAATATGCCTTCTCCATCAGACTCCTTAAAGATGATCGACCCAAAGCCATTATATTCAAAAGGTTGTAAGAATTTGGTTTCTCTCTTCAGTTGGTACACACATATATTACGGGGGTGTTCTCTTGATCTAGTTTCTTCAAAGCATCCTTCAATCATTCTTTCAGTTGTCTATCATATATTATCACATGATATAACTAAACGGTGGGAGATAGGCCAAGTTTCACAGTCAACAGCCGCGGAACTACTGCTATTGGTTAATAGAGTCCTATTTGTGTGTGAACCCCTTAGCCGCGTAGATGTCGACTGCACGTGAACATTTCCGTGTAATGGGATCTATTAGGGTTTGAATTAGTTTCGTTATATTCCGAAAAATGAGTATTACCACTTAAAAAACATTTATTACTATTTATTTTTTGCAATTTATTACTTAGCAAGCTATAGCTTGATTTTATTCTCATTGAGCGCCAGTGTTCTTAGCGAGACATCGCGCTTTGTTTTTATATTTGAATAAAGCTATAGCTGAACTAAATCTGAAATATTTTATATTGATATCCTTAATATACAGGCCATGACAATCATGGTGGTTAGAAGTTGGCGACTGCTTTCACTCTGTAGGTGCACCACATGTCTAAACATGTTCGCAGTTCGACTTTTGCGCCCCGTTTGGTTACGTGCGATCGCTGGTAGGTATGGACTATTACAATAATCAGGGGTCTTTTAAGATTTCTTTTATTTAGAAAAAAAAAAAGCTGCCCAATACGGGATTTTATCCCGGGTCGTAGCGCTCGAAAACCAAAAGTATAGACCACTCGTACAGCGACGCCCTAAATGAATAATAATAAACTTAAATATATAAATAGAGAATAAGTATTTAAATATTTCTCTAAAATAAAAAATTGAAGAAACTTTTTTACACATAGAGAAATATAAAAAGAGAAAGAATTAAATTATATATGGCGTGCAAATGAAGAAGCCTCTCAACAAACGTCTGCCATTAAATTGGTATGTGTCTGTTGGCATTAAATTAAAATTTTAAAACTATTTAGCTGCCTATCATTTAATTAAAACTTCACATATTCTTCTGCTTTTCTTTCAAATAAAGAAGCTCTTTAGAGTTTGTGAGAAAAGTAGGAATTTTAAATAAAGAAAAAGGTTTTTAAAAAAGCTTTTTTTAAATTAGAACTATAATTAAAATGAATAGAAATTAAATTGTTTTGATGTCGTGAGTTCTTTATAAAGAATTCTTTCCATTCGACATGTGATTTTTTAAAAAGTAATAATTTATTTACTGTAGAAGGAAAAAATGATGTAGAATTTAATAAGCTTCTCAAGTATAGAATTATCTACCTTAATTTGATTTTCCTTTAAAAAAAAAGGTTATAAAAATATGAAGGAAATGGTAAAAAAATTCTAGTAAATTAATACTTTCTGAAAAGAGATTACGTTTTTACAATGTTTCTAATTTTCAATTAACTCATTTATTGATGTTTGACCAGGTATAAACTTCTGATTGGGTGATTTCATCTTGCTTCATATCTTTAGATTATTATATCATTGAGTTAATTTAAAATGAACTTTATTTAAAAATAGCTTAGATTTATATATAATATTAATTAAGATAATTTCAAAATATATTTAATATGTTTCTTAAACGATTACACCGTTGGTCCGAAAAACATAGTCGGATTACCACCAGTTTCCTCCATGGTACTAGAATAGATCAGACCCCCTGGACGGCGCCGGCTACCCGGTCACTCTCTTTCTCGCCCTTTCTAAGGTGACATCCAATATGCCTCGTCCTTTTGTGCAATTCATTCACGCCTGAAACCACTCTGATCATTGTGGCCATCATCACGGCTACATTTAACCAACATATGCCACACTACAGTCATCTGACAGGATAAACACAACACTACATATATATATATTAAAAATAAAAATGGCATATCCTGACCAGGAGTACATGTGCTTTACAGAAGGCAGAGCGCCATCTGGTGGAACAGAAATCAACAAAACATTGATTTAGCCTGTTCCCTGATATTTGGCCAACCCAATTTCTTGACAAATCAAGCTCTGCATTCTGCAAAACACATGTGCTCCTGGTCAGGATATGCCATTTTTATTTTTAATATCAACACCTGACTTTTTTTCTATTAGTTTTTCATATATTTGAATTTAAGGGAGAAGTGCTACTTCTTGATAGATGAATAATAATAGAAGATTGCGGGAGGATGACATTCATATACCAAAAAGGGAACTTCTCCCTATAAATATAATTGTGGTACATTCTTTATCGCCATCTGTAGGTTCTTTAGAAGATTGGTTAGTGAACAAAATATATTGTTTTGTTGAATTTTAAAGGATGATGTACCTTTTTGTGGTAAATAGACCAAAATATCATATATTAGAACCCACATATGGTTTATTTTTCTATTTAGTTATTATGTTTTTTTATAAAGAAATGGTGAACTAATAGTATATTTTTCTTGTTTTTCAACATACATATAAACCACAAAAGACAGATGGGATTGTTACGTCTGCTAAAGCCAAGAGACCGCTAGCTTGGCAGGAAATGACTGGACGACAAGGGATTCCGTTTGGATGACAGCTTTGTGACATAGGATGGGAGATCTTCTTTTACCCACTATCTCTAACAAAGATGTCATCAAACTTGAAAAGAAGATTTATTTTCTGTCATACATATATATTAGATAACAAAAAATGACATATATTGGATTGAATAAAACATTGACAATATTGGTTTTATATTCAATATATGACTTTTTATTTTCTAAAAATGGATTGACATATGTTGTGATTAGTGAATAAATCTGTGAAATATGTTATGTTTCGACCATGTAGTGTTTTGTTTAAAAAAATAATAATGGCTTAAAGTAAATGCTAAAACTTTTCTCGCATTTTTACTTAGTTTGGTAAAACTCTCTTTGTATTTGAATAAGGAATTTGTTTAAATTTATAAAGCTGCATTAACGTAAAATTGAAATTACCCTACAACAACATATTCTCAAAACATAGATATATGATACAATATTATTTATAACTGTTCTGATTGAATTGAGTTTTTCCAATAATTGTTTATCGTAACTATTTCTATACAGAAGGTGGCGGACTTATATAGCCAAGCGGTTACTTTGATTTGAAATTTCTACTGTGTTAAAAACTAGTTACAAAGAAAATAGAACAGAGATTTAGAAAATAAACAGAGTTTCTTATAGTCGTATTCGCCAGAAAAAGACGAAAGGACGTCCTTAGGAGTGCCGAGTCTTACTAACCCAAATTATTTCAAGATTTTCAATATTTTCTTTGTCTATTAATGGGTACATATTTTGACATCCTGAACTTAACTCTCTTTTTCAGTTGACTCAATGTTTTATATTTTGTATATTCGATTCAAGGTTTATTTAACAGATATATCATATCACACTTAATCGCTTATGCATGTCTTATGCAGAGAAGAATAAAACACAATCTGATAGAAATAAAACTATTAGGTGAGAATTATTCTTTAAAAAGAAACAAAATTTCATACTATCCATAGAATGCGATCAACAATTATTGGGAAGACTTAGCTCACCAGTGGTAAATTCTTCCAGCGGTTTAGCCAATTTAATTCACCAGAACGCTTTTTTAGAGTTATACTGATTTAGACGTTTCTACATATATAAATGCGTAACTGTAGGATGGAATCTTGTAATTATAGTATTTAAGAAAACTATGAACTTTTATCGTTCAGGATAGAAGAATTACATGTATATATTTTCATCGAGCAATGGTATTCAGCAAACAATATAGACAAGGCTAGTCAAGAATAAATTAGTTCTTAAAATTAAAGATACTTCGGTCAGTAAAATCTTTTTATTATCTCGACGTTACGACAAAAATCTTTTGTCCTCGTCAGGAGAAAACAAAAATTAAAACATTTGGCAAGGCGTTAAAAATTGGGTCGAGGTAATAAAAAGATTTACTGAGCGAAGTATGTTTAATTTTAAGAACTAGTAATGTCGGCCAGGTAGCCTCTATCTTTACGATAAAAATAAATTAATTTTAAGGCAATAACGCGACATCTATATATAAGAAACAATACTATTAAGTACGATATTTTTCTTTTTCAAATACAGTAAACTCTCCTAAAGCGCGATTAATGTGTTCCGTGTTGTATGAAATCGCGTTATAGGAATTCGCGTTGTAAGAAATAAAACTTGTATAACGCGAATGTTGTTAGGGTAAATTGTTTTATTTTATAACGCGTTATACGAAAATTCGCGTTGTATAAATAAATTTGTCGCAATTTTTTTATCGCGTTGTACGAAATCGCGTTGTAAAAATTCGCGTTATAGGAGAGTCTACTGTAAATCAAACTTGTTTTATTTGTAGAGAAAGAAATTCGTAAATAATTCTTTTCAAAAGAATCATAAGCGTCAAAATTAGTTCAAAGTTTACACAATAATTTGTTTTAACTATAACTAGTGCATACATAACATAACTGTTTCAGAATGATAGGTTGTAGGTATGATAATGACCCCCTACATCCCAACCTACTCCAAAGGTAGATC